>JAUPFT010000007.1:35693676-36293676 GCA_036936625.1 Parnassius smintheus behrii
ACAATAAATTATATGACACACTTTTACTTAATATGATTATGATTTTTCACAAGCATAATAGAAATATCACCTTATTTACTTAGAAATAGTACAATAGTTAACTGGTTTTTTTTTTGTAGCTACACTTGGAAAAACATATTGTGTTATCAGGGGCATAACGTAGATTTTTTTTAAAACTTTATTAATAAATGTAACAAAATATACAGGCTGTCCGGTTTCCGATGTCCGATACTTTAAGGGGTCAAAATACAATTAATTTTATAGACAAATCAGGGATCAATTGTTTTTTTTCGCCATCAATAAAAAATGGCAGCACTTTAAAAAAAAATTGTTGGCGAAGCATAGATGCTTGTATTAATTTAACAATATCTACCCAAGTAGAAGACTTTCAAAAACAAAATTGGTCTCAAATGTTAGTTAATAGTGTAGACAATAAATCTAGATTCAAAATACTATTTTTTAATTTTTCAGTATTAGTAAAAAACCTTTTTGAAAAAATAAATTAGACAACAAATTGATGTTGTTTTTCAGATTCTTAGCTTTAAAAAAAACCATCGTGTTAACCAATTTTTTTTACTTGTTTTTATTATAATACAGGATATTTGCTATAAATGCACATTCAAATCTTAACTCTGAGTTAGATAGTTTAGGAGCTATGATAATTTGAATGTAACTGTTCAAAGTGCCTCTACCCCGATATTAGATAACTAAACACCCATTCCAGTGAGTAAGATAAAATTCTTCAATAATTCAAGGAATCGTAAGCAAGCACAATAGCATCCTTTGTGTGAGCAGGTAAAAAACGCTGTGCACAACAGTGCGAGCGAGACAGAATAACGGCTGTCTCCAGGTAAAAAAGGTGCAGTGTGCGCTTGTGCCGTCGAGCAGTCGTCCCTCGCTCTGCGTTGTGATAACATTCCTGGTTTTAAGTAAATCTACTTACTGTACACAATTATTGTTTGTTGTTAGACTTTGTTACGTTTTTGTTTTGTTGTTGAACTGTTACTTTTTGTTTATTACAATGAACGAGTACTCAAGCCAGCATATCGCTGACATCCATTTCGTGAACATATACAATGTGTCGAAATCGGACACATTGTATATGTCGTTTTTTTGTCTCGTCGCGTTTTCTCCAGCAATAGATTGTCGATCGAGATAGTTTTAGACTGAAATGAAAAGAAATGAATTAAATATACGAGTATCTCATTATATAGAAAAAGAAGCTTCGTAATATTTTCAGTGGTAATATCATAAAACTTATAGAATTAAAGAAAAACACAAAATGATCACGCTAGGTTTTAATCCGATTTTTGTTTGTTGTACTCAGGCTTTGGTGGCTCTTCCATCAAGTTGCTGTAGCTTCTCACAATATCGTGTTAGATCCCAATGGTGCTGTCGGATATTTGTAACGTAGCTTGATGAATTGCAATTTACAATGCACATCTAGTACAAGAATTTGAGTCAGAAACTATGCATTCTGTTTTCTAAACGATTCATGTTATATTTGTATATTGTTGGTATATTTTATGTTTTAGTTTAGGTGAAATATGTATTACATTTTGATATTACATAATCTTATATTTAAAAATGTGAATAACGGCGGGTAATGTCTACGCTATCTAGGTGTTATAGACGTGTAAGCTATCTAAGCTTAAGTATATAGGTGATGTAGCGATTCGGATAAGATGCACATGATATACAGTTAAGTATGACGTGTAGAGTGGTCGCGGCACTTACAACATACGGAGTTATTATTTAGCTCATATGCGCCAACTGACCAGTTCTGCTTCGTAACTGCCATCGCTACACTGCTACACCACGTACATCACTTACTTACTTACTCACATCCATCATTTAAGCGAGTCTATATTGCAAAAAAGATTCATTTCATAAAATCTTTGTCATCAATTTCATAAAATGTTTTTTCTGTGTGGGTAGGTGCAATAAGTACATTGCTTTAGTGAAGTCTCCCAATTTAATATAAATTTTAATATATAAAACATTACAATAGTGTTGTTACTATATGGGAAACTAATGTACTAACCATTATACCTGCCAGGCAGTAAAATCCTTGCTTTTTACAAACTTAGTCAATAAAATCTGTCTCACAATTTTCTTACATTATCACTGCACAAGATATTTTCAAAATGGACGCCATTCAAGACTCAATAACACAACTTCAGAAGATGTTTACTCAGCGCATGGATATCTATCAAAGTGAGCTTCAAGCTGCAGCACCTTCAGCCTCCATTGCCAATTTGACATCCGAGTTCTCCTCATTCAGATTATTTATCATGACAGCCCTACGCAATCTTCAAGACCAGGTAGGCCTGTTGATGCACCAGGTGGATAATATGGAGATGCGGAGCCGGCGGAAGATTCTATTACTTCATGGACTTCCGGAGGAAAAGAACGAGGACACTGTACAGGTATTAGTGAAGACTTTTGTTGACCGTTTCAAGTTGTCTGGTTTCTCGGAAAAAGATATATCTCGCTGCCATCGCATGGGCCATACTTCCTCTTCTGACAAACCAAGACCCATCTTGTTTAAGTTGTGTGAGTTAGAGGTGAAGAACAAAATCTGGCAAGCTAAGACGTGTTTGAAGGGCACTGGTATCACTCTGTCGGAGTTTTTAACTAAAACTCGACATGAAGCCTTTATGGCAGCTCGACGGAGATATGGAATATCGAATTGCTGGACACGTGAAGGCTTTGTTTTTGTATTGGGTAGCGGTGGCGTTCGACATCGCATTAGCTCTGTGATCGAACTCGATAAAATTGTTGAGCCTCCTGTGTCGAAGTCGAAGACAACGACCGCGGTCAGGGAACCAACTGGAGCTTCCAAAAGTCGACGTACTGGCACCGCAGGCAAGAGATAGTGTCTTCGCTTAGTGTTTATTTACCACAATTTATTTGTATTTTTGTGTAGTCTCCATTTGCATAGTGTTGCATCTCTTCAATTTTTGTGTGTTAACTGAAACATCGTAGTTCGTAGTTATCTCTAATATTATAATAATTTACCTTCATAATTTTGTTTATTATGTGACACAATGACATTAGTGATTAAATAAATCATAGTGGCAGCTATTAATATCTGTCGTGCTGTCATTCGATTGCTTATACTACTAGTCTTTTTGCCAGACCAGATCCGTAGATAATATTTATCTGTCTTATTATTTACGATAAGACTGTGCTTTTTCTATATATTTTTTTTAATTATATTAATTAGTCTTAAGTAAGTTATCTAAATATATAATTCTACCGATGCCACTGCCGGCAGGTATGAAAGAAATGTTTTGTTAAGTGCATAATTGTTGGCAATTTTATTTTAATAATAGTTCATAACATATTATTATTTATTTTGTAGGTATTATATCCAGACTTATATAATATTTATTTGTTATACATTATACAGGTATATATTTAATTTTTATTGATTTTGTTATAGCTTAGTTTAAGTTATAGTTTTGATTAGCATGTGTGATATTTTAGAATTTGATGATAGTTATTTTTTTTGCTCTTCTTCTAGCTCATCCGATAAGACCTATAAAAGCGCCTTAAGCGATGATTCCACTCATTTACATGATCAACTAGTAGCCGTATTCTGTAATTATAGTAAAAATCTTAATATAGTCCATATTAACGCTCAAAGCATTCATGCTCATTACGCTGATCTTTTATCAACCTTCGATTCTAAATATGTTGATGCCATACTCGTTTCTGAAACTTTTCTAAAGCCTGAACTTCCGTCGGTACAGTATTGTCTCCCTGGTTTTCAACTTATACGTAATGACAGAGTTGGCAAAGGTTATGGTGGAGTGGCAATCTATTTGAGAGCTGACATTCCTTATAAAATAGTTGATCATTCACCCAATATATACACAAATTTTGCTGAACATTTATTTATTGAAATTACTATTAATCATTCTAGGACTTTGCTTGGGGTCTACTATCCCCCCTCTCGCAATATAAATTATTTTTCTTCTTTGGAAGAAAAACTTGTAAATCTAACTCCGCTTTATGATAATATCATTATTTTAGGTGACTTTAACACATGCCTGTTAAAGAACGATTCTCGTAGCAAAAAACTGCTCTCCCTGGTGTCATCTTTTAGTTTACATATTCTTCCTCTTTCTGCTACTCACCATTCGCCTAATAATACCCCTTCTCTTTTAGACCTTATTCTTGTTTCTGATGCTGACCGGGTTGCTTCGCATGGACAACTATCTGCGTCTTTCTCTTACCACGATCTTATCTTCCTCTCCTATAAAATTCAACGTCCTAGGCGTAAATCGAAATTCTTACTCCTAAGAAGCTTTAAATCAATTAACCTGGAGCGTTTGAGAGATGATGTAAATAATATTGACTGGTCCCCTGTTCTAAATTCCGAAGATGTCAATCATAAGGATTATGCTTTTAATCACCTCATTTTAAAACTATTCGATACACATGCACCTCTTAAGCGAGTCAGGGTTAAACACTTTCCAGCCCCCTGGCTTTCAGAGTCTATAAAAGCAGTAATGGCCAAAAGAGATAAAGCTAAGAGGCGTTATAAAAAGCACCCTACTAATGAAAATTTATTCACATATAAAAAACTGCGTAATCGCTGTAGTAAGATGTGTCGTGATGCTAAGAGGAGATATATTTATAATAAGGTTGAAAATTCTCATTCCGCTCAGATGTGGAAATTTTTTAGAACCCTGGGTATTGGCAAATCATATATTGATTCTAATATCTCGTTTGATTTGACTGCACTCAACCGGCACTTTTCTGAGCCTCCGATTTCTATTGATGACTCTATTAAGTCTACTACACTTAATCTTCTCTCCAATATTCCTAAACCGCTGTGTTCTCCTTTTAATTTCAGTAAAGTTACTGATGGTGACATAAAAAATGCCTTTTAGCCATTTCCACTAAAGCTATTGGCTATGACAATCTTTGTATGCAAATGATTAAACCTATCACTAATGAACTTGTCCCTATTATCACTCACATTATCTCTTCTTCGCTTGACACGAGCTCCTTTCCGACTTGCTGGAAAAAGCATTCGTCATTCCCCTTCCAAAAACTTCTAATCCTACATCTTTATCCCAATTCCGCCCCATTTCCATTCTTCCGATCTTATCTAAAGTACTAGAAAATATAGTTCAGAGGCAACTATCTCAATTCCTAACTGTTCACAGCCTGCTGAGTCCTTTTCAATCTGGTTTTCGTCCAGGCCATAGCACAGTCAGCGCTCTGATTAAAGTGTCTGATGATATTCGCTGGGCCATGGACAAAAGACTTCTCACTGTTTTAACATTATTGGATTTTAGCAGTGCATTTACTTCCGTTGATTATGACATACTTCTTGGTATTCTTGCGTCCTTAAACATTTCACCATCAGTAATCTCTTGGTTTAATTCTTACCTTAGGGGTCGCTCGCAGTGTGTCCGCCATGAGGAGGATTTCTCCGAGTGGTGTGATCTTACGGCGGGTGTTCCTCAGGGTGGTGTTCTTTCCCCACTTCTCTTCTCTATTTTTATCAATGCTCTCACTACTGTTCTTTCCTCTCATTATCATCTCTATGCTGATGACTTGCAATTATACCGTCATTTCGAAATCCAAGATATAGATGAGGCTATTAATAAGATGAATGCTGACTTAAGTAGCATAAGCAGTTGGGCAAAATCCTTTGGTCTTCGTGTTAACCCTGCTAAATCCCAAGTAATGATTATCGGCAGCTCATATATGCTTAATTTATTAGATCGTTCGAAGATCCCTGCAGTTACGTATGATAATACTCAAATTCCATATACAGAGACCGCTAAGAACTTAGGTGTTATTTTTGATAATAATTTGTCTTGGGTCGCTCACATTAATATGATTAGCAGAAAAGTGAACTACTCTTTTCAATCTCTCAAGCGTCTCCAGATGTTTTTACCGTTAAAAACTAAGATAACCTTAGCTCAAGCACTTCTTCTTCCTCTCATTGACTACGCTGATGTTAGTTTTTTGGATGCTTCAGAGGAGCTGTTGAACAAACTGGAACGTGTTCAAAATTTGTGTATACGTTTTATTTTCGGTCTTCGTAAGTTTGATCATGTTTCAGAGTACAGGGCTCAATTAAAATGGCTTCCTATCCGTAGACGTCGAGACTTACATGTGTTATCATTTCTATACTTTCTACTCTTTAATCCTCTTGCACCTCCATATCTCCGCGAGCGTTTTGAGTATCTTGTACCCCGTGAAACTCAGTGCCGGACCACTAAACAACTACTTCTCAAAACTCCTTCTCATTTCACAAGCCGATGTGGTGGATCCTTTACAGTAAGGGCGGTCAAGCTATGGAACTCACTCCCACATGACATACGTGCTAGCTCTTCTCTTGATATATTTCGGAGCAGAGTAAAGAAATATTATCTGTCAACTTAGAATTATAAATATTTACATATTTTATGTATTTATATGTATAATTGTATATATATATATATATATATATATATATATATATATATATATATATATGTGTCTATGTATGTATATGTATGTATATATATGTATATATATATATGTGTGTGTGTGTGTGTATATGTGTATATATGTATATATTTATTGTCTTTATTGGTATATATGTATGTAAATCAATAGAAATAAGAATAAAAGTAATAAGAAAATAAATTATACTTATATGTTATACACTTATATGATAATTGTTAACTGTAACTTATAGCCAATTTCTATTAAGTAGTGTTATGTTAATTATTAAGTACGCACGCTGCTACCTACTTGCTTTATATATAAAACTATTTCTCTCTCCCAATAGGTTTGCTGGAAGAGAACTCTTATTAGGGTTAAGCTCGCCTTTGTACATTTATTTAAATATTTCATAATTGTTACCAACTTATTGTGTGTACAATAAAGAATAAAGAAAATCCTTTTCTAATAGAGCTAATACTAGTAAGAAGAAAGTGAAGCCATCTTATGAGTTTATATGACATTTATTTCCACACTAATATCCGTATACATGACAAACTACATTTAAAAACGTATGACATCAATAAAAAAGCAACAGAAGAAAAAGTACAAATTTAACATATGTATGCACGTACACAAATATTTATATATAAAACATCATTTGATATGATGAAGTGTTGAAAGGCTTAAGCTTAAGTTTGAGGCTATTAGCATAAGCCTCAAGATTGAAGTACTGACTTTCAGCAAGTTAGGATGGACAATACTATCATCACCATCGTCACTATCATCATTACAGCAACATCAAATATAGGCCTCTCCCAAGCCACTGAGCTTGAGCCATCTGCATGCATCAATCTCCCGCATGTCTTAACAGGTCGTCGACCTTATTAAGTGAGCGAGCAATTTTAACTATATTATGGTTGCAGCACCAATGGGTCGGCTCGACCGGGGTAGGAACACGCTCTCACATAATACCAGCGTAAAATAGCAGTTTTTATGGTTCTGTGTCTCATATGGAGAGTGAAGATAACGGAAGACTCTTTTTTTATTTATTTAAAAAAACCAACAGCGATTTAACAATTTAAAGGACTTAAAGTATACAGCTTAAATGTAAGGCCTATTAAAGGTTTTTTCAGTTATATAACCTGTTTATTTATTTATTTTTCTAAACCGTTACACTTATGTCAAATTTACACTCAACAATCAAGTAAGAAATGATTATACTAAATGATGCAAAGTATGAATTCATTTTCATATTATAATAGAGTTGATTTATGTTCATTACTATTTATTTATTTTTGTGTAGGGAGTCCTACTAGATGGAGTAACGACCTGGTAAGACATATAGGAAGTCGACGGACGCATGCGGCTCAGAATCGTGCCTTGTGGCATTCCCTGGGGGAGGTCCACGTTCAGCAGTGGACTTGTGAAGGGCTGTAATGATGATCATCATGATTAAGCAAATCAAAATGATTTACTCGTTTTGCACCTCATTTAAAATTTTAAGAGCTTTAGCTTTAAAGGCTGGTTTACTAAAAACAAAGAGATCTATATCACTAAAGATCTCATTGTATGTTCTGAGCAATCGGTTTATAGGCGCATTACGTGCATAATTGGTGCCAGCAAACGGCACATGCAATAAAGGGGGCGGCGGACGGCGGACACGACGCGACGGTACGTTGTATGTTATGCTCGCCACCAACTCAGGGCAGGACAATATCATACAAAAAACATACGTCCATTAATTTCCGTCTGTTTTCGAGTGTCAATAAAATTATAAGATTGACAAGTATTTTTATAGGTTACAAGTGGTGATTTGAAAAAACGATAATTTAGATAATTGATGAATTTTTTCTGTATGCGTTCTATACGATCTTTATAAGTAGCGTATTGGGGAGACCAAATTGGACTGGCATATTCTAATATACTGCGAACATAAGCATTATACATAATTTTAAGGGTATTAATATCTTTAAAAGGCTTGCAAGTTCTTATCACAAATCCAAGATTTTTAAAAGCCTTGTTAACAATTTCGTCAACATGCTCTGATAAAAGCATTTTATTGTCAAAATGAACTCCTAAATCTCTAACACTAGATGTTCTTTGTATTGGAATACCGTTAAAATTGCAGGAGAATGAAATAGGGGTTTTTTTACGTGTGAAGCTAATACATTCGCATTTATCAATATTAATTGTTATGTTGTTAGCAGTATAATAAGCTGATAAAGCGGTTAAATCAGTTTGCGTTTGATGACAGTCCTGCTCAGTACGGATATTGTAAAAAAATTTTTGTCATCGGCGTACATTAAATGTTGTGAAAACTTAAAACAAGTAGTAATATCGTGAATATAAGCATTATACAGTAAAGGCCCCAGATGTGATCCTTGAGGAATGCCTGTTGGTATTTTGATAAAGTCCGATGTATAGTATATCCACCTATTACAACAGTCTGGGATCTGTTACTCAAATAGGATTTTATCCACCTGAGTAAATCCCCATGTATGCCTAACAATTGCAGTTTATTCAGTAAAATGACATGGTCCACACGGTCGAAAGCTTTTTCGAAGTCCGTGTAGACTACGTCTACCTGACCGCCTCCATCCATATTAGACAAAACATAGTTAGAAAAGCACGCCAGATTAGTGATAGTAGAACGATACCTTAGAAATCCGTGTTGAGTTTTTGGCAGTCCCTTACATATTACGGGATATATAACATCATAAATGGTTTTCTCAAAAACTTTGCCAATAGTATTTAAAATTGAAATGCCCCTATAATTTTCAATTTTAGTTTTAGTTCCCTTTTTATGTTCAGGAACAATGTGTGCTCTTTTCCAGATATCCGGAAATACACCTTCGCTAAGAGACATATTAAAAATGATAGCGATAGGGACACACAAAGTTTTAGCACAGTTACGCCAAAATAAAGGGGGAATGCTGTCACATCCTGCTCCTTTAGAAATATCAAGTAGTCTAAGTCTTTTCTCAATAGTGGATGTAGGGATAAACAGTTTAGATATATTATCATATGTAGAAGTGGCATTGCCTTCTTCTAATATTTTATCAGAAGGGTCACCGAAAACGTTTTTGAAAAAAGTATCACATAGCCTTTCAGCTGCGGAGACTCTAACCGTAATTCTCCGTTAACTGCGGAGCTGTTTAATAAAATGGACGGCTGATTGGGCCCAATCCGTTTAAACGCAAATATCTTGATTTTGGTATATCGAACACTATAATATGTATACATTTCTGAATTCTCTATGAAATTTCCTATAAACGAGTACATATATTTAATAAAGTTTAAAGTAGTTAGTATAACTAAATATAGTATAAAGTCAAAACTATCATATTTCTCAATGACACAAAGTTTTCTAATAGCTCAATTTTATTTTATTTTAATCTTACGTCTATTGTTTATAATATTTTATGTGCAAAATCATAGGCTACAATACAATTTTTTATCGTAAAACGCATTAATAATAAGCTTACAAGAACCCACAATCAATTTACACAGATGTAGCATGTAGTTCGGACCAGATGCGGCATAATGCGGCGTAATGCTTTAGTCAATAAAAATAGTTTTTTTTATTTCATTACAATGATTCAGTCTTGAATCTCTCTTTTTCTTTACATGATTCAGTCATCTTTCAATAGGTCTTGCTAAGTTTTAGAAATCCGATAAAGTATTTCATAAGTATATCAGTATATCAGTATATCAAAATTTTAGTCGTAAGTGCCATATTTATCGAAAAATTAATTACTTTATTTGAGCAAACAAACTTTAACAGCACTAGTACAGAAATAAAGACTTATTCATTCCTTTAAAAACCATAAAACCACTCAAGAGTCACTCCCGCTGATGTAGAGTTATAAATAACGTTTTTTGTAAACAATACCCAATGTACCACAATATGTGTCGAGTGACAGAGGCGCCGCGAGGTGCGCAGCGGTTATGTTACATTTCCAATAACCAATAACATTATTTCTCCAAACGGTAACATATTTCCTTTAACACAAACAATAGCTACGAAATAATGAAATTTAAAATAAATATATCATCATCATCATCATTCTCTAAACCATTTCCCATTATCTGGGGTCGGCGCAGTAAACCTTCTTGTTCCATTCCTCTCTATCAGCCGTCATTTCCATACTTACTCCTTTCATTCTCATATCACTCTTCACACAATCGATCCATCTTTTATTCGGCCTTCCTCTGCCCGTGTGTCCCTCCACATTCATATTCAACACTCGTATTGTGACATGACTTTCATTCCTCCGCATCACATGCCCAAACCATGCCAATCTGCTTCCTCTCACCTTTTCTACCACTGGCGCTACTTTCAGGCTTCCTCTTATATACTCATTCCTTATCTTATCCATCCTTGTCACACCACACATCCATCGTAACATTCTCATTTCATTCGCATGCAGTCTATTTTCATCCTTCTTCTTGACGGCCCAGCATTCACTTCCATACATGACGACAGGTCGGATGATCGATTTGTAAATTTTCCCCTTCAGCCTTATTGGCATTCGGGGATCGCACGTTGTGGCTGTGACCTGTCGCCATTTCATCCACCCTGCGTTAATCCTATGCTGCACAGCTCTATCTATTCCGCCGTCGCCTTGAATGAGGGAACCGAGGTACTTGAAATCTGAGCAGGTAGGCAGTATAGCGCCATCCAACGACATGGGTACAGGACTGGAAAGACCGCCGAAATCACAGCACAGATATTCGGTTTTGGATCTGCTGATCTTCAAGCCAACACTTTCCAGCCTCTGTTGCCACCCCGTCAGTCTGCTCTGTACCTCGATGCCTTCTTCCCCGACAAGCACGATGTCATCGGCAAAGAGCATGCACCAGGGTGCCTCATCCTGCAGGTCCGACGTCAAAGCGTCCATAATCAGTAGGAAGAGGTAAGGGCTCAATGCCGACCCTTGGTGCAGCCCTACCGCCACATCGATACTGCCCGTAGTTCCCGCGGCAGATCGTACACATGTACGGGATGCTCTGTACATAGCACGGACTAACCTCACATACTTCCCAGGCATACCTTTCATCTTTAACGCCCACCACAAAACCTCACGGGGAACCCGATCGTACGCCTTTTCAAGGTCGACAAAAACCATGTGCAGATTTTTATGCACGCGCTTGTACTTTTCGCACAATTGGCGTAATGCGAAAATGGCATCTGTCGTACCTCGACCGGGCATGAATCCGAACTGGTTTTGTGTTATCTCACACTCTTCTCTCATTCTTCTCTCTATTATTCTTTCCCAGACTTTCATAGTATGTGACATGAGTTTTATTCCCCGGTAACTGCTGCAGTTTTGAACGTCTCCTTTGTTTTTAAAAATGGGGACCAGTATACTACTGCACCATTCCTCAGGTATTTGTTCTTCCTGCAACAATTTACCGAAAAATAAACTCAACCACTTCCATCCATCCGCACTCAGCAACTTCCACACTTCTACTGGTATTCCATCTGGGCCGACTGCCTTCCCATTCTTCATATTCCTAACAGCCATTTTTACTTCTTCCACACTAATTTCTCTCACTAAGCCCATATTCACTGGTGGGTTTTCAAGCATACCATTCCATTCATTCTCCTCATTCATCAATTTCTCAAAATACTCCTTCCATCGCTTCATTATACTTTCATCGTCAGTCAAAATCCTTCCAGAATCATCTTTTATACATTTTACATGTGAAACATCTCTTCCATTCCTTTCTCTCGCTCTTGCAATTTGAAAAAGTCGTTTTTGACCTTCGGGGCTTTCAAGGGACCGATATAATTTATCTTGCGCCTCTGCCCTACAAATAGCAACTTCCTTCTTCGCTCTCTTCTTACATTCTTTATACGCCTCTCTCTTACTTTCTTTTATGGATTCATTCTGGTCTTCTACGCTCTGCCATTCTTTAAAGGCATTTTTCTTTTCTCTCAAAACTTCTCTAATACTTTCACTCCACCACCACCCATCCTTATCTATCATACGCTTCCCTTTTGTTTCTCCTAACACCTTCCTTGCCACACTTCGGATACAATCAGCCATTTCCTTCCAGCACTCATTCACACTCATTCCTTCCATATCACCCATCTCTATCATCTTGTTTACAACTAGCTCTCTAAATTCACTTGCATACTCCTCCTTATGCAACAAATGCCACTTTATTTAATTGCAATTTTAAGTGCTGATTTACCGTTGCTCGGCGGTGAAGAAAAACATCATGAGAAAGTCTGACTGTCTGAGAAATAAAAAAAAAATATTTCCAAGGCATGTGCAGTTCGCCGACACGCATATGGGCAGCGCGGTGGATATTTCTTTGCCGTAAAACCCTTTCAGAAGTGAGGGAAAGCCCAGCAGTGGGACGGAAATAGGTTGTGTAACTTAACTAACTTAACAATTTCGACGATGATAGTCTGAAATAATTAGCTGAACAAATTATAGCTAGGAAACAATAAACACTAAATGGATGGATAGACATAAGTATAAAATTGAATAAATATATAACATAGGTAGTTATTTCTTTAAAAGGCTCCTGGTACTTGTTGGATTTACTGTATCTACAGTACAATTCATTTACGAATGGTACTGTAGGTAGCAGCAATCTTGCTCTAGGTTGAAACATAACGCAACGTTACACGATTTGCAAAGTACATACAGATAAAATGTACATTAAAAAAACCAGTATAAGAAATATGTGTCTGAGGTGACCTTAAAAACCAAGCATATTATGTAAATACTATCTAACTTTCTGTTTTAATAAATTGTTTAATAAATTCCGAAGTCTTGTGTTAACATACATGACATATCCAAATGCCACATTCAATTTTTTATAAATCATCGAATAATCGTGGAGTCAACCAAGCTCCATTTCTCTGCTCGAGGGTGCTAGATTCTTTACCATTCTAACGATTCAACCAAATTTGAACTTGATGCAGTATGGCAAACTTTAGTTCCTTTTTTCGCCACCCGCAAAACAGAGAACTAGAATTAACTTCTACGGACGTCTCAAAAATGGACACTATTGCACCTAGTGCTTATATACATTAAAATTTTGAAAATATTGCACTTTATCCACATTTTGATGTACTAAAACTGTGAACGATGAACAATTATACATATTTTAACACAAAACTGACAGTCAACACTAAAATTTTACGTACATTTCAAGTCAACTTTCCTCAACCAGCATGTTAGTTTTAAGATAGCAGTTTGCTTCATACATATTAAAAAACGATTTCACACGTACTTAATAAGATAAACCACAAAATGAGATTACAAATAAGAAGATTACTTACCCAGGCATTGTTTTAACACAAGTTGTTAGCGCGCGTCAATCACACTAATGGCTGACTCAAGGAACGGACGACTTTTAAGAATGATTTAAATAAAATATACTTCTAAAGTGTATAAGCTGTGGGGTTATTATGCTAGCCTTTTTTATCCTGTACACATTGACATATGGTAGAATGAGTTAGAAATAGCGCATAATGCTTTGTTTCTTCATTAAAAGAGCGGGTAAAAATGTCTAACACTTGGACGCCCGCAGTCAACGGAGATATTTTCGTGTCCAAGTCTTGGACATCCGCAGTTGAGAGGATATTTCTTTACCACCCGTTACTTTATTGCCGAGGTATGATAATTGTTTTGGATAATTCGATCCACCACGCAAAGACTTAACGTATGACCAGAATAACCTCTCTTCCTTCGGCTTCCTCGTTACGTTGAGTATGTATAGCAAAGCAAGCATCCTGAACCCGATTTTGTCGTTTACGTAATAATGAAAACTCGTCATAATCTAATAAATTGCCAGACCGTTTCCATTTTTTGTGTGCTTTTGATTTTTCTTTAATTATTTTTATTAAAGCGGGACTGTACCAGATAGGGTATTTATATTTATTATGATAGGACTTAAGTGGTACGTGTTGGCATACAGCATCATTTATTACATTATAAAAGTTATCACAAGCCTCTTGGACCGTGCTAGATTGTAATTGTGTTCGCCAATCGATGCTATTTAGAGACCGAGAAAGCTCAGTTCATCTGTTAACCTTACACCAGCACTTTTGATTTCAGCATTGCCTTTATTTAAATGAGTTGGGCCCTGAGTACTCCATAAGATGCATGGAAGATTAAAATCCGATAACTAAAATATTTTTACCAGTACTATTTGAGATTACCACAGATTTTAGTGTTTGCAGTAAGTAATCTATTTCAACTGGCATATGTGTAACATTAGGAGGGATGTAAATCGCATTAATGTGCAAATCTGCAGTAGCAGAAATTGCATGTGCCGGTACTAACAGCATTAACTAAGCAGTGACTAAGGGAGTGGAGCACATAACTCATTACGCACTGAGATCATGACCCCGCCTCCTGTCCTTTTATCGCATGATAATAAGTCTCGATCACACAGAAAAACTTCGTACCGATCGTCACATGATTCTCCGTCGAAAATCCCGTTATACAACCATGTCTCTGTTATTACAATAATATCATAATCATTTCTTAAAATCTGCTGTCTTTATTGCAAACATTTAGTTCTCAGCCCCCGTGTATTTTGATAATATATTTTTAGATCTTTACTTTTATTTAACGTATCGAATTTAGAACTTAGAATTTTTAGTTAAAACGACCCGTGGAACTCCTTCACCTTTCATACGGTCTCCCGGTCGGAAATGCTCTTACTGCCGGGTCTTGCCACTGCTCGTTGGCTAAGGATAGAGATGTAAGCATTTTATCACAAGAAATGACGTCCCTATAGAATGGATCATCCGATCTCGTCAGAAAGTAATTACGGAAGCTACACATTTCGCAATTATGCATGGTAAGCGCGCTTAAAAAGCCACGCCTATCGTGTTTCAGCAGCAAATACAGCTTCATAATCGAAGATCTCGGGTGATACATCCAATGGGTTAGTTTAAATGGACGTTAAAGTAGTGCGGATTTTTCTATCCAGGGCGTTAAGTTCAGTTTGAGTCCACCTAAGTACGAAAAAGGTATACATGGGTACAAGCATGACCCAACCGTTGTATGCTTGTGTCTTATTCACACCGGACAAAGTCCGTTAAGCACTTTGTTTAAGCGTGCATAAAACACGTCGCAAACTGACTGTCGATATTGATGTTCTGTGACATACCCAGATATTGGTATGTTTCACACTGACTCGACACATCTTCGGTCCAAGGGCCCTCGCTGTGGTTTACGGGATGTGACCACAGGCCGCACCAGAATGCGACAGTATCGGCTTGATTCGGTTCTGGGCCCGTTACACTTACCATCCGTCGCTCTAGGGATTCATAGAGCCTCCTCTGATCACTCTGGAAGAGACGGCTCTGGTTGAACCATGTCGACCTCTCGGTATATCGCTAAATCTGTTTTCCTCCAGCAGCGATTCTCTGCTTCAGATCATCTATGCGCTTCGTCACTTTTTGTGTTATATCCGGCCGGGACAAACTGACATTTGTCCCAGCTAACGCCATCCTGACAGTGCGCACAATCCTTGGCCTATTATTGCCTGACCTGAAGCATATCAGTCTGCCGATGAGAGCTCTAGACTTTTCGATACGTTTCTCAATTCTTATGATCTAGGCTGGAATGGCGCTACTTTGTCTAGTAGTGCGTCCAGCCGTGGAAACCTTGGCGCCTATAATACGGCAGACTGCCAGTGTGGCACCAAAAAGAATTGAGCCCGTTTTGTAAAGGTTCGAGTTGGCTTCCAAATAGGGCACCAGCATTAGATTCAAACTCCTCACGACAGCCCGATTCCGCTTTCTTAGGGCTATCCAGGGAAGTTGCGGTCGATTCTCGAGAGGCATACTGCGCGTTTCCACATTCGCCCCTTCCAATTTACTCCTCATTTATTTCATTATTATTTTAGTTGTTATCGGGAAAACCATACACAAGAAGACATCTAGTATGAGGTATTACATATTCTTAGTTTCCCAGTACACAACAAATTGTATACTGTAATTACTATTGTTTACGATAATTTATTAAAAATCAAAATTTTATATCAACAAAGAAATAAAAAATAAATGCAATGTCTAAAGAATATGAGTATATTAAAATGTTGTGCACAAGCAGACCCGTTGTAGCATGTTACAGACATTTTACAATACATTCCATTTAATAAAAAATTTAACCACAGCAAAATAAACTTTCTTTTTCTATATATTTATTCAAATATATGTATTGCACTGTACAAGCAAATACGATAAAATTTTAATGCCCTACAATTCCGGATAAAATGACTTTTCATAACAGCATTGTTTGGAATTATTATTGTTGTTTCAGGTGTAAAAACATTTTCATTTCACTGGACAAAAACAATTTCATGTGAATATATTTACTAAAAATAACATTTCAATGCATGATATTTCGGTGCATTCATATACCTACTATATTCATATATACTAATTATTACTGAAAACTTTAAGGCAATGACTTATTTCATAAATAAATAAACAGTGATAAATAAGTAAGAATTTAAAAAGCAAGTTTAACAGAATAAGGGTGAAAAAAATTTTGGAAGCTTTTTCACTCTTTAGGACAAGACTAGATGGGATGCTTCGTTTCCAGGATTTCCGGATCTCTATACTCACCATACGACACAAATCAGTACTAAGCTAATATTTCGACGACGATGAACGACATTAGGGGCATCAACTATGGCTTGCAACACTGCCCCCTCCTAAGACATGCTCGTCCCGAACATTATCTGTCCCATAGTAACGCGCCAATCGAGCCACATGGACGATCTTAGGAGTATCTCTTGCACCTTTCTGAAATGGCTCCGCAACGTCAAAGGCTGTCTTCTCCCATGGTGCACCAACATTGTACATTTTCAATGCACCTCTACTACGAGTCTGAGGTCCTTTCACAGCCGCACATCTTGTACATTTGCGACACCAATCCTCGACATCGTCACGATAATAGAACCAGTAAAACCGTTCTCGAATCTTCAGTAGAGTTCGTTTAACTCCCAGAAGGACTCCTGAATAACCATTATGGCACAGTTGTAGAACATCCGGTACTTTAATTTAGGAACAACCGTTTGCAAATGACAGCTGTCTCTCCGAACATTTTCCCATTTACGGCACAGCTGAAGCAGCAAGCTGTCCCATTGGGCCCAATAGCTTTTCGTGGTTGAACTCATCACTGAGACGTCACTCCACTTGGGCTTGGGAGCCTTCATCCATTCCGGAATTGGCTTGATATCCAGATCTTCCTACTGTGCATGTTGTAAGCTGTCCCTCCACTCGTTGCTGAGGTGGTTTGTCCACAGCATCCTTACAGATATGACTTCCTTTCCCTCTTGCCGAGTACAATGCTTGCAATGTTCAGGATAAGGTCTTCTTGGCAATGTATCTGCGTACCCATGCGATTTCTCGCTGCGGTGTTCAATTACAAAGTCGAATTCCTGCTGCTGAGCGGTGCTGTTAGCCGCACAACCCTCTCGGTATCGACCACCTTCTCTTTTTACAGATCGCTTGTGGTATCTGGTTTGAAGATGGCCCCTTTCTCCACAGCCGTAGCACCTTGGGCTGTACCCTTTATTGCGGTCGCGAACTGTAGCTGCTGTAATCTCCCTGACGCGATGGAAACGATGATCCTGCTGCACGGTTTCCACCTCCAGTGCATGGGCCAAGGCGTCCTTGAGCGTCTCATGGTGCCCGAGCCTCACAGGAGCTCTGACTTCAAGGTCGCGGATGCCGTCGATGAACGTCTGCACCAGGTTTCCTTCAATGAGCACAGGTACAGACTGGTATGCTTTCTGAACCAGCTTCTCCACCTCAAGGGCCCACTGCTGCAGGTTTTCGTTTATACGTTGCACGCAATTTTAAGCCGCGCAAGAAAGACGTGTTCCAGGTGAGCGTCGTCATATCTAGCCTTCAATGCCTCAAGGAGCTGCTCGTAAGTCAATTTCTTACCGAGGGCTTCTAATTAAGGCCTGGTCGCGCAGGCCTGGTTTGAGAGCAGTCATGGCCTGACTTTTATTCCGGCCGTTCGCTTTCATGACAGCCTTGAACTGGATTTTGTAGGCGCAACCAGGATGAAGTTCCGTCGAACGGTGGCACTTTGAATCCACGCAGCAAAGGTGTTGTAGCTACAACACCTTCGCAGCTTGGTAGCTGCTAAGGGATCTGTAATTCCATCCCTAAGTTTGAGGTCGTTCACCATTTTCTTCACGTCAGCCATCACGTTGTCACGATATTTCACACGATTGATTCGGGTTTTAGCTTCCCCGATTCGGGTTTCAGCTTCCGACAGGCGGTTATCATGTTGAGCAACCCTATCCTTCACCTCCCTTATCTCCTTCCTAGAGGTAGCATGAAGGTCCTTCATGAGGAGTATTTGCTCTTCCAATCGACGGACCTGTTTTTCCTGTCGGCGGGTCTGTTCCTCATGCTGCTCCTTCTACCAACAAGCCTTTTCCTTCTGTCGGCGAGCCTGCTCCTGCTGCATCACTATTAGAGAACCTAAGTCAGGTGCTACAGACGTAAGAGCTGCTGACGGGCCAGTCTCCGTGACTTGCGGCTGGTCCTCAGACGTCTACGGCGTTACACCACCAAATCATCTCTTGTCCGTCTCCTGCTGGCGTTGACTTTGGGTACGGACACCCTCCGTGTCGTCCTTCGGTAAAATTGGCATGATTTTATCCCACTTCTTACACCAATTGTTACGAGCTTAGGGTTCGTGACAGTAAAAACTGCCGATTGAATTACCAAAATTGAGACTTTAATTACTGAAAAACAATTAAAACTTAAATTACAGTAATAATTAATCAAACTTTACACTGTGGCCGTAGGAGGAAAAGGGGAGATCTCCCGCCGGGCAAGGTGTTCTGCCCGGGGAGCGGCCGACACTCCGAGTGATAGTTCGGAGAAGTTCTATATATACTGTCTATGATTCGGAATGTTAATAGCGCGATTTAGGCTTCGGTGTGTTTCGGTGTGCTAGTGGCGCGACGACAGCACCGCTACAACACTTTAGTTCACTTTATTTCGCTCGTATCGCCAATTCAATACTGCCCGGTCACGGCCTTTAACGGCTTTATATAGCCTTTTCCACCGAAACATCTCCGGTCCCGACCGACTAGATGTAGAAAATTCGAGTGTGGATTTTTCTAGAAAACTAAATTCTTCTATTCGATACTAGATGGCGCTGTTGGTGGAAAGTTCAGGCATGGGATTTTCTAGCAAACTCTCCTCGCTCTGCTCCTTGACACTAGATGGTGCTAGGGGCATCAATTATGGCTTGCAACAATATCTACCTTTTCATCGATAAAGCGCATCGACAGTTGTTACAGTCACGGCTTCATTGCATCACTTCATTACACTGTTATGATATAGAATGTATCTTTGGGTGTGTGAAATTGTGAGTGTATTATTTTAATTATTATGTGTGAGTTTTGTAGTGATAGACGATTATTTTTGTATGGGAATCCAAGAAATTGTCATATTTATCCCAGCAAAAAATGACAGACACTTTGGTATCGGAAAATAATGGAGTTCTCCCCTCCTGTGTTGCTCTATGCCTATAACTGATCGCGCATCGGTAAAGTGGGGTCTTTGACAACACTCTTACTCCCGGGCCAATGCAGAAGTATTAAAACCACGTACAATTTTAAAGTAAAAAAAATATTGAAATTTATTTAAAAGAAGTTATGGTCGAGTTTTCGGAAGTAAAGTTATTTCTATACATTTGAATAGTGATTCTGATAATAAATTTTACGGGAACCACAGGGTTTTATCACATGCTGTATATAAATCAATTATTTTCCGTTAATCTCGCTAAAACTCCAAAACGGCTAGACCAATTATGATGATGATTAATTTTTTTTTCCGATCACAATTTGTATGGGAGCAATGTTGTTCCAATGAATCCTCAAGCCCCCATTTTATATGGGTTACCTAAAATACATTAAGAACATGTTCCTACTCATTAAGTAGTCTCATATATAGGTGCACTAGCTTATTTCCTTGCTAAAAAATTATACTTCCACCTTCGTAAGAAAACTGGGTTCAAACCAACGTACAGTCTTAAAAATAGTTCAGATGTTATCTTTAGACGTTGATAGTCTTTTCACAAATGTCCCATCCCCTGACTGTTTGCGTATATTCGCAGATCTCTTTCATAAATGTCGTGTACATCCCGAAGAAACAAATGATCTTCTTAACCTCTCTCTGTATGAAATAAAATTATTTCCGTTTCAATAACTGTTTCTATCTACAAAAAGAAGGGTTAGTTACGGGATCCCCCTAAGCCCAATTATGGCGGATATTTTATGGATAATTAAAAAAAAACAACATATGGTTGTCAACCAAAATATCTTATACTATTATCGATATGTAGTCGACATAATTATTTGCTGGACTGGCACAAGGAGACAAGTGGATGTTTTGTCTAATAAAATAAATAGATTCCACGACCAAATTAAATTTAAGCTTGAATTGGAACAAGATTGTTCCCTTAATTTCCTTGACTTAACAATAACAAGAAAACAGTCGTTGCATGTTTTTCAAATTTATCGAAAGCCTACTCATACCAACACGGTCATCTCCGCGTAATCGTATCATCGATGGCAACATAAATTAGCCGCTTTATATTGTAACATTAATCGTCTGTTCACTGTTCCATTAAGTAAAGAAAACTATTTAAATAGCTTAATATAATTTATCATATTGCAATCTCTTACGGTTTTTTCAAAAAATTAATTAATAATCTTACTAAAAAGAAACGAAAGCATAATCGTTCGCAATTCTCTGTACGCGGTTCAATCTAAAAGTGTCCGGCGATATGTGAACAGTCTGACCTACTTAGGCTCCAATCTAAATTATCTGAAAAAATAGCTAATACCCTTAGACAAAACGGAGTTAACGTGGCGTTCAAAACAAACAATTCTCTCAGGAATATCTGTAATAAAAAATAAGTTAAATATTAGTCAAAAATCAGGTATATATAAACTTGTTTGTGACGAATGCCACGCCGTTTACTTGGGTTGGACTGATCGCAACTTCGGGACACGCTATAATCCCGTTTTACTAAACATCTCTTGGACGCTGGATACAACCTAGCCAACGACCACTATACTACGACTGTGTGTGCTGGAACAGTTATAGAGATAAAAAATAATAATGGTAACTTTACATTGCTGAATGAACAAATAAATGTTTATACCTCACCTCTATTAAACATCTTTAAGCCTACTCTCTACTAAAAACAGCCTCGCAATATTGCCTTTATTACATCACCATCGTGGTGGTTAGCGATTCGTTGCGTGGTTGGAGGGTAGGTGAACGTTTCGCGGCGGTTTTGTTGTTTTCATAAGAAAAAGATGAGTCACTTTTGTACCTTCTTTACGAAGCTGAAATCCCTTTTGGAGCCCTCCATTGAAGTATTTAGAGGGTTCAAAGATAGGCAGAACTAGATTGGACTCAGACAATCGCCCTGACAAATATCCCTTCTTATCCTTCCGCAACCATCATCCATTCGCCCAGATGACAAATGATCGTACTCCACTGCTCTATACACTACTCGAGGAAGTTTCTAAATGTACAGTCAATCTTGTACAGCTCCAAGACCGTCTTTATCCATGTATGGGGAACCAAGTCGAATGCCCTTCTGTAGTCTATCCAGGCGGCGGAGAAGTTCCGACGGTTGCGTTTCACCACTTTGTCAATGACCGCGTCAATGAGGAGTGGTTCCTTGGTTTCACAATCACCACCCAGATTTGAGTACCGGTTACGCGTGATTCTCACGCTCAAAACGAAAGTTAATGTCTTGTATATGGTCGATAGACACGTGATGGGCCGGTATTTTTTCGGGTCTGTGATATCCTGGTCCTTAGGAACGAAATGAGTGATCACAGTAGTAAAGAGGCTGGGGAGTGACTTCTGGTCGGAAACCTCTTAAAACTGTTGGAGAAAACAAAACATGACACTCAACGAATTCCCACAGCAAGTAGTGATGCAAACCGTCGAGTACCGGACTCTTCCATTTTGGGGCCCTACGGAGCCTTATTTACGGCCCTCAGCTACTTCTTCCAGCGTTATAATAACGGAGTCCATACGCGTAACACTCGCACTCAAGCTCGTAAAAACTTCCATCCAAGGGTCCTCGCTGAGATTTACGGGATCGGACCACAGGCCACGCCAGAATGTGATAGTGTTGGCCTGATCAGGTACTGGGCCCGCTCCACATGCCTTTGGTCGCTTTTATGATTTATAGAGCCTCTTTTGATCGCTCTGGAAGAGACGACTCTGATTTGACCGCCTTAACGTACGATATGTAGCGATTTTTTGCTTCAGGTCAAGTATGCTTTCCGTTAGATAGATTCTAGATTGCATAGTGAAAATAATTTGCTGTTGTATTATTATACGGAATGAAAACAAAGGAATACGAAAGGGTTTAAAACTAAACGTTGCTCAGAAATACTCTTAAGCAATAAGAAGATAGAAAACAAGTGGATAAAGAAGAATAATAATGGCATCTTGACGTAATTTTGATTGCGGCACCTTACAAATTACAGATCATATGATAACTTCCAAAAGTATCGAAAGCGCAAGTTGATAACGGGCTCTGTCTCTTTTAGTGACAACTTTAGATAATAATCTTGATCAGGAATATAAAGTCGCCCTGAGATCAGGACCAGGAATACAAGCCATCTTGACTTCAACGAATGTCACAATAATTATCTCAGATATGCCAGATAAAAATTTTAGCAGCGTTTCGCACCGTAAGCATCGCTGCTTACAGAAAGCACAAGTGCAGAAAATGCATGATGTAATTTACAAAAAGTAACTGTCTTTATGAATTTTTAAATCAAATTTTTGATTTAAAAATATATTAATACAAATTGAAGGTAACCCGGATTTTTTTTCGGATGGAAGAAACGTTCAGTATAATCTTTGGTCAGTGCACGCAATTTCTATATTCATAAGAGCAGCGACTGACTATGTTACTGCGTGAGTTTATATGTGTTACATACACATTACTGCTATGTATCGACAACTATTTTATTAATAAGTATAAATAATTATAAATCTAAGATAATAAAAAGAATAATTGTATGTTGAAGTTTATCTTCAACCATACGTAAAAGTTACACTTTTAGACAAACAGCACACAGTCCATGCGATAGTAACTAAATTCTGTAATTCATAGACACTAACATTTCTTTCCTCGATTAGGAATCAAACAGTTGCTTAATCACCTCTGACAACTATTAAAATGTCATCGTTTCTCGTATTCCCGTTCTCGATTTCTTTTGTAATTTATGTATGTTACACAAGTATGCTTTTACGAGTTAAAGTTACAGCTTTTAAACGTCCTCCGACTGGGCGCAATCCTCCTTTTGTTTCAAAGAGTTTTCGATATATTTTTATTCTTCGA
The DNA here is from genome assembly GCA_036936625.1 of Parnassius smintheus behrii. Taxonomy (NCBI): domain Eukaryota; kingdom Metazoa; phylum Arthropoda; class Insecta; order Lepidoptera; family Papilionidae; genus Parnassius; species Parnassius smintheus. The sequence continues at coordinate 35,717,538 of JAUPFT010000007.1, forward strand.
ACATAAAGAAAGATGAAAAATAAATTTCCTCAAGATGTTTCCTTCACCGCATAGGACGCGGTAAATCTGAACCTAAATTTGCATAATTAAACGTCGTATCAATTGAGGAATGTTCTACGTAAAGTACAACATTCTTCAATCGACTTTAGCTAAGCTTAATTGAACTTTATGAAACTGCTATTGATTTAACAACCAAACTTTGTTAGTGAAAATCTACCGACAACCCTGAATAAGTACTCCGTTAGTAATCAACTAGCAACCAAATAGGTGGCACAGTTTTACGTTTTTGGTTTTTTGTGGGATTGAATTGTCTTCAGGACGTAATTGTTAATAGATTTTACAAAGTCTCTTGAATTTGCAATAATATTTCTTTAGTGTACAACAAACGGTTATAAGAGACAAAATAAACATGTTTATATTCTTCGCTTTATTTTTACCACTAAAACGATCAACTTGTCTTTGATTCTAGGCCATCACTTTTCGTAGCTTTTTTATAGATAACCCTTTCCGTCTTTTGAATTTACACTTATTCACTTCATACTAATTTGAACTAATACTAGAAAACCACTAAGAGTTTGTGTTGTTGGATTAAATTTTTCTTTTAGTTTGTTAAGTGTATTTAATGGTAAACTGTCTATTATTTCGCTTTCAAATATATCTTGTAGTATCAGACATCTCACCTTCGATGATGACGTCCGTCGCAGGTCTGAGAATTTAACGTTTGATGAGAAAGAAATGGTTAGCGTCGACTATAAGAAGATAATAGATTTGCATTTTATAAAGTTGCCTCGAACGAGTTACGATACTCACGTGATGAAATGATGTGATGAAACCTCTTACCTCGCCACCACATTGCAAAAAACTAAAAATTATCTTATAATTTACTATTTTATATTATATTAGTTGATAAAAATGCGTTTGTTGTTTGTTACAAATCGTGATTAGCATTTAAACACCCACTCAAATACATATACGATTAGGAATGCATACACTTTTCTTATTATTGGTTGGTATTATTGAGCATTCTTAATTAATATCACTGTTATCTGGATACAAAATCATGAGAATATTAATAAAAAAGAACTAAAAGAATAAGTAACAATAGCCGTAATCGATGACAGTGTTTACATTTTAACAGCTCGCAAGTTATATTTTGCTATAACACAAAACATGTATTTTTTTATAATTACGAAATCTAAAATAATATAAAGACAGCGATTCCGAATTTTCACTTTGCACGATCTTCGCATACCTTTTTCGCTTTATCTATATTCATTAATCTCTTTGAAAATTCTTGTCGGTAAAAGGTCTTACTACCTGGCCGTTGCTAAGAATTTCCGCAATTTTATTAACGTTCAAAACATTTACCGAGGTCAACCTCTTCTAATGTTTTCATCGAACCTAACTCGTGAAGGTGCCTGCTGCTTAATCAGCTGTTATTCACTATTTTCATTTTCTTCTTCAGCTCTTAAAGTTCACAGCTGGACATGGGCCTCACGTTATTTGTTATTCTTGGCAGGCGGATTATCGATCGTAATACCAGACGTTTTGCGCTTTTGACGCTGATACCCGTTGCCAGTCACGGTATATTCACGGGACAAGATGAGGTGATGGATTCCCTTACTCTGCCACCATACTACAGAGCTCTGTCTTTTCGACCAACAAATATATATGTTCATACTTTTCGAATGTAATTTAACTTGTTTCCTTATGTTTACTATTTTTTATTAATTTATCATTTAAAGCCACTCTCAGAGATACCCATTATCTAAAGATCTTGCCACTAATGGATTATTTTTCTTTCATGTTTTTATTTATGCCGTTCATAAGTTTTGGCATACAATCGTTGTTGGTAATATTTTTTGACTAGGCATAATTTTTTTTTCTAAAGGTGATTGTTGTTAGCTCTGAGGCCGTTACAGCTTCATCGAAGTAAACTCGAATGCAGGACCCTCGTGTATGGCGTGTGTCCGTAACCCTGTTGGTGTGCCCTAGTGTTCTGTAATATGTCATGATGTGTGTGTGTCTGTGTTACTGGATCAGATTCTATCTCCTGTGGGGGGAGTATCAATCTATTCTAGGGGGGGGGGGCTCTCTCTAAGGAGTATGTACCCACCTCTGCTACCTACTACCAACTGATTCTGGTGTTTTTTAATCACCAAAAGAACTTGAAATTTGAAATTTGTTCTTATAATATGTACCTACGCATGTTTTATAAATATGCTGTTTGTGTCTTAAGGAAAACTTACTGCGTTTATTGGTTCAAATAGAAAAGGTAGTATAGTTTAAATTTCGCCTTTTTTATAGGATTTGGGTGACAAACGCGCACACAGTCCACCTGATGGTGTGTGAATGCTGTAGCCCATAGAAATCTACGTTTAACCTCGATTAAGAATCAAAATGCAAATGCATTGTCACCCTTGAGCCTCGATTCCAGTAAAACGTTTTTAGACGTGGTAGAACCACGCTGCAACTATATTATAGTTGTAGCACGAATGGGTCAGCTTGGCCGGGGAAGGACCAAGCTCTCACAGAATACCAGCGTAAAACAGCAGCTTAATACTGCAGTGTTTCGTATGGTGAGTGTAGAGATCCAGAGACCCTTTTTAAATAGTTACGAGGCATTCCGTCTTAGTCCTCAGTGGTGACCACGCACCTGCTTTTTGATTCTTAATCGAGGATAAATGTAGATGTCTATGGGCCACTTCATCCAGTCACCATCAGGTGGACTGTGTGCTCGTTTTCCACCCTTATTCTATAAAAAAGGAGTATCTGGTTCTCTACACTCACCATACGAAACACAGCGACATTAAGCTGATATTTTACGATGGTATTCTGTGTGCCTTATTTTTTAGACAGTCTTAATGTGATGAGTGAAGCTCATCAATTTATCAAACGTTACTTCCAGGTATTTCACCTTTCCAATTCAAGTAATTGGGCTACTGTAGAGGGAAATTCTGCCTATCCTGTAGCGTTTGAGTCTAAGTAGAGTGTTTTAAAGCCAGCTTTGCCTTTATAGGGGTTTAATTTGATTCTCCATTTGATTATCTTATAGTGCGTTTGTTTCTGCTCGGAGCCGAATACAAATTCTGAATTGGCTACAGAAGAATAAATTGTGGTATCATGTGCATAAAATACAAGATTAGTATCCTGTGAGATCGGGATACTGCTTTCGTAGAGTGAAAAGAGAGTCTGTGAAAGCACAGAGCCCTGAGGAGCTTCAGTTCTGATGATTGTGAAAGAAGAAGGTCCCCTCGATGGGTAAATGGAGGACTCAATTGACTAAGAAGTCTTGTAAAATTTTAACTATTTTTTGTTACAGAAGAAGGATCAAACGAGCATGCGGCTCACCTGATGTTAAGTGACTACCGCCGCCCATGATCAACCGCAACACCAGGAGAATTGCGGGTGCGTTGCCGGCCCTTTAGAAAGGAGTAAGCTCTTTTCTTGAAGATCCCCAGGTCGTATCGGTCCGGAAAAATCGCCGGTGGTAAACTATTCCACAGAGAGGTTGTACGTGGAAGAAAACTCCTTGTGAAATGTACAGTGGTGGACCGCCAAGCATCCAGATGGTGTGGATGATATCGGGACGTTTGCCGTGTAGTGCGTTCACGAAATTTGGCGGCTGGGATTAATCCGAACAATTCCTCAGAGCGTGATAGATGCGATAAAATACGCAAAGAGATGCAACATCTCTTCGCAGCGCCAGTGAATCGAGCCGATCGGAAAGCACTCGGTCGTCGACGATTCGAGCCGCTCTGCGCTGGATGCGGTCAAGTGGAAGGAGCTGGTACTGGGGAGCCCCAGCCCAGAGATGGGAACAGTATTCCATGTGCGGCCGAACCTGCGCCTTGTAAAGTTGCAGGCGGTGTGCCGGCATGAAATACTGTCCCGCTCTGCTGAGCACGCCAAGCTTTTTAGAGGCCAATTTGGCCTTCCCTTCCAAGTGACCACGAAACTGCACGTCACTCGATATGTCGACGCCGAGGATTCCGATACTGGCTGAGGCAACAAGGGGAGTGCCTTGAAACTGAGGGGATACGACAAAGGGGTTCTTTTTAGCGGTTAACGCGCAAACTTGTGTCTTCTGGGGGTTAAACTGGACTAGATTTAGTCGTCCCCAATCCGAGACTCTGTTCAGCAAAGACTCGACTTCAGACCACAAGTTTGTCCCGGCACTCGGAGACGTTTTAGCTAGTCCAAAGGCCACCTCTATGTGTCCATAAAGTTATCCGTTGTGCCAGAACTTTTCAAAAGTCTCACGTGGCTAGCATCGAAGAACAGAGTACGTATGAGGTGCGTCAGTTCGATTATATGGCGTAATCTGAGATGTGCTCCGTGAGTCGGTGCACCTGAAACCATCATTCAGTTGGCTGATGATATTACGGATAGATTTTTCTCATGGCGCTGAAGAGACTGGTGTGTCTATAGCTGAATGCCCTATCTCTGCGTTTGCTTAGTTTATTAAAACCGATGACCTCCGCTCCTTTCCATATATATATAGGGAAATTCAGTTGGATAATACCACAATGAAAACATCCAATACGAGGCAGATTACCTTATTATTAATACCTTCAGCGTTTTCAGGGGGTTTGAGATTTTTGATGATGGTTTTGAACTCATCTGGTAGTGTATGAAATTGATCCGTAGATGTCATTATTTAAGAAAATTTACCTAACCTCACGGACTGATATCCTCTACTGCAACTGAAACACTCAGAGATTCATATTTGCCGCTGTATTCAATCGTGATTTCATAAACTTTTATATTTTTCGTATTATCTAGTAAGTTTTTAGGAATTTCGAGAATTCAAACAATTTACCAACGGATTAGTAAGCAAAAGTGGCAAAGGGCCGGCCACATAGCTCAAAGAACCGATAACCGATGGGGAAGAAAGGTTCTCGAGTTGCAGCCTCGTACCGGTAGGCGTAGTGTAGGGCGACCCACCACTAGATGGACCTGGTAAAATATGCAGGAAGTCGATGAATACAGGTGTCTCAGGACCGTGTTTTGTGGCATTACTTGGGGGACGCCTATGTTCAGCAGTAGACTTGTGAAGGGCTGTAATGATGATGATGATGAAACAATTTAACACCATATACCAGCGTAAAATAGCAGCTTAATGCTGCTGCGTTTCGTATGTTGAGTGTAGAGAAGCGGAAACCCACTTCTCTACACTCAACATACGAAACGCACATTTTACTGGAATCGAGGCATTTCATCTTAGTCCTCAAGGGTGACAACACATCTGCATTTTGATTCTTAGGCCACAGCCTCCACTTACCATCAGGTGGACAGTGTGCTCGTTTTTCATCATTGTCCTATAAAAATATCTGTTAATCTCATCGTTTCTAACGAAGCGCTTAATCGAAATTTCTAGTAAAAAACTCATTAAATGAGTTTCACATTTAGTACATAAGCTCAATACATCACAGCGATGGTATACTTTCAATTGAAATCACTTTCATTAGTGATCATTGCTGTTGGTAAGAGACTGGTTCATATATCGCTCAAAGGCTAATAGCTGACAGACACGATCATTTAAACTGATCAGTTGAACTGATTAGTTGGACTGATCAGTTCAAGCGGATTTATGCCAAACAAAGATCCACACAAACGGTGAGTTCAACTAATAATTCCAACTGATCACTTCAAACTAGGACTGCTAATATTTTTAAAACATCGAATTTTCGATATACCGATAATAATAAATATTTTGATATCGGAGTTTTATGCATCGAAAACAATACCGATATATCAACTTTATTTAAAAAATAATCGTAAGTCATTTAGTTTAGTTAATTAATTAATTAATTTATTTTATTTTAAATGCCTTATGTAATTTTATTGATTCTCTAAGTTTTTGTTGTAAAATACTTTTAGCCTAATATAACTGAATTTAACTAAATTATTTTTAATACATTAGGCACGAAAATACTGTTAAAAATAGTAATCAAAATATTATAAGGTGTATATAAGGCTATTTTCAATTTTATTATTTTCTTAAACTTGAACCATAATTTATTTTTCGATTATACCTCATATCTATATTTTAATTTGGAATACAGCACAAATCTTTCATCATGGTTGAAACAAATTCTGTCCCTTGGTCAGATAATATTTGTCGAGGAATACCATATCTCAAAATAAAATTAATGGTAAAAGCCGATGCTACTGAAATTGTATCCTTATTTTAAATGTACATAAATCAAAATGTAGTGTGAGTATTTAAACATTACTATCACTATCCATACATAAAGGCCCTACTAAATTTAAATAAACTCTATCCAAAACGTAAAATCTATCTATCTCCCTATCAGTAATAACTACTGGTTATTTTATATATTTATTTAAGTATTTATGTCGCGACACTTGCCACATCGATTAACATAATTAGTAATATCCTTTTCTAACCCACTTAGATCAACAATATTGTTGATCGAAGCTAACCCCGGTTAAAATAATTTTTTCTATGTATTGTTTATCGTTTGTCTTATACCGCCGACACCGCTAGTTGGCAATAAATGATAGTCGTTTAATATTACACGAGTTGTCTCACGGTGGTCCCTGTTAAACAAAATCATAATCATTAACATAACAACAGGGATTAAAATACAACTTGCAATCTAAGCCGCGTCAGCGGCTTGTGACACCTGTATTTTTATTTCTAAGTACGTTCATGGGTACGTTTTTTTTTGACAACGTCGTATAATGGTACTTAGTTTTAACAGTGCATTCAATGACATCGTGAATAAAATTAATTTATCTTACTTAATAGTTTATATCTTCACATATAGATTGTTACATTAAATGTTTATAGTACTTTTACATAGATACAATAACAAGTATTTATTATTTAAGTTATTTATAATTTCGAAAACTCGTTATATCATGACTTCTAAGGAATATGTTAATTAAGTCTTTTTATATAAATTTTTCTCTTAATTAAGTCTTAATTAAAACAAAATTTACATAAAAAAGAATACACTATTAGTTACACAGCTAAAGTTTGTTTAATAAAATATTTATTAGCATTAGAACTGTCAATTATATTGTAAGCAGATAACATATTTTTAGGTTTCGTAGTCCTTTATAAGGAAAAAAATACATTTAGATTATTAAATTTATAATATTGTTACGAGCTTAAGATTCGTGACAATAAAAACTGCCGACAAAATTACCAAAATTTACACTTTTATTACCGAACACCAATTAAAACTTAAAAAAAAACCGGCCAAGAGCGTATCGGGCCACGCTCAGTGTAGGTTTCCGTAGTTTCCCGTCCGTCACAATAAGTGTTCCCACTTATGAGTTTAAAGGTGGGTATCCATTAAGTTCGCGCTCCAGCAGCGCTCCGTGCTCCTGCAACTGCTACCGGTAGTGGGTACTGTTGTTTCCATCCAAGTTCAAAATGATTTTACTAGAAAGTCCTTATAAAGTTTTACTTTTCAGATTTTTTTCATATTTTCTAAACTTACGGTTCAAAAGTTAGAGGGGGGGGGGGACACATTGTTTTTTACTTTTGGAGCGATTATTTCCGAAATTATTGACATTATCAAAAAATGATTTTAGTGAACCCCTATTCATTTTTAAATACCTTTCCAACAATATATCACACGTTAGGGTTGAAATTAAAAAAAATCAGTTCCCACTTTACATATAAGGCTACCCTAATAAAAAAATTCCCATTTTTATTTTACCACTTTGTCAGCGTATTTGATACACATATTGGTACCGAATTTCAACTTTCTATTGCTAACGGTCACAGAGATTAAGCGAGGACGGACAGACGGACAGACAGACAAGGCGAAACTATAAGCGTTCCTAGTTGACTACAGAACCCTAAAAACACTAATAATTAATAACACTGATTCGCTTTATTTTGTTCCGAAGTTTCGCCCGTCTCGCCAAATTCAATACTGCCTCGATCGCGTTTATATAAAGCTCTTCCGCGAAAACATCCAAAATATTCCAGGAAATAAGAGGCCCCGACCGACCAGGCGCAGAAAGTTCGAGTGTAGGGCTTCTAGAAAGCTTAGTTCTTCAACTCGATACTAGATGGCGCTGTTGATTGAAAGATTAGTCATGGCATTTCTGGAAAGCTCTCCTCGCTTTGTTATCCGACACTAGATGGCGCTAGTGCCAGGTACCAGCCGTCAACTTAGGCGCGCAACAATATTATTATGTATTTGTTTTTATTCATATGTAAGAGTGTAATTTACGAGTCTTATTTTAGTGTGTGCTATATCTATATACATTTATTGTATTTAGTTATTTAAGTCACCTGCCACTAATGTTTCACCACGCCATAGGTTGACTGGTAGAGAATGCAAACTAGCATTGAGACCTCCCTTTGTAACCTTTATAATTAGAATAGTAAAGCTTTTAAATAAATAAATTAATTAACTAAACTAAATGACTTACCAATATTTTTTTAATAAAGTTGATGTATCGATATTGTTTTCGATGTATAAAACTCCGATATCAATATATTTATCACTATCGTGATTAAAAAACATCCAAATTCCAATACAAAAGATGGATGGGTGCTGCCAGCTTCTTGGGATCCTATAATTTACAAAATTAAACCCAAACCCAAGCATACCACTGCAAGACTTCATGATACTATAAGCTCATTTTGTGTAAATCGGACCAAAAATTAATATTTAAAACTGAAGGTAGCCGGACTAACTATGACATTGGGACGTCAAAAATCTCAGTCCCCCCGTGACCACGGGTGCTGTAAAGCACCCGAAACGTCGGGATGATAAAAATAAATTAAAGTTGAATTAAACAAAATAAAATCCGTAAATAATAGTTTAATTCAATGAAAGGATTGCTTTTAAAAGAATACTCACTATGCGCTTGTTTTTGGGAAGCTTTACCGATTGCCAACTAATTTAACTTTAAACATAGACCCTTTACATAACGCATGTGGTTACCCACAACAACTTAGATATAGACTACAAAAATCGTAATATGACGCAAAAAATAATTTAATTTTAAGAAAACAAAGTACTATTATTATACATATTCAATTATATATAATGCCATTGATATAGTACCAGTAGAACAATATGTAAACAAATTTGATTATTTTTTATGGGACCATTTAATAACTTAGTTACATAACTTTAAAAAAAATTATATTCTTTACGATATTTTTTCATTATGTTATAATTATGTAATAGCGTAAGAATTTTTATAGAAGAGGTGGCAAACGAGCAGACGGCTCACCTGATGGTAAGTGATTACCGCCGCCCATGAACAGCGGCAACACCAGGGGGATCGCAGATGCCTGGCCGGCCTTTTAAAAAGGAATAGACTCTTTTCTTGAAGGTTTCTAAGTCGTATCGGTCCGTAAAAATTTCTGGGGGTAGTAGATTCCACAAAAAAATTGCGCAAGGAAGAAAAGTTCTTTTAAAACGCTTAGTGCTGGACCGCCAGTTATCTAGATGGTATGGATGGTCTTGCAAGTTTTGTCGCGATGTGTAATGGTGAAACTGTGCGACTGGAATTAGTCCGAACAATTCCTCAGAGCACTCCCCGTGGTAGATGCGATAAAATACACAAAGAGATGCAACATCTTTTCGCAGTGCCAGTAAGTCAAGTCAATCGGAAAGAGCCCGGTCGCCGACGATTCAAACTGCTCTGCTCTGGATGCGATCAAATGGAAGGAGATGGCACGGGGTAGCCCCGGCCCAGAGATGGAAATTGTATTCCATGTGCGGCCGAACCTGTGCCTTGTAAAGTTGCAAGCGGTTAGCCAGCATGAAATACTGTCCCGCTCTGCTGAGCACGCCAAGCATTTTAGATAATAATTTGGCCTTCTCTTTCAACTGACCATGAAACCGCACGTCACTCGATATGTCGACGCCGAGGATTCCAATACTGGCTGAGGCAACAAAAGGAGTGCGTTGAAACTGAGGAGATACGACAAAGAGGTTCTTTTTGCCGTAAACGCGCAAACTTGTGTCTTCTGGGGATTAAACTGGACTAGACTTAGTCACCCCCAGTCCGAGATTTTGTTAAACTAAGTCGCGGTACTCGGCGACGTTTTCCGTGAAATATTGGCAGGGCCTGTGTATAAAGCATCACCAGTGCTGTCGTCTGCATGACAATGAATGCTACCGATTTGCAACATGTAATTGATATGCAGAAGAAATAGCGTTGGTGATAGCACGCAGCCTTATGGAACACCAGCGTTAATGGGCTTGTAATCGAAGCATGCACCGTCTACTACGACCTTGATGCTCCGATCAGCAGGAAAACTAGTTATCCAATTGCACAATTTCTCGGAAAGCCCATGGGAAGGAAGCTTCGTAAGGAGAGCTTTGTGCCAAACTCGACCCCTTGGACTCTACTTCCTTTGCCCATTTATGAGTTAGGTAACCTAGAAGATCACCAAGCGAGCGACCGCGACAAAAACCGTACTAGCGGTCACTAATCAGCTGGTGATCATCAACGTACCGCATGAGCTGGCTGTTAATAATATATTCCATTACTTTAAAGAACATAGGCCTATAGTTGGACGAATCAGAGCGGTTATCTTTTTTAGTGATCGGGTGCACGAAGGCTTTCTTCCATGATTTTGAAACTACGCCTAGGGAGTAGGAGTACAGGAAAAGACGCGTTAAGATCGGTTCCAACTTCGGAGCACACTTTTTCAGCACAAAAGGAGGGACGCCATCAATCCTACTCGATTCCTTAATTTCCAGGAAGAGAAGTGCTCTGCGCACCGAGTGTTGGGTAAACAGCACATCCTGCATGATGCTCTAACACTGCGGTATGGTCTGCAGTGCATTCCCTACGTCATCAATAGTCGAGTTGGATGCAAAAAGAGAACCCGGTAGATCGGCTTTGTTCCTTTGCGCCATGGGCCAGTGAGTCATTCTCTCTGTGCAGAGATGGAAGAGACGGCTGGCAGAAGTTCCCTTAGACAGCATTGACGAGAGACCAGAATACACATGTTCCCGAAGGAAAATGGACAAGTTTCCCGCTAATTCTGCCGATGTGCTCTGACTTTGTATTGACTATGACACTTTTGAAGGACCTGGAAGCAGAATTACACCTCTTTTTAAGAACGCTGGTATTTACATCCCGAGACGTCAATACGCGAGCCCAGGCCTGGTAACACTCCTGCTTATGATATAATGCAATTGTACAGGAGCGACCAAACCAAGGCTGGGTTCTACCTCCGATAGGTACCAGAGATGATGGAATAAATAGTTCCATACCCTGTTCCTGTCCCTGCCTCCAAGAGTAGGATGCAAAAAAGATTGGATCCCGTCAAAATCAGCTAACCTATAATGCCAAACACGGTTGCACCGTACATCGGATCGGACAATGGGTCCGAGGAGCCAAGGCGGCATCAACGGAGACTGATTTTTGTCCGGATGAGAGGTCAGCAGTAGGTCCAACAGGGATGTACATGATCTTCCACATCTGAGATCCGCGTAGGCGAGGTAACCAGTTGTGTCAGACCATATGCTAAAGTAAAGAAATAAACAGATCTACCCGCATGATAGGTTAAACGAGAACTAAGTCATTCAGCATGGTGGGCGTTAAAATCTCCAAGTATCACAATCTCTGCTGATGGGACTTGTTGTAGCACGGAGACTGCAGCCATCCGGACGTGGTCGGTTAGTCGATCTGTGTCGGCATTCCCGCTTTGGGACCTATATAGGCACCCTTAAATGCGGGGATGGTCTTCGCTGCCTACGCATAGCTATAAGATGGACAGGTCCGTACCTTCATGGCTGCCGAGGTGTCGAAAACAGATGTCCTCTCTGACGTAGACGCAAACTCCAGCCCGGGGCACAAAAGAGTATTCTAATATGTACCCCGGGTAGTAGAGATATGAAGTGTAAGCCGGAGAGGACACCTGGGTCTCGGATAGAAAGAGCAAGGCCGGCTTCACCCTTTCGAGATGGTAGTGGACGGTGTTAAAGTTTGAATGAAGTCCCCTGATGTTGCAGAAATCCAAGGATAGCGTGGCAGGGTTTGCCTTGGTCTTATTGCTTCGATTGCCCGAGCAGGTTTAGTCTCGAGCGGAATTTCGCCCCATTCGGAATACGAGGGGCAGCCTGAACACCCACAATCAGGAAGAGTAGGGAAGTTTGGGCGTGGATATTCAGCGACGGATTCTTTGTCACCGGGGATATTCGTGCCCTCCTGGGGTAGTGTTATATTTAACTACGATGCCTTGTTAGGGAGGTGGGAAGGAATTGAGCCTCCAACCACCTACACTCACTAGAGTTTCTACTTCACGCTGGTCTTCTGTGAGGTCGTGGTACCACCACAATATTGGCCGGCCAATACGTGCAACAGCAAAGGCTGCTGCGTGGCTCTAGTACTGAAAATTGAAATTGAATGATTGAATGAAATTATGAAAAGATGTACATTATTTAAAAAATAATGTACATATTTTCTTAATTTTTTGGCACCAAGTTGTGTTACATTGTTAGAATTATTTTTTTGTAATTCTATTCATTTTTTTTCTTTTTTTTACCGATGGGCGTATGTAGTGTATGTGTAGTGTATGCATAAATTCATTCAGTATAAAATCTACAGTCAAGACGACCAGATGTGTTATTTACACTCCGAACCTCCCAACATTACAGATAATATTACTTTAGTGATCACTCTGGCCCGTTTGTTTTCTAAATTCATTAATTCATTCGTTAATGACAGCCAGCCTATCAAAAGTCCTGCAGAATATGCCTATATTCCCTGTAGATTACCTCATAGGGGGAATATTTACCGTATTTACCAAGCTTTTAGGCAGGTTGTTAACCGCATCTTTTAATATCTTGAGCTGTTATAAGGATGATGCTGCTTCCCATCTGCTGTTTGTTTCCATCAGTCGCCTCTTATGACACCAACACGATGATATCGGGTAGTGGATTTTCTTACACGGCCACTACCTGGCGAAATATTTTTATAAACATAATTAACTAATAAAAGGTTTGGATGGAAAAGGACTCACTATGTCCTGAATTTTAATTTGGCACTGAAAATATAAGAAAACATTTCAAAGATATTAAGGTTTTAATATTACGTAGCCAGAGAATTCAGAAATTGACGATAGAGGAATCAGATATGTTTGTCACGAACTTCATAAAAAGATATGAAAATGCCTATGGTAAGACATCTCAAATATTTATTTGAAAATCTCGACTTCACACATACAATTTTCCATAGACTTACTATGCGTGTAGCTCAATCTCATTAATTTATGACTAATAGAACCAACAGCAACATAAACTTACAAAGAAGTAAAAAAAAACATAACTGTTCTTTCTTAATCTTCCGTAAGCGAATATAGAATTGCCCATACGTTATACACGATCATATACTGCCGACATATACAATTTTATGTAAAATCGCTTAGTTGTTTTCTTAAACACACAATATTTCTACATATTTATTTCTTTAATATAATCATTCTGGCATATCCTGATATTACAGTTAACTCGGCTCGGCTACCTTAAATTTTTAATTATTATATTTTCGTACTTTAACCTGTTCTGAAATCTGCCACTATCGGCCTGCATACGTAATAGCGAACAATATTTTCGTATGGACAGATTTTAAGTTTGAAAGAATTTAAAAACATTTGTAGTGTATTTTTTCGGTTTACTTTAATTTAATTATCATACGATAGGCTCTTTATTACACCAAAGTATTGTACAAAAGACGAGCTTATATGGCATTCTCTACCAGTTAACTTAGAAAGTGAGTTAGCATTAAGATGCCATGATCATGCGCACACACACACACACACACATACACACACGCACGCGCGTGCACACACGCACACGCACGCACGCACGAATGCTTTCAAGCACGCAAGCACGCACGTAAGCTCGCACGCAGGCACGCATGGAACAACTATGATTAAAATTATACTACAAAAAAAATTAAAGTCAAGTTTATAATATTAGCTACCTGCCTGAACTAGGTTGAGTTCCTTTGTTATTGATTTATAAACGTGGTTATCTTTACCACTAAAATCTAAAAAAAGTAAAATTAAGTGTCATAACTTCTTAAAGGCAGGATACAGTTTTAGCATCTATTGTGATTAAGTACGAAGTATTAGAAGAGTAAAACGATTTTTCGATTTCTCAACGTCCTCTAAATAAAGGATTGAAATGAATCTACCTTCATCTGCGTAGGGCCATTTTCTAAGTATTTCTGAGTTATTACTATGTTCATGACCATAGTCAATTACAAAAACGCATTTGATAACACATTGTTTCTATTCTGGAATATACAGTCATCTACGAATAAGACATCATTGGCGTCATTATTTAGTAATTTTGTTAAATAATCTAAAAAACGACGCGTATGTTGTGCAACTAAAACCAAGATTTTATACAACTCACCTTATAGACTAAAAAATTGTACAGAGCAATTTTTGTCTTAAAATATAATGCACTAGCATTGAGGAAAAGACATAGTTTTACAACCTGAAGGTCAGCTGTTAAAGAGTGTAGATCCTTATCCACCATTGAATCAACTTACATTTTCTTTTCTTGCCAAGTCATTTTCTATTGGAAAATGACTTGGTATGAAAATTGATTGGCTTTAGATATTAATTATTAATATTTACATAAGTTTGATAAGAACGAACTTCTGTTATTTTGAAAAGTACATAGCTTTGTCGCCGAAACATCGCCTTGACATACATATTGGGCCCATTATTCTTGCTGGTTTTGAATTATTTTGAATATATCCCATCATTTTCAGTAGCTCATTTCTTATTTTTTGCCAATTGTATTGATTTCCCTTCAATTTTCTTCTATTTTATTTTTTGGCCTTTCTTCTATTCTCTTTCGGGGAACCACTACAAATTTTTAGCTATTAATGAAGGTCATTATCATATTACATAATTTTAATGTCTGAGAGGGCGACGAAAGGAAGATTAGCAACGGAAACGTCCGAACAATCAGAAAATAATTATTATTTCATTACAATAAAACTAGATTCATTTTCCATCCCGATTCGCGAAGAGTACGCGTATGGCGAGTTTGTGGTCGTGAGAGCCGTCCTCAATACCCTCAATCCATACCACGGCGGGACAATTATTGTTTGGAAGAGAATTCGTGTTGGTGGAAGAAATTGTTTAGATCAGAAGAACCATAACTGCTGAAAAATATCGTAACCAGGTGCTAGTACCAAAAGTCTAACCCCTCGGCTACAAATGACAACAATGACAAACGAGCACTCAGTCCACCCGATGGTAAGTGAATGCTGTGGCCCATAAACATCTACATTTATCCTAGATTAAAAATCAAAACGCAGATGCGTTGTCGCCACTGAGGACTAAGATGGAATGTCTCGTTTTTAGTTAAAAAAGGTCTCCGGATCTTTACACTCACCATACGAAACACAGCAGTATTAAGCTGCTATTTTACGCAGATATTCCGTGAGAGCGTGGTTCTTCCCTGGTCAGGCCGACCCATTCATGCTACAACCATAATATAGCTGCATCGTGGCTTTCCCACGTGTATATGCAAAATAACGCCCGTCTGCACACAGCGTGAGAGTAACCATCTGGCTGCAGGAGCACGGCGTATCGGTCTTGATGATATTGACCTGGAGTGATATCCCGCAGCAAGACTTTGGTAACTTGGTTCAAAGAATGAGAAACCTTTGCAGGACCGTTGCTAACGTTGTGGGTGATTTTACTGATTACTAATTTTTCGCATAATTGCAAAAACCGGAATAATTTCACATCATCGTTTGTTTTACAAGTATTTCACTTTTCGTCTTAATTTAAATAATTTTTTTTTCGCAAAATAAATTGTGTTATTCCATAGCGTGCTATGATAAATGGGCTTTATATACGCATGTTTTATTTTATTTATAACGAATTTTGAGTATATAGAGAAAATCCGAAATATCCCATCCCATATATATAATAGACGATGTTGATATAATATTTTTTGTGTTCTTGAGGAGGGAAAGTGACTCCAAATAGTTTTTTGTACACCAATTTTGTACAGTTATTTTGTGTCTACTTAATTATAATTTCTAAAAGTAGAATTTTTATGTTAATTTTTACATAATATTTATTCTTGTGGAGTGGATTTTGATGAAATCTATTAGATATTTGTTGCGTATTTGTTCCTGAATTGGGAGCGAATAATTTATACACGCTGTAATTAACTTTCTCACCCTCAGGACATACATTCATTAGATCTCCTAAGCCTGCTTTGTCGCAGTAAATACTGAAGAGGCAAAGACAGCAATAATGAAGTAATTTACAACAAATGTTAGCAAATGCCCATAAAACTCAATATATAAATTTATATTATACGCTAAATAATATATTGATTCGATAATTATAATATATGAATTCCACCCAGCTTACAGCTTAGCTATGGGGTCCCCTCTAAGTCCACCTGTGGTGAACATTTTCACGGATAGTTTTGAAAAATAACATAAATAGTTGTCAATCAAAATATGTTATACTATTATCGATGTGTATACGACTTAATTATTTGCTCTACTAGCATACGGAGACTACTGGATGTTTTCCTTAATACAATAAATAGAGTCCACGATAAAATTAAATTTAAGCTTGAAATGGAACATGATTGTTCCTTGATTTAACAATAACAGGAAAAGGAGTCATTGTATGATTTCCAAATTTAACGAAAGCTAACTCATACCGGCAAGGTCATTCCCGCGTCATCGTGTCATCCATGGTATAAATTACACAGCCATAAATTAGTCACTTTTTAATGTTACATTAATCGTCTATTCACTGTTCCATGGTGGTTGGTCGCATGTTTTATCGCAAGACGCGGTCGCTCGCTACTTTAGTAGGGAGCGGTTGTGTCAGCGAGTTATATAAATAGCAGTTGTATTGGCTAGTCACTAGACAAGTTGCGCATAAAATCAGAACTGCGCGTTCAACCAAGGAGCGCCTCCTGGCCTCCTTGGATCACATGGAGACGATCGAGGCAATCAAGAACTTCAGAGCTAATTAGTTCTGAAGTTCTACTACTGAGAATTAGGCTCCCTTACTCTGTTTTTAATGAATAACACACCAGCAGGCAGATCAAAACCTAGTTCGGAATCTATAGCCTTCTATAATACGTACGGCCTTAAGGACCAAGTAGACGAATTCCTCAAATTTTTAACCGATCATCATATAGACATTTTTCTCCTGAAAGAGACCTTACTCAAGCCGAGTATTAGAGAGCCCAAAATGCGATAGAAAAGAGGCTTTAGGAGGGACACTTATATACTATAAGTCAGCCTCACACGTCGTCCCCGTTGAAACGCCTCAGTTGAAAGATCTAGAAGCTTCGGTTTGCGGAGTTGATATGATCGGTCATCAATCGATCACGATAGCTTCTATATATTTTAGTGTAAATAAAAAAGGACTTAAGAGCGATTTTGGGGCACTATTTAATGTTAGTAAGTCGGTAAGAGATTTAAATTGTAAATATAAAATCTGGCATAACCATATCAACAATACTAACGGTAAAGATTTACCAAAATTCAGTAAGAGTCTTGATTTTTATTTCGTAGCTCCTACCGAGGACACTAGGTACTCAATAGTAATGACTCGTAGATCCTCTATAATCGAAAGATTTAGCTCTCTTCAGGAACGTAACCTTACCGTTATGCTCCATCGAAGTATTGCACGAGCTTAGATCAGACCATCGTCCGGCACTCATGACTCTGAGCCAGCCTAGCAGTGAGGTTCCTCTAAATAAAAATGTGACGTTTAAAATGAATAAAATTGTAAATTAATTTTAAAGTTCATGTTTTGTGAATTTTTGGTTGATTACTAACAAATTATGGAAGGTTTCTTCAGTCCTGTGGTCATAAGCACACTTGTTTTTATATTATATTATAAAACTTTATTCTACAATATAATATTTTCTATAATATAATATAATATTGATTCTATAATATAATATGTGTCGGGATCATGCCAAATGGAAGTCCGTAGTCTCTGCCTACCCATCTGGGTGACAGTCGTGAGTGTTTATGTTATGTTATAATATTATATTAAATAATAAAGTTTTGTGAATCAAAACAGTTTACTAATTTTAAAACTTGAAAAATACATGAAACTTCAATAATAAAAAAACTTAATATAATTAAAATTGAGTTGTTTTATCATATATACATGATTCAATTCTAACCTCGCAGGAAATTGAATAGCCTATAGAAAACCGTTATCTTGTAACGTTTCTACCGTTGTGCTGCACGAGCAAGATAAGCATATTACTGTGTGGCTTTAACATTTGCAATAGCGATGTAACTTTGGCACCTAGTTTGAAACAAGTTATGTAATTTTAATGCACATTGTGCACATCATTAAATTGCATAATATGTAAAACATATAAAAATCATTGAAGTAAATTTCAAACAAATATAACGAAATACGGCATAAAGTCCTCATACTATTGTGTCATCATCATCATCATCATCATTACAACTTTTCACAAGTCCACTGCTGAACATAGGCCTCTCCCAAGTAATTCCACAAAGCACGGTCCTGACCCACCTGCATCCATCGACTTCCTGCATATCTTACCAGGTCACTCCATCACTCCATCTAGTGGGGAGTCGACCTAATACGCCTAACGGAACGAGGCTGCCACTCGAGAACCTTTTTTCCCCAAAGGCTATTGGTTATATGCTCGGCCCATTGCCACTTCAGCTTACTAATCCGTTGGGCTATGTCTGTTACTCCGGTTCAACTGCGGATATCCTCATGTCTAAGTTTATCACGCAGAGAAACCCCGAGCAAAGCCCTCTCCATAGCTCGCTGAGTGACATTGAGTGTCCTCATACAGCCAGCACTGAAGGACCACGTCTCAGATCCGTTAGTCATCACTGGCAACACGCACTCGTTGTACAATCTAGTTTTGAGAGTTTGAGATTGAGGTATACCTGACGAGAAGATGTGTCGTAATTTCCCAAACGCTGCCCAGCGGAGATGAATCCGTCGATTGACCTCTCGGTCGAAGTTGGACTTACCCAGTCGGACTATTTGTCCCACGAAAACGTACTCGTCAACAAATTCGAGCATAGTGCACCCAACAACTACCGGCATAGGTGTGACATGGATATTAAACACGATCTTTGTTTTGACCATGTTCATATTAAGACCTATCTGTTGGGAGAAACCATTGAGGTTATAGATCATAGTGCTCAGTTCCTTCAGCAATTCTGCCATAAGGACTATATCGTCGGCAAATCGAAGGTGAGTGATGTACTCGTCATTGATGTTAATACCGTATCATTTCCAGTCCAGTAGCTTGAAAATGTCTTCCAATGCAGCGGTGAAGAGTTTCGGGGATATAACGTCACCCTGTCTTACACCTCTCTGCAGTCGGATAGGTTTCGAGCTCTGGTTCTGTACTCGGATAACCATCGTAGCCCTACTGTACAAACACTTCAGCACTTCGATATACCGACAGTCAACTTGGCACCGCTGAAGTTACTGTAGCACCGCCGAAATTTCGATGGAATCAAAGGCTTTCTCGTAGTCCACATACGCCAGACAAAGTGAAAGATTGTACTTTTCGGTCTTCTGTACAATCTGCCGCAGGGTATGTATGTGGTCTATGGTATACTCGTATAGTATTGATTTGCCATATAATGTTACTTGCTCATTGATATTGTAAGTTTTAAGTTCTATTTTTCATAGTATATATGGTAATTTTAAAAGCAGTACATCCTTCCGAATCCAATTATATCATATGAGCGGGCATTTTATTACTGCCCTTGTAGCCCACTTGCTACATTTACTTACAATGTATGACCAAGAGAATATTTCGTATAATTGTATAATTATTTTAATATTTGTTTAAATCAGGACCATTTTGGCTTTTATTGACACACTTTATGATAAAATCTTTAAGCAAATTAAATAAACTAAATACGTACTATAATTTCACGTTAAGGTTAGGTACCAGGAGGTTCGGTTGCCACCTACGACGACTCGACCTGGCAATATATAACGCACACACCCTGAGGACTGACGAGATCCTGGAGCTGGAAGAAAAGATAGACAAGTTGCGCTGGAATATTATAGGATCATCCGAGGTCCGAAGAGAGAGGGAGGACGCGGTGATTCTAGAATCCATCAAATTGTTCTCTCACTGGGTGGGCGAGGTGGCCCTTGTACTCTACTATCAGTAGGTGACTGAAATATGTATGAGGATGATGCCTAGTCGCATGTACCCCTATGCAGAATAAGAGTCTTACCTCCTAGGATTCCGATTTCCAATTTTGTAGTTTTTATCTTGAGATTTAAAAAAATGAATCGGGCAGCACGAAAACTCATTTTGTTTAAAATCCATTCGAATTCATTTTATTAACACTGTCATCAAAATATGTTGCAGGAAATTTAGGTATAAAGATGAATAACAATCTTAAAATTTTAATTAAATCGCCAGCAATTTTAATAAAACAAGGGCTGAGCTTAATAGAAAATTATTAATGCCGGAAATTTTTTGAAAATTTTCTGAAAAACGTTAAATTAAATGTATAAATAGAGAGTCTCAGTATGGAATATCAATGCCTAAAATGGTAGAGCCGTAATACTTATGAGGTTAATTATTTTTCAAATGTTTGACAAAAATTTTTCGACATTTATTACGACATCGTCAAATTTCCAAATTCGACCTGGCTTCTAGAAATTCCATTTTTGGGGCCTCTATTTACTAAAACAATACCTACATATATATAAAATCCATTCATGCCTCGCGGAAAGAGTTTTACATACGTGTAAACGGACAAACACGCAGATCCGCATCAATTATTTTTCGAGTGTATTCTGTTGTGTGTCTCAAACTAAGTGTCGAGTGTGTCACGTGCTTAAAATAAATCTCTCTTTGACAAATTATTTACTGTGTCGCGTACGAGTATTTCATACGTTGATGATGATTAAGTTTATCAAATAACTCTTAATGTTAAGTAAAATAAAAACGCTGAATTAAATTTTAAATAGAATAATTTATTTCTGCGTACAGCACCAAACAGGTGCATGAATGAAAAGAAGTGAAAGTATATGAAGATACATACATAGCTCCTATACTTAGCTAAATATGTGACATTATATGTCAAGCATAATTTTGAAGTCAGTTTATACTCAAGAATTTATTATATTTACACAAACATTATGCCTTCTATTGAAACTACTTTTACGGATTTTAACAAGCTTCGTTCAATTATTTTTTCGTAACTGAATAAAAATACTTTTATGGGTTTTATCATGTTTGATTTACTTATTTTCAATTCCCGATATTTTGGGTGTTTTGCAGCACCCATGGTCACGAAAAGGGCTGAGGTAATTCGACCAAAAAGATGCTTGACTGTGCCCGGTCCGTCAGCACATTATTGGGCTTATTTGCAAGAGTAGTCGTGTCTGTGATGATGGCCCTGGTGGGGTCATTTTCAAGTACGGCTTCCGGCAAGTACATATAATAAGGCAGTGTCCGATCCACGAGACCGTATTACAGAGCGATCTCCTGGTATAGAATCCTGGCTACAAGGTTGTGCCTACGCAAGTGCTCAGAGTAAAGCAGGGTTTACACGGGTCGATTTTCGCCGTGCGGCGAGTCGCTTCACTAATTGCCTCACCAAGCCGCATCGCTCGCCCATTTACACTGGTTACTAAAATCGCATGCGGCTCTGTCATTTCCATCGAAAATGTTTAGCAGAATAGCCGTTTGTGCCGGAATTGAAATAATTAATTATTCAATTATTAAACAATTGCTTAAAGAACAAAGAGTGAAGAAAAAACAAAAGGAAAGAAGAAAACGTAATGTTTGGGTACGTGGATGGATTTCTCGACGTAAGGACTTGGGTGCTTCGGATAATTTATTGGTTGAGTGGAGTTTAGAAGATCCTGATTATTTTAAAAAACGATTAAGAATGACTACTGATCAGTTTAATACTTTACTACATAAGGTTACTCCGCTTATACAAAAATGCGATACAAATATGCTAGTAGCACTTTCTCCGAAAATTAAATTAGAAATAACCCTGAAGTTCTTGGCTATCGGTGGTAACTATTCAAGTCTTGCAGAGTCATTTAGAGTTCCAGAATGCACAATTTCCTTGTTTTTGAAGGATGTTTTGGATGCTATATACAATGTTTTACAGGAGTTCATTATGGTAAGTGAAACTAGTAATTAATTATAAACGATTTATTTATAAATTTTCTATTTATAAATTTTGTGTTTTCATCTAAGCATGACCTAACAACAGCTTGAGATAGAATATCGTCGTTCACTCCGTATTGTTGCCCAGTATTTTCTTGTGTAAGTAAACAGCTGGCAAAATAGTCTTCTTCATAATCGAGATGCCTTCTAGAAGTGGAAGCTTCGGGAGTCGAAGTTTCACGCTGGTTTTGAAAAGCTTGGTTTCGGGAAGTAGTAGCTTCGGCTTCTGGAGTCGAAGTATAGCGTGTGCACTCTGAGAGTGAACTCGTAGGTCTAGCAATTGTAAAATGTTGTGTATTTAAGGTTTTCAGTCTTTCTTGTGACAAATAATTATTGATGAAATTTTGACAAACAATAGCATTTCTTAATGGAAAACTACGTAATTGGCTTGCCACATGTACTCCGAATGTATCAAATTCATCTTGACGGATAGTTTGAGCCAAAGTTTCTAATCTATTGACTGCTTGTAAAACAGGTGGGTCCATTTTAGGTGCGTCCATTAGAGCACGCTCTGCCTTTTTCTTTGGAGACAATTTTTTTTTCTTTTGTAAGGGCGCAATATTATCTTCTTGTTCCAATTCATCAAAATATGAAGACGCGTCGCTGTTTGTGTTCACCGCTGAATCTTTTCCCTGTAATCATACACTAATATAAGTTTATTTCTTTTAGGTGCCATCCACCACAGATCAATGGAAGAAAATACAAAAGGATTTTTTAGATCGCTGGTAATTTCCTTTTTGCTGTGGGGCTATTGACGGGAAACACGTATTAATCGAAAATCCACCACACGGAGCATCAGACTATTATAATTACAAAGGCACTTATAGTGTGGTGTTGTTTGCTATAGTGGATGCACATTACCGTTTTATATATATAGATTTCGGAACTAATGGACGCATGAATGATTCGCATATTTGGAAAAAAACAAAGTTCTATAGTGCTCTTGAAAGAAATAATTTAAAACTACCTAATAAGGCAGTTTTCGTTGGTGATGATGCTTTCCCTTTGGCAACCTATTTAATGAAACCGTATTCAAGACATGAAGGTTTGGAACACAAACAAAAATCTTTAATTACAGACTGTCAGGAGCACGCCGAATCGTAGAGAATGCCTTTGGCATAATGGCTTCACGATTCAGAGTATACAGAAAACCTATATCTGTTTCATTGGATAAAACTGATTCTATTATTAAAGCGACCTGTGCGCTGCATAACTGGCTTCGGACTAATCTCATATACATGAATACTCCCGAATTAGTTGACGGAGAAGACTTCAGTTCAGGGACAATCACAAACGGAAGTTGGAGAAGACACCGCTATCTTCTAACAACTATTCACGAAATGCAAAAGATCTGCGCGATAGATATGCTGACTATTTTGTCGGACCAGGAAAAGTTTCATGGCAAGATAGAATGATTGCGTAAATATTGTATGTTTATTTAAGTAATATTATAAAAATGGCTCTGTTCACGATTTACCTATTATAATTTATAATATGCGAACAAGAATAACTTTTTAATAAATAATAATAAATAAGACTTACCATGTTATCTTTACTGTTTCTTCCTTCTATCACTGGCTTTAAAAAGCGGTCAGCTACAGAAAACCAAATTAATTGAGGTCTGTATATATCATCCTTTCCCGCGCCACTCTTCTTTGACTTTGCTACCTTACTGGCCTCTCTATTATATATGTTATAGTTATGGACAAACGCATTTCTTGAATAATAGATTTAAGAGCCGCTAAACGTACATTATTGTTCCTGTAATCTTGTTCTCTTGGGTTCCATAAGCATGGATGCATTTCATAGCATTCCAAAAACTGTATGGTGTATTTTTTATCCATGGTTGTTACGATACATGTACACAGAACCACTGTAGTAAATAAATACACGTGCGTGCGCGAAACACCTTCATGCGGCGGGCGATCGTCTGCAACTGACCGTTTACATGGTCGATTTTAGTCACCAGCCGCATGCGGCCGGTCGCCGCGCGGCCAAAGTCGGATGCGACCCAACTTTGGGGCTTGCGGCTTAAGTCACTTGCGACTTAGCCGAATTGCCATTTAGATGGTCGATTTACGCCGCGCGGCAAAAATCGTGCGGCTTTAGTCACCCGTGTAAACCCCCTTTAAGAAAGCGCCGAGCAATCGGAGATGCCATGTCTAAGTGACTCACCGGGATGGCGACAAGGTCAACAGACGTCGACGGTGCCACCCTTTAGGATAATTTTCCTAAAGTCATTGGTCTTAATAACCTGATCCTGTTTTTCACATACAAAACCCTCAATTTCCCCGAAGAAGTCACCGAAACCTAGCCAGTTGAAGGAGGCGAATGTCTCTACGAGGGGCTCATGTAGAGCCCTGTAGTACGTCCCGTGGAACTCCTTCTCCTTCCACTCGTTCTTTTGATCGGAAATACTATGTGCTTCTGAGTCCTGCCATTGCTCGTTAGCTAAGGATAGAGGGGTAAGCCCTTTATCACAAGAAATGACGTCATTATAGAATGGGACATCCGATCTCGACAGGAAGTAAAGACGGAGATTGCACACTTTGCGATTATGCATGGTGAGCACACTCAGAAAGCCGCGCCCATCATTCTATGGGACCTATAGAGGCACCCGTAGATGCGCGGGTGGTCGTTGCTGTATACGCGTAGCCAAAGGATTGACAGGTCCGAATCTTCAAGTCTGCCGAGGCGTCGAGAACAGATGTCCTCTCTGACGTTAACACAAACTCCAGCCCGAGGCACAAAGGAATGTTCCAGTTTGTACCCCGGGTAGGAGAGATACGAGACATCAGCCGGAGAGGACACCTGCGTCTCGGTCAGAAAGAGCAGAGCCAGCCTCGCCGTCTCGAGATGGTAGTGGACGGCGTTTAGGTTAGAGTGAAGTCCCATGATTTTTGCTCTTTTCGTTTTTGTGATTGCTCAGGAGTAGAGTAACTTGGTCGTAGATGCTCAGCGAGAGATTCTCCAGGGGTGCTGGTACCCTCCTGGGGTAGATCTTCACTTAATTACGCTACCATGTTAAGTTGTGGTGCAGAAATTAAATTTAATTGTACATAATATAAATATGTATTTCTATTTTTTACGTTATGCAAGGCCAAGCTAATCAAAAATAAGTAAACTTAAGGTGATAAAATCCGTAAAAGTATTTTTATTCAATTATGAAAAATAATTTAACGAAACTTGACAAAATCAACCTTTTTGATGTGATTTACGGCAATCGACGCAATATTTTCAAATTAACAAAACAGTCCATTACAAAAAAACGATTTCACGGATGTTTTCAGGATATTTTGAAAAAAAAACTTCTTCGATATTTCTTGCTGAAAGCCGCTTTTCGATCGGACACTCCGTTACAAAGATATTAGATATTTACATGTTTACACACACACACACACACACACACACACACACACACACACACACACACACACACACACACACACACGCACACACACACACACACACACACACACAGACACACACACACACACACACACACACACACACACACACACACACACACAGACACACACACACACACACACACACACACACGCACGCACGCACGCACGCACGCACTCGCTTACGAACACGCACGCGCACGCGCTTACGTATTCGCACACGCACGCGCTTACGGACACGCACACGCACACATGCACATACACATACAGCTGGCCAAATTCCGATGCTGCATTAGGCACGGATATCCATTTATTCTTTATCCTTATTCAGACCGAGAAGTGGCTTCACCTAAATATGGAATGTTCAAATATGATATCAAGAATGAAGAATGGTATAATTTGAAGCTTTGATGATATATAAGCTTGACGAACTACCATCATAATTTGCTACAGTTTATTCTAAAACTAGCGATTCGCTCCGGCTTCGTCTACATAGAATCTCTTAATGTGGCGTTATTTAAATTTCAGATAATCGAATACCTTTTATCAAATCAATTTTACGTTTTTTTTAAAGGTCCATTTTTTGGAATGAAGTATAGCCTTGATTACTCCTGGCATTGCTCTCTATCGGTTCGTGAAGTTTCATTACAATCGATTCAGGTTCTTTGAAAATTAGCCCGGGTAGACAGGCAGATAGTCAGATAGACAGACTGACTGACTCAAATTTAGAAAGTGGTTATTTATGTTTTAATGGCATGTTTTAATAGTTTTAATGGCAACGGCTTATTATACGGCAACTATTTCAATATTACAGACAGACATTTCAAGAAGAGAATAACGCATGCAGCTAGCTCACATCGTGTTTCGTGACAATATATTATGATATTTTTAACTTGTGATAAACATCAATAATGTAGATGGTGATGATCAGCCTATTTAACCTTTAAGTAGTGATGTGGTTTGAATGACTCATAAATGGTGATGTGACGTTTTATAGACGTCTACGCAATTTATGTCAAGAGTATGAACTTAATTATTAATTAGACATTTTTTTGTATAAAATCAAAATAAAAACCCTCTTTTTAATGATATAGGCTAAAATTAAACCCAATTTAAGCATTAATCAACATTTATTAGGACATTTGGCAAAAGTTACGAAAAAATCACATTCTATAAAAGACGCACTTCTTGTGCTATGAATAAACAAACAGACTTATTTTTTAACAAAAAATAAAATTTCTTACTTCTTCAACTTAATTACTAAAATAATATAGGAACTACCACAGAATCAGTCTTCTAAATTCAGTCTGTCAGTACAGACGCTGCAGATTGTTTTGGAACAGCCTAAGCATATATGCTTATGACATGCAACGCATTTGTACCTTGTGCGCCGCTTCAGCCTTGCTGGACACACCTTACAAGTTTTTTTGTCATTTTCACCAACAGTTGACTCAATGCGGCTAGGTTCTGGCGGTAAATCTTCGCTAAGAATCCGTTTCATTGTCAGTCTTATATTCAATTATTTTGTCAGTAATATCGTCATCCATAAAATGTCTCCACAAGGTTTCTAAGTTGGTGAATGCTCTAGGCTGTGATCTAGGTATGTCAACCAAGTTGTGGCTTAGTGAACGACAGTTGCGCATCACTGGTTCATCGCTTCACCATTTAAAACCATTCTTACCTACGTAGTATCTTTGGGATTCTGTGTGTATATTATCTTGTATAGAAGATAGACCTGAATCTTGCATCGCAACTGAACTGCGGGGTGATCTTTGTCGTTGAGATTGAGTTTCTTCATCCTCAGAATATTCTGAAGCCACTGTGCAAACAGAAATCTGGATCCACTTCTTCATCGTCCACATCACTGAAGTCTCGCTGCAACTCAGCCTCTATCCACTGACTTAAGGTGTTTTCATTTGTCGAAGTATTTAGAGCTACTCGTTTTCGCTTTCGACTGTTTCCTCAAGGTCCAGGTTGATCCATCTAAAATAATAACGTACACAGTGAGGTGACGAATAAGAGACACTTAGAAAAAAATACACTAATACTGTAGTGACGTCTAATAAATCATTTACGCAAAAACTGACCTCACGTCTCAGGGACACCAAACGGTTGTACAGGTGTTGCTGTCAAGAGCGCGAGCACTCGACTGACCGATCACGCCACCGAAACCCGAAGGTAGCGGGAGGGGCGGGAGCGTCTTTAAAAAATTAACGCCACGAGACTGATTTTTGCATCGAGGCCGTCTGTTAGACACCCACGTCACTACTTAAAGGTTAATGATTAACGCTCTTATTGCTAAACATATCGAAGAACTTGACTAAAATTCACATACAGAATTCTCGCTATTTATTTAGTCGAAAGGTTATATTTTACTAAGGGCTATAAGCTAGCGTTTGCTGACAATAATCCTAGAGAGAAACCTTTGTTAAAGTAAGTCGACATTGGTATAAGCAGATGTAACAAACTCTCACAAAATATTCATCCACCTCGACTAACTTGTTTTACGAACACTCGAACGAGAAAGGATTTCTTTGTACGGCATCACATTGTGATCATCAGAGTGCGACGAATCGTCACCATTCGTCGATTTATGCTAGAAATAAGCCATTCACCTTTTCGAACATACTTTCGCTAATAATACAAAGCATGGTTTCATGTCCTTGATGACTTTCGATATTTTCCCTCAATGATATATCCCTCATTTTGCTGATAAGTTTAAATGTCTGTGTAGAATAAACATAAATATAATACAAGTTTAAGTTCAACATTTATTTATAAGTCCTTAACTATCCGCCGATTGACCTTACAGTCGAACTTGAACTTACCTAGTCGGACTGTTTGTTCCAGGTAAACATACTCATCAACAACTTCGGGATTAGTGTTCCCAACAACAATCGACGGATTCAATTCGGCTGGGTAGCGTCCGAGAAATTACGACACATATTTTCATCAGGTATACCTCAAAACCTGAAAACTAGATTGTACAACCAGTGCGTGTTGCAAGTGATGACTTAAGGATCTGAGACGTGGTCCTTCACTACTGGCCATATGAGGACGCTCAAGATCGCTTAGTGAGCTATGGGCTATCGGGCTATCGGGATTTTTCTGTGTGATAAACTTAGAAATGAGGAATCCGCAGTAGAACAAGAGTGGCCGATATAGCCCAACGGATTATTTAGCTTAAGTGGCAATGGGCCGGCCATATAGCTCGAAGAACCGACAACCGATGGGGAATCAAGGTTTTAGAGTCGCAGCCTCGTACCGGTAGGCATAGTGTAGGGTGACCCCCTACTAGATCGAGTAACGACCTAGTAAGACATGCAGGAAGTCGATGGATGCAGGTGGCTCAGGACCGTGCTTTGTGGCATTCCTTGAGGGAGACTTATTTTAAGCATTGGACTTGTGAAGGGCTGCGCCTATTATTAAGGTTTGGCGATGCGTTGTAATATAGCTATAGCCAACCAAATCTTAGATTTACACTTTGAAAGCTGTCAGACTTATTGCACCAAGCATGCCAACCAAAAAATGGGAACGTACAATATTCGATTGTTAAAAAATCGATATCGATTATTTAGAGTTGGTAATCATTTACAGTTCGGTTTGAATAATACCAGAAAAATAAAACAGATAATTTAAAACACAATATTTATCAGTTTTATTCGTATTTTTTGTTACTGCTTACTTCTAGAGAAACAGATATAAAAATTTAAGATTGAAACTAGATTAAAATAAATTTATTCAATCACTCTCAGCACAACTAGTAGAAATGTCGTTGTTTATATTAATTATTATTTGATTTTAAATAAAGCAGTCAAAATTAATGCATCTTTCGAAGTCATGCACAATCAAATTTTTTTCTACCACTTTTGCCCAATCATCTTTTGTGACATGGGCACGTGCTTCAATGAATATAAAAGAAACAGTCCAAAAAGTTAAATCCGAGTCACAAAATAAGAAGAAAAACACAAAAATTACAAAATTACGCACAGTAAGCTCTTGAAACAGAAACAGAAACAGAAACTTTTTTATTCAATGTAGATTATGAATAATACTCATTGAGTCTCTTTTTTCATTTACCACTGTTTCGCAACAAAAACCTCTGTCCTGGGAAGAACCAGCAAGAAACCCAACGGGACTAGTTTTTTTTTTTAAATAAGAGCTTACAATCATGCGTGCTACAATTAACAACACAAAACAAATTAGAAATAGCTTGGTAGCCATCACTCTTCCCAGGGGTTAATATCATCCATAAATTACTTAATATTAAAATAACCCTTTTTATACAAACTTAGTTCAATAAAATTTTTTGAACCTTGTGTATAAATAAAAATGCGTCAAATTTTGTATATTTTCTGGGACTTTGTTGTAAAAGCGTGTACATCGCCTCAATAATGAATTACTGACTCTGTGGAGTCGAGTAACTGGTACCGGAATAGTGGGATATTGAAATTATGTAGTAGTTATTTTAGTTTCTATTTTACGCCCTTGTATATAAGTTTTTTTTTGCCTACACAAATTTACTTTGACAAAGTAAAAATATTATTTTATTATTATTCACGATTCATGTAATTTAAGGAATTATGAAAATAAAATAAATATTGATGATTATGAAAATAAAATGATGAAAATAAAATAAAATAAAGTAAAATAAAAATGATGAAAATAAAATAAAAATTATGAAAAGAAAATAAAATAAATATTATATTGTATTATATTATAAAAATAAAACAAAGCAAATAATAAATTAAAAAATTAATGATTCGATTATATTATATATTGAATATTTTTAACGATAAAACGTTGATAGTGGTTATTTTTTAATATTTTTCTGTGTTCGAAAGATTTAAATTTAAATTAGTGATAAAAAACTTTAAACGTTGTAATGAAATATAGATAAGTTCATAATTTTTCGGATTTACGTAAAAGGTTATTTTCAATTGTGTGGTTACGCTTGTGCAAAGTTATTGCGGAATGATTAATGTGAAACGTCAAAAGGTATTTCTTAGATTTGGTTGACTATAATGAGTCGTGAGTTGATCTATGATGGAATTTCCGTTTGTGCCGAGGCATAAACCACGTTAACATTAGTTTTTCATCTCACATTGACGTCATTTTTAAGTAATAATCCTTTTTAAGTTCACTACTGATCGTAAGTTCTTTTAAGAATGTGCTGATAAGATACTATATATTCTAAATATTATGATTCTTGCTACTAATATTGTAAATACTATCTTACGCGTAATATTCTATGATCTATGGTTATATCTTAGAACCCCACACCGAACAAGTATTTATATGGCCTACAAATAATTGTTTATCTGAAATTATGTGTGTAAACTGCTTCTTTGATATAATGTTAGAGTAAAGGTTTTTTAAAGAAAAAAAATATGATAACGGCTCTGACTCGCATAAGAAAATGATTTACATCCACGTACGCTACAGGGGCGGGGAAAGAAAGACAAATGTGAAATCCGCCACCATGCATTGCCACTGACTATTCCCACTCAAATATTTTCTAAATGAGAGAACGAATCGCTAGTTTTAGAATAAACTGTAGTAAATTATGATGGTAGTTCGTCAAAGCTTATATGTCATCAAAGCTTCAAATTATACCATTCTTCATTCTTGATACCATATTTGACCATTCCATATTTAGGTGAAGCCACTTCTCGATCTGAATAAAGATAAAGAATAAATGGACATCCGTGCCCTAATGCAGGATCGGAATTTAGCCAGCTGTATGTGCATGTGTATGTGTATGTGTGTGTGTGGGGGGGGGAGCGTGCATGCGGGCGTGCGCGTGTGCGCGTGTGTTTGATCGTGCGTGTGTGCGTGTGTGTGTGTGTGTGTAAGCGCGTGCGCGTGCGTGTGCGTGTTAATGTTCGTGTGTGTGTGTGTGTGTGTGTGTGTGTGTGTGTGTGTGTGTGTGTGTGTGTGTGTGTGTGTGTGTGTGTGTGTGTGTGTGTAAACATGTAAATATTTCATATTTTTGTAACGGAGTATCCGATCAAAAAGCGGTTTTCAGCAAGAAGTCTCGAAAAGTATTTTTTTTTCTAAATAACTTGAAAACATCCGTGAAATATTTTCTATTTTGTAATGGGCTAGTTTATTAATTTGAAAACATCGCGTCGATTGCCGTAAATCACATCAAAATGGTTGATTTTAACAAGTTTCGTTAAATTATTTTTCATAATTGGATAAAAATACTTTTGCGGATTTTATCGTCTTAAAACAAAATAAAAATAAAAATAAAAATAAAAAAGCCTTTTATTTCTTGCTTCACAGTATAGATTTACAATTTGAAACAGTGTGCTTGCAAAAATTAATTGACCCAGTGTTACAAAACTATTTTGGTAAGTATTGCTTTTGATATTTATGTGCTTGTAATAGAACAAGGTTTATAATAGACTCACAATTTCATTAATTAATTGCAATAAGTTACTTCTTACTTCTGGTAGTTGTCTTAGACCATTATAACAATGCATTTGAAGAGTTTTAATAAATCCTGATAATATTTTAAAAATTAAATTTTGCTAAAATTCACACACAGTATAGAATTAGTTAGTTTTTTTTGGTGTATGTGTACGATTGCAAGAACCCCTCTTTAACGGAGGGTAAAGGCCTCCTCCAGAGATGACCAATGTTTTCTGTCCTCATCTGCTACTCGCATCCAGTGGGTACCAGCTATTTTTATAATGTCGTCGTTTTTATCGTCCTAAATTTACATATTTTTGATTAGCTTGGCTTTGCATAACATAAAAAATAAAAATACATCTTTTTATTATTTACAATTAAATTTTATTTGTGCACCACAACTTTTGAACTATTATTAGTACAAACAATAGGACAGGACAGTACTTTGGAGTCATATAAATACTAACCAACATAATACCATAAAACCCGATATTTTGGGTGTTTTCCAGCACTCATGGTCACGGGAAGGACTGAGGTAATATACAGAAACTTCGGAAAGGTTGTACAAAAGTGATCAACTTTTCTATATGGATGACCTCTAGTTATTTGCCTCCAGTCGCTCCCATCTTCTGGAATTGCTAAACATCACTTGTGAATTTAGCAATTCTATTGGATTGGATTCCATTATAATCTCTACGTTGAAAGGGGAGGGATTGCTAACTCTGAGGGCATAGATTTATCTATGCCCATCAATAAATACCCTTTCCGAGGCTGAAAAACGATAACACTGTTATAAAAAAGTCAGTTTGCGACGTGTTTTATGCACGCCTGACCAAAGTGCTTAACAGCCTTTTGTCTGGTGTGAGTAAGATACACGCATATAACGATTGGGTTACGCCTATCCTCATCTAAACCGTTGGCATACTCGGATGGACTTAGACTGCACTTAACGCCCTGGATAGAAAAGTCCGTACTACCATATACGTCCCAAAGGATGCATCATCCAATATCGGCGGTAATGAGGCTATACTTAGTGTGAAAGAATGATGGGCGCGGCTTTCTGAGTGCGCTCACCATGCATAATCGCGAAGTGTGCAACCTTCGTCATTACTTCCTGAAGAGATCGGATGTCCCATTCTATAATGACGTCATTTCTTGTGATAAAGGGCTTACCCCTCTATCCTTAGCTAATGATCAATGACAGGACTCAGCAGTACATAGTATTTCCGACCAAAAGAACGAGTGGAAGGAGGAGTTCCACGGGATGTACTACAGGGCTCTACATGAGCCCTTCGTAGAGACAATCGCCTCTCTCAACTGGCTAGGTTTCGGTAACCTCTTATATATAATATATATTATAAAATATAAGGGGCATCAGAGCAAAGGAATATTTTGCTCTGATGCCTCTACCTGTTTACGCAGAGCAGATTCACCTTGACGATGCATTACATAAGGGATTTGTGGGGTCTGTTTGGACACGATGGAAACGGCTCTAGTGTCAATATGTACAGAAGTCAAGACGGAAGTAGCCGGAGAACTAATTGCAGGATTTTTTAATAAGAGTATCTAACACTTCCTCCGAGGAGATCTTCGCCCTTTCATGATTGGGCAGTTTAACACAAATTATCCCATCAAGTATCCACACTTTCATTATGCCAACGTGCTTGCGGACTTTCTTATGTATGGATTGCCTTGTTCTCGTAAGAAACTCAGAAACTGAACCATGAGACTCTTTTAACTTTGTCATAACATTCCACACTTCATGCTTTGTGTGATAGTCTTTGAATTGGATGAGAATTGGCCATCTGTGGCCATCTGTTTTGACCCTGAGCTGATAGCACCGCTTGATGCTAGCAATTGTCACATGTGGAATATCTAATTTGTTGTGTAAAAGACATAGGATCTCTTTCTCTGCATCAACCTCTGCTGTGTTAGGAATACCATTTAATAGCAGAATCTTTCGAATATGCCTCATATCAATTGCAGGAACAGACTGTAAACAAGCACGTACCTGCGTTCGGAGAAGATTTATCATCGACCCTACCAACTTCTTAAATGCTTAAATCTCATCAGGTAATTGAATAAGTGTGGAGCTAGTTGACGTAGACGCAGATTTTAATCTGCTTTCAAATTCTGTCATTTTACGGGTCCAGCATTCTTTAAGCTTCTTCTGTATGTTCTCCACTTCAATAATATTTACCATTATGTTTACAGTTAAATAGTTATGACAAAGTGAGATGAAAACAAAAAATACTATAATATATACATAATAGAATGGGGGAACGGGCGGAGCCCGTGTTGCCACTAAAATGTCAGTAACGTGTCAATTCACACGTATAAATGATGATGAGATGTGTTTTGACATTACAATCGATTCGAAATTGAAGAGTTGACCAGATTATCCACGGCCAGTATATGTTAATTTATCTCATATTCTGCTGATTTATATTTATTTGACATAATGTGTAACGAAGTTTGAAGTGATAACATTTCTGAAGTAAGACACACAATTTCAGTCTCCAAAACATTTTTTTTCATGATTTCCACAACAATTGAATATAATTTAAGTTTACTCATTAAATCTTGCTTTTCCTTACATATAATTCTATAATCTTTGGTATTAATTTTAGTTTTAACTAATGTTTGCAGTTTCCTTATACATTTATTGATTTTTGAATCTTTTCTTAATTTCTATCTGCTGCTTGTAATCCTTTCTACTATTCTTTTTATGACAGAATAATCATTCAAGTCTATTAATAGTAATAATAATATTATTCTTTTATTTGCAAGAATATGGTTGTACAATGGTGTATTATTGAGAAGGATTGCAACGTTTTACGAAATTTACAATCTAAGAGCTCATTGAACAGACTCTGAGTTTGAAATTCTTGCAAATTATCAATGTATTGTTTAAAATGAGAAATCTGTTCATTAGCTTCAGCTAATTCGGAATAACTGGTAATATTCGTGGAATGATTAAGAAGTATGATTTACAAGAAATATTAGGGAGAAATTACATTTAATTCCACTTCGTACCTTTATATTTTGCTCCATATATTTCATTAAGAAGAAATAATATTTTCATTACTGTAACTTTATTTTTAATGATATAAATTTAGCCTTCTTAAATCAAATATAAAAAAAATCTTAATAAAAATCATTTAAGATAGTTTAAAAAAAACATTGCAAAAAAAACCGAGACCTGCTCTAGAAACATTCAGCTACGCAGTATTTAAGCACGTTTCATTTATTTATTATCATTGAATTATTTATTATCATTACACCGCTACGAGTATTGATTTCGAAGTAATAAAATTAAAAAAATAATTGTTATTTCTGTTATATACTTATAATGTAGTCTTAAAGGAATCATTATTACGACGATATAATATGGTCTGTATATAGACCAACAAAAATATAGACAGAACCTGGTCCCCTAATTTTGATTATGTTGAATTGAATCAATATTCCAATTCGATTAAAAAAGCCTATAATTTAGTAAATTACTTGAAAATAGTTTCACTTGAAATCTGAATGACTCCCAAGCAAATAACCATTGTATTTCGCCGACTATACAGACTGATATTTCGTGTAAATGTAAAGCTGTAGATTTTTACGTCTACAATAATTTTTGATAAAAATGAAATACCTAGTTAAAATTTGAAAAAAAAAACATTAGATGCCAAACTAATATTATTGATAGTAATATACGCACAAAAGGGCGATTCATTACTTAAATTGTAAAGAGTCCCACAGAGAAAACTTTTAAGAAATAAACATATTAACTTTGGCATCGCAATATATTCACGAAAATGTAATTTATGTACATAAAAATATGAATTACTTCGAGAATAATAAAAATGTTCATACTTAAAACACATGGAACAAACATGAGCTTGTAATGCCAGTTTCTAGACTCCACAGAATTAGTAATTAATTTATGGGCGACATATGCGCTTTTGCATCTAAATCCCAGAAAATGTTCACTTTTTTGATTTAACAACTTTACTACTTTATTAAAGAAAAATTGTACAAAAATGGTTATTATAATATTAAGGAATATATGATTGAAAATAGCCTTTGGGAATGAGGTGATCGCCACTACGCTGCAATTTGAAAATTTATTCATCTAAAAATTGTATAAACTTTTTGTAAATACATAGGAGATCCTCGTATATATTTTAAAAAATAATCCCGCTGATTTTTCTGCTGGTTCTTCCCAGGACGGGGGTATTTTTGAATCAGTGGTAATAATAAAATGACTTTCAATAAATATTATGTAATAAAAATTATTATATTCTAATCTATTCAGCAGAGAGAGAGCTCATCACGCAATTCTAAAAAGGCGTTAGGTTTTGTGATAGGATTTTAAATTTTTATTTACTTTAGCCTTAAGTGACAGCCCGTCTAGAAAAGTAGAAAAACTATAAAAATAAGTAAATACCAATACCTTTAAATCAATCCACCTTTAACATAGAACATAGGCCTCCGTCATTGATTGCCTCATGGAAGGTATACTTGCTATAGTTGTCACATAATACAGGAGGTTAGTCGTAAACTCTTTGCAGCTGCCCGATCGTTGAACAGATTAAAGAACTTTCTACCTACTGCCACTAAAATTGCGCTTGCTCAATCTCTTCTTCTCCCAATTGTGGACTATGCGGATGTCAGCTATCTTGATCTCACTGAGAAGCAACTTGATAAACTTGAGCGTCTTCGAAACTTTTGTATAAGATTCATATTTGGTTTGCGCAAATATGATCACGTATCTTGTTTTCGTAATAAGCTCAAGTGGCTTCCTATCCGTCTTCGCTGGAATGCTCATATTCTGTCACTTCTTTACAATGTTCTCTTTAATCCTTTCTATCCTTCTTATCTTAAGGATCGTTTTGAATTCCTTCACTATTCCAATTCGAAAGTTTTGAGATCATCAGAGAATTTTACATTAAAAATGCCTGCCCATAATAGCAAATTTATGGACAGGTCGTTTAGTATCCAAGCAGTGCGTCTATGGAATGCCCTACCTCTGTCAGTAAGACGCGCCCAGTCTTTACCTGTTTTTCAGAAACTTGTACACAGTCACTATCTTAATCTTTGAGTTCGTGCCATTTATATATGTAGTATACATTCGTATTTTTTTGTATTTATTTGTTGTTTATTTCTAATTATATTATATAAAATATGGATATTTTTATAAATATTGTTTCTGCATCACCAAACCACACAATTTACTATTTTTTGCGATCCTGTCCATCCAAAGGTTGTCTGGAAGAAATCGCTTTTAGCGATAAGACCGCCCATTGTGACACTATTTTTTTTTTCTTCATCTTTCGTTTATATATTGATTTGGTGTACAATAAATAATTATCTATCTGTCTATCTATTTATAATATTTTATTAAGTGTTATCAATAAACTGCTGCTGCATATCTTCTGGCTAACTCCTTTGTCGCTACCTACGATGTCCACGGGATTATATGGGGTAGTACATGGTCACCACAATACCATTTTATTTCATTAAATGAATTCAAAAGCCATAATCTATTTGCTCATTTTAGTTTAAACGAAAATTTAGCAGTACATGAAAGTAAATACAAATTTTCATGTAATGCGGTCATAACCTCACCTACTATGGGAACTAACCATTTTTCATTGAAAAAATTAGTAAACTTTGACCAGACTAATTACCAAACTTATAATAAAATTATTTTATTTATTAAGAAGTAGTAATTGTAGTAAAGCTCGTTTTCTGCTTAGGACTACTACTATCCCTTTCCAAATTATAAACAAAGAGTGTAAAACAATTAAATGTTTTATTTGAGTAAAATCTCTAAGAAAATTACACAGTTTCAATTTTATTCGTATTGTGTATTATAATATCTTGTCTTGTGGTGAGTTATATATGCCTTGCCATCGTAATGTGTCTCGCTAATAAAAAAATCAAAACCGCTCTAAGGGTCTAACCACACGTACCACAACCACAATCACAACACGTGGGCGGTCGCATTTAGCATTGGAAGTGAATAGTAAAATTTACATGTACCACATTTTGCCATTATTATCGACTGCGTGAGTGATATCGACCACGACACAACCACTATAGAACCACACGGAACTAGCGGCTGGCCACATGAAAATACAACATTGCGTCGACGCCACGACTAGGGTTGGAACGTAACCACAACGCAACTTCAAAAAGCTGTAGCAACACTATTCACACGTGATCACATTTTGTCGCTGCGATGTGGTGTGGTTGTGGTACGTGTGGTTAGACCCTTAGAGCGGTTTTGATTTTTTTATCAGCGGGACACATTACGATGGCAAGGCATGTATAACTCACCACAAGACAAGATATTATAATACTTATATACTAAAATACTTACATTAAAAAGCTTCGAAACCTTTTTAAAAGCATCAAATCAAATTAACGTTATTGACATCGTATAATAATGACATTATCAAAATTATTCATGATTCATTCATATTATAATTGACTTATTGGCTTATCAAAATTGACGCTAAATGTTCATATAATAAATCTGTAGAAAAGTCAAGTCTGTCTATTTCTAATATTTTCTGAAAAAACAAGTCTTGTAGACTAATTATATGACGAAGAAACCTATTTGATAGGTTTTAAAATTTTTGTTTGTCTGTCTGTTTGTATATTCATGATTCACGCAAGTAATACTGGACGGTTATACAGAAAATTTAAAAAAAGTATAATTCTGTCTTAAGGTCCTTCAAAAGTGTCATTGCCTGGACGGTTATACAGAAAATTTAAAAAAGAAGTATCTTCTGGCTTAGGTCCTTCAAAAGTGTCATTGCCAAGGCAAAGTCAGAGCACATAGGCCGAATTGGTGAGAAACTAGTTCGGCTTCCTTCTGGAAGAAGAGATCTGAAGACTAGATGCACGGTGCATTCTAGACTTTCGTCAAGGCTATCCAAAGGAATATCTGTCAGTCATCTTTTCCATCTCTGCACGGGAAGGATGACTCACTGGCCCACGCCGCAAATGAGAAAGCCGATCTGCTGGGCTCTATCTTTGCGTCCATCTTGACTCTCGATGACTGGGGATCACACCGCCGACTATTTCGCGCGCTCAATACCGGATGTGCCATTTACACAGCGCTCTGTTCGCAAAGCACTCCTCTACCTGGACATCATCAAATCGAGTGGACCCAACGCAATCCCCTCAATTGTGCTGTGTGCTTCACTCTCAATACATAGTGCCGAACTCATGGAAGACAGTTTTGGTCCACCCGATCGCTAAAAAAGTGACCGCTCAGACCCGTCCAACTACAGGCCTACGCCATCACCTCCTTGTTCTCCTCCTTGTGCTCATGAGATACCTTGAGGATCACCAGATTCATCGTGGTTTATTAGCAGCTGATGATCGTCTGGTCTACCTAGCTCATAGATGGGTGGGCGTAAAGACAATTAAATTCCGCAAATAATATGCGATTTTAACTTTATTGAAATTTGACTGTGGCGCTGAGGTGTGACTTCGTAAAAAAGACTATTTTTAAACGAAATTAAACCCGAGGTTGTCAATTAATCGCGTTTTGTAACGAGACATAATGCCTTTATAAAAACTTTCCTAATTTTTCGTTAGGTTAATTAGTCCAGATTATATAACTACCTTAATTTGATTTCAGTAATGGAAAATGGGATAACTAGATTTTAAAATTATTAAAAAAATAGCAACTAATTAAAGGACTGGAAACTTAAGTTGCCCATGATAATTTGAATGATATTTTAAGAAATAGCTTTCGATAATCTTTATTTTAATTATGTTATTTAGTAAAAGAGAGACGAACAAGGTATAGTAAAATTAAATTCGTATCAAAACAATTTAGATTCAGGTGCAGCCTTAAACATGAGTAACATAACAATGTCGATACATTCACTGCGCAACGGCCGATGTGTCATCCAACGTATTCGTCAGACATAGCTCCTACTGATGTCCATTTTCGGAATTTGGACAACTTTTATATAGGAATACTGAACTTGAATAAGATGATGAAAAATTTCGTAAAAGAAATCTTTAAAAGTTAAAATCTATTAACCTATTAACGATAGTGCATTGGTAATAATTGCTTTCGAATGAAATGTTTATTATATTCACAATAAATATTAGTTATTGTATATAAACAGGAATTTTAACGGTACGTCCCAAACATAAAAATCATTTTTATTAAATGTTTTATTAGAACAAGAGTATTATGAATGACAGAATGCCAATAAATTCAGAGTAAGCTTCGATTTTAATCTTAAACTATACAATATCATAATTTGTATCACATAATTATAATATGATCTTGATTTAATATGAATACTGGCCTGAGACTCTCATCCCTCGTTATATTAAGATTGCTAGCCAAGATTTCTTTTTATGTATTTATTAAGTTGTACGAAGTAAACGCACTTAAAAGTTTTTCCTGGAATTTCAAATGCGGCGCTTCTTGCCAACTTATAAAATTATTGTTTTGACTCAACCGTCATTAAAAATCTGAATGAGATAAAGGTGTCCTAAAACCTGTGAAACAAGTCTAAGATAATTGTATCATATGTCAAGTGATTATACATTTTTCTAAAGAAAATATTTTTTGTACTTTATGTACATGTGCATTTTTACTAAATGAAGTCAACGTTATCGGAATTAATTTTCTCTGAAAGATTTTTAAATCCGGAAATGTGTTGCTATCATCTGACGTCTTACGAAAAGTCTTATCAAGTACAAAATAATAAGTAAACCGTTGCTAGTAACTAAAAGCTATCGAAATGTAGTCGTGCAGACATTTAAAGCAAAATCCACTCGACAAACTGAATAACAAAGTTATTTTAAAGTGGTTGGCAAGATTAACTAAAGTGATTGGTAACGCTAACGGTCCCTGGATTCAAATCCGGAACGGATGGTTACTAAAGGATTAAATGATTTAATGTTGCCCTTCGTATCTGACTCGAAGGAACCAGAAAATGGTGGGGCCAAATGCCCGATTCTAATCCGGCTCGTAAGAACCAAAAAAAAAATGGTTGAGCGATAGAATTCCGGGTTCGATTCCCGGGTCAGGGCTTGACCATATTATGTAGGATTAATTTTCTTTGGTGGACTATATGCGTGGTTCTCTATAGCCAATGCAAGATGGCGGAAGTGAAATGTAGCCGGGTTTGGCAATGCACTTGCTATGACCTAATCTACTATATTAGCTGGTAAATTTAGGAGTGTCAGCTGTTATAAGGAAGGAGAGGCAACGAATGAGAACAGCTCACGCTGGGAAGAAAGAAGGTGCAATTACTTAGGCGTTGGTCTTCTGGCGGCCTTTTACTCAGGCCTGAGGTTGATGATGGTACGTTGTAGCTGCGGTGGTGCGCAAAGATAAACTTGCACTATGTGAAGCGGTTAGCGGTTCGTCTGTGGCACGTCATGCAATATCTAAAGTGAATTGAAACTATCGTCCCGTAACTTCATCATAAGCGATGAAGTTACGCAACGAACGCTTCGGAACAATATTACTTGTAGTTTGTTGCTCGCGAAGCCTCACTTCTTCCCGCAGAAGCAAGATTGACCTCAGTAGGTCTATCCTGTAGCCTCCAAGGCGGCACGATTTCTGCCGCAGCGGCTCGTCGTCTCCACGCGCCACGACCGTGACCCCGATCAGCACCGAGCGCAATTCCGCTAACGACATCGATTTGAGTCCCAGGTCGCGAAACACGTACACCGAATACGTCACCTGACGGATCGCGGGGTGATCTAACTTTGTTAGTTTGGGCTATTTTCATGGTGTCTATAAGCCTGGCTCCAGAGCTATCCCTGTTCGGCCAAGTTCCACATACAATCCCAGCAGACATCACCACCCACATACCTCCATCGACTAGAACCACAAGATGCATTGAATCAGGCACAGCACACGCACAGATCTATCAGTGACGCAATAGCGCAAATTAATGCAACTATCATATGGATGGCGTCCTCTCTCAACACACCCACATGATCCCCCTATCGGCTTTGGTAACAAAATTAGTATTATTGTTAACTAAAAACAACACCAACGTATCATAATAGCGCGCTACTAAGACGCTAGTGGTCAAAACTCCACGTATCATAGCGCTGATGCACTAAGACATGAAGTACACTCAGTCCATGTTATACTTAAAAGTGCTACCAAACACACTCATCCCAATCCAAAAGATAGCCGACCCGTGCCTACGTCATAGAGAACGAGTGAAGCCGGCCACAGTCGAGCGTGTACCTGCTGTACTGCCATATTATGTGAGAGGAGTCACTGACAAGATTGGCTACATCTTGAGGCGCGCTTCCATAAAACATAATTCAAAGAAGATCGGTCAGTTTTTATCATTTGTCAAGTAAAATATCCCTCTGGAAGACGTAGGAGTGTACAAGCTTTATTGTTAATGTGGCCGCGTGGAACGCTTAACGATTCCATCAAAAGACAATATAATCACTACGTTTTACACTTTACCACCATTTTAAAGTAACTTCAAGGAACTATTGGTTATCTTCAATTCGTCAAAGCGACAACCAAACCGTTTGAAAGTGATTCCTCGTGAAGTGTATTGGAACCTGAGTTGGCTTGCATGGAATAAACGTACATGATTTAGAGCCGCACTTTGTCATGCGTGTCTCACGAATGAACTAACATTATTTAGGGTAGTACTTTGTCATACAAGTCAATATATCGTGTAGTAAGTTCGTATAATTATTAATAGTCTACATAGTTCCCTGACAAAACCACAAAAACTAATTTTAGTATCACTTAGTTCACTAATAACTAATTTTTACAGTTCTTTGCTAATAATTATAAAAGAAAGAAAAATATCTTTAGCAGGATATTTAAATAAAGGATAAAATGGTTCACTCACTTACTAATAAAGAATAAAACATATCTCTCATGAATTATCTATTTTTATTTATGGCTCTTCCATGTATAAAAATAGATCCATTCTTCAGCTATAATATTATGGTGGCAGCGCAATGGTTTAGCTCAACCGGGGAAGGCAAAAATGTTATTCCCATTTGAAAAAATTTCTAACTATATAATTAGGTCATTTATTTGCTAA
Source organism: Parnassius smintheus behrii (assembly GCA_036936625.1). Taxonomy (NCBI): domain Eukaryota; kingdom Metazoa; phylum Arthropoda; class Insecta; order Lepidoptera; family Papilionidae; genus Parnassius; species Parnassius smintheus. Next base: position 35,760,645 of record JAUPFT010000007.1, read on the forward strand.
ACATAAGAATAAACGTTCAATGTTGTTTTCATTTATTAATTTTTTTATCAGGTACAGCCTATTATAAGTCCACTGCTGAACATAAGCTTCCTCCTGAGGCAATCTAACCCCAAAGGTGGGATTTTGCTATAGTTGCCACAATTGATAGGCGGGCTGACAACCGCAGTTTTTTATTTTATTTTCAGTTTTAACAAGCAGATGCCGCTGGCTATTTTCTGTTATAATAACCATCATTCGCCTTTTATGACACCCACGGGATTATATCAGCAACTAACGCGAATAAAATATTGCAATTAATGTGGGTAGCGGATTGTTTTACGACACTGCGCCGCTACACGGCAATTTGTTTTCATTTTTAAAGGAATAATTTACAGAACTAGAATGCACACAACGATTTCCTGATAATACCTTTCAACGTTATGGCGCTGGAGAAAACTAACTTATTACGTCGCGACAGCTTCTAGGAACCGTCGTAACAAATACCTTGCAATGCAAATGCAATATAATGCAAATATTTATAATTATATAAAACAATTAAATAACTATTATGTTACTTACAAAAATTTCAAGTTATATTGTTAATATAGAAGTATTCAAACAGTATTCTCATCTAGTTATATTTATATATATATATATATATATATATATATATATATATATATATATATATATATATATATATATATATATATATATATATATATATATATATATATATATATATATATATATATATATATATATATGTGTCTTAAGATATTGACACACTCTTTGTTGATGTGCTTGCGTTTGGTGGTGGTGTAAGAATATTTACTACCCCTTGTCATCCCGTGGGCATCGTAAGAGAAACATATCTGGAGATGGGCAGCAGTGTTTTCCCAATAATGCCAAAAAATAAAAACTGCGGTTGCTGACCCGATCGCCATCGTGGCAACTATGGCAAACATCCCCCCTATGAAACAATCTATGGGGGAATCCTACTTTCAGCAGTGGAATTTAATAGCATCTAGTTTATAAATTTTATTCATACCATTCCCATTGTTATAGTATATCAGTCTCATAAAAACAAAATTAAATATACCATAAAGGCTCACACTTGGTAACCAGACTGGTAGGCAGAGACTATGGACTTCCACTTGGCACGATTCTGACACACCGCTCTCGCTTCCTTCACAAATTATAGTCTTATAAATATAAACTCAAATCACACAAAGCCTGAAGTTGTTTGTTGGAAACAGAAATCATTCTAATCACCAATAGTTATTTATGAATAATGCAAGCGAAGTTTTGAAAAGGATATTGCCTGCAAATTTGTTTTAGTGGAACCGTTTAAAATTCATCGTGCGTTCGAGGGATTTATTTATTTAATTGGTGTTTCGCGCCGATCGGAAATCTGTCGACGTGAATTGCACTTAATTTGACACAAACTCTTAATTTTGCCTCATATTGAAATTTCAAAAACATGCCAATCGCAATCAAATATATAATTTGTGGATGATGTCCATATTTCTCGCGATTACAAAGAAAAAAGTATCCTTATATCATATGACTAGAAGCGTAAATGCTCGTCAAGCATAGAAAGTGGTGCAGTTAGAATGACAAACGCATACCATTGTACTACAGTGTCACTCACTCAGACGCCACCAAAAAGCAAACTACTTAGGCCCTTCGCTACCTAAAAGTGGCAACTATTGCAAATAGAAGAGATCGCTATGAGGCGATCTATGGGTTCTGGCTACATAAGACTGATGGTCAGTAGTAAACTGCAATAGACTGGTAAAGAAGCGAATAAAAAATAAAGATCACAACATCATACGATAATACAATATCTTGAAATACTTATTTTAAATTAACAATTACAATACCTACAATAGAGTACTTCTGTATTTTCAAATATTTTTACAAACAGTATATAATTATGCCGATTAAGCTTTGGCTTAATCAGCATAATTATATACTGTTTGTATGTCTTATACGGATAAGAATTTAATCTAGTATTTTAATTATGTTAATGGACTTACCGATATTTAATTACGCAAAATTTTATAACATTAATAATTTAACCCGTAATGAGGAGGAGTATTATCAGGGTGTGCTAAAAAACCTCAACACCGAGGCGAGTATTGCGAAAATTTTTCTACAAAGTATGCGAACTGTACAGCAGTGTATCTTTGTAAGGCCTCGATGTGGCAGAAAATTACAAAATATCTAAATATTACATTGTATAAACGTTTTATGCAAATGTGTATTTAACCAAAAAAGAAACCGAAATTAACACTAACAATGAATTCCAATTAATTCACAAATCGCAGCACTAACTAAAAATAATAATGCAGAAAACAAAAAAATATATCTTCTCAATATTAAAAAGTAAAAATTATTACTTAAATGTACGCGAACAATACACCTTAAATAAAACTATATTAACGGATTTTATCGCGTTTAACTATTTTAACTTATTTTTAATTTCCGGCGTTGCGGGTGCTTTACAGCACCCTTTGTTACATGGGAGACCGAGATGTTTGGTGTCCTAATGTCATAATTAGCCTGGCTGTCTTCGATTTTTGAATATTAATTTTTGGTCCGATCTACGCCGAACGAGCTTACAGTATTTTGAAGTTTTGCAATGGTATGCTTGGGTTTGGGTTTAATTTTATTAATTATAGGATCCCAAGCAGATGGCAGCATCCATTCATATTCTTTATTGAAATTAGCATGTTTTTAGCCTCGCGTATCATCCTTGGTAGGAATCGGTATTTTTTGCGAGGATATGTGGTTTATCAAATCTGCGCTCTCGAACATGTTCACAGACTGCCAACATCCCAAATCGTCGGTGCTTCACGTCAGCTACATGTTCTTTTACGCGCGTTTTTAAAGGTTTTTTGTTTGATTGATTTATGTAAGAGAGACCATATTCGCAATCTAGCTTCTTGCAGAGTAATGTTACACTTGATGGATGGTATAAATTGTAATATATAGGCCGAAGAAGATATGTAAATACTTATCTTCTTCGGCCGCTTGTAGTATGTTTTAATGGTAGCTTGCTTCAAGATGTGGCCAACCTTGTCTGTGACTCCTCCGACATACGGCAGTACAGCAAGCACATGCTCGATTGTTGTCGGCTTCACTCGGTCACTGTAACGTAGGCGCGGGACCCGAAGCTTGTCTTGCAATACCTCCTTGACATGCTGAAGCTCAAACGCCAGATATTTTCTGTCACAGATCCCTCGTGCTCTCTGAAACAAAGGTTTACCCACGGTAGCTAACTGTGAAGGGTGATGGTGAGATTCGCCATTAAAATATCAGTTGGTATGGGTCTATACACCTTATTAAGATCACATGTATGAATATTATTTAGTATCTAGTAGTATTCGCGAAAACCTTCGCGTATACATGGCAAGTTAGGAACCCTGAAATTATCGGAAACTGCTTCAAAAAATCAGAAATTTATCCATTATAACAGTAGTAGAGCCACGCGGCAGCATTTGCTGTTGCACGCATGGACCGGCTCAAATCGGGGTGGTACCACACCTCACAGAAGACCAGCGTGAAGTAGAGGCCTTGCTTCTGCGTTTTGTCTGGTGAGTGCAGGTGGCCGGAGGCCCAATCCCCCCCCCCCATTAACATGGTAGCGGAATTAAATGCAAGATTACCCCAGGAGGGTACCAGCGTCCCTGAAGAATCCCTCGCTGAGCATCCACGGCCAAGCTACACCACTCCTGAGCGTGGGTGCTCAGGCTGCCCCGCGTATTCTGGGGGTTACTATGGGGGGGATACTATACCTGCTTGGGGCAAACGGAGCAATAAGTCAAAGGTGCCCCCTGCCACGCTATCCGTGAGTTTCTGCAACATCAGGGGACTTCATTCAAGCCTTAACGCCATCCACTACCATCTGGAAATGGCGAAGCTGGCCTTGTTATTTCTAACCGAGACATAGGTGATCGCTCCGGCTGATGCTTTGTATTTCTTCTACCCGGGAAACAATTTTTTTTAAATTAAAAAAAAAGAATATTAACAATGCTATTAATATTACTAATATTCCCCTTAACCACTCGTGGTAAGATTAAATTGCTTGTGTTATGAGTGGTTCACGCCAGTAGTCGAATGGCGGATTCGAACTCACGACCTTTTTGTCGTCGACGACGTCGACGTCTCGGGATGCAAACACCAGCGCCCTTAAAAAGAAGTACAATTCTGCCTCCAGGTTCTTCAAAGTGTCATTGTCAAGGCAAAGTCAGAGCACATCAGCAGAATTGGCGAAAAACTAGTTCGTCTTTCTTCGGGAACACGTGCATTCTGGTCTCTTTCCTAGACTGTCCAAGGGAACTTCTGTCAGGCTGGGTTTTATTTTAATTTTATTGATTGTAGGGTCCAAAGCAGGTGGTAGTACCCAGCCTCCTTCTCTATTGAAATTAGAATGTTTTTTTTAATTTCAATAGCCTCACGTATCATCCTTGGTGAATGACCGCTTCCTTCACCCTACCCCGTACCACTGAGCGCATAACGCATAACGATACGTAATCTATAAAGAAATGTATGAAAGCCATAACTGTCGTTTTGTTTCGATGCTAACGTAATACTTGAGGTCAATGTACTTTTTCCGACTGCCCTAGAAACGTACTATATATCAAATCATTGTTAATAATTTAAAAAAAAAATCATTTTTTTTATTAATTTATGCCAAGAAATGATTTCAGTCTCCTAAAGGTGGTGGTGGGGGTGGGGGCTTAACAAGCCCTTGGCTACTACAATTTCTGCCTTAGGACTTGGTTCAAAACGACCCAAAGCCCTGTAATGGAAAGTATAGATAAATCAGTGCTGCTGTGAACGTGAAAATCAAATGTAATAATTTGCTAAAGAAAAAACTAAACATAGTAATGGTAAATAAATATTGTATCATATGTGCTCTAGCTCTAGCATCATTATCTAGAGAGAATATAAAGGAATACTTTTCTATGAACTAAACGCCGCCGCCTTAAATCCCAGGCTTCTACCAACAAAACAATGTGGAAGTTATTTTTTCTTTCTAGATTTCTTAAGTCAGGCTTTACTTTTACAAGGAATTAAACCCCAAAAGGAGTAGACTAAATAATAACATAACCTCTAGGTGACAACAAAAACGATATTTATATAGTTAAAAAAGCCTTAAAAATTTCATCAACTTTTTCCCACCCAAAGGAATGGCAGTTTTTCCTAATTTTCTATGCCTAAATGTTATATAAAATTAATAACTACGTTTTATGAGGAAAAGATATTTTGTCATCAATGAAGCCAGTCATCAACAAAGCGGCCTCCAAAAACGTATAGATTAATTAAGAAGCTTTCAAAAGAAACAAAATTTTAAAAGTAATAGTAACGTCTTATTATTTCACTATTTGTGCATAATTGCATTGTTCACATTTGATGAAAAGCCTTTTTTATAGAATATTTTATACGTGGTAGAGCCATGCGGCAGTTATATTAGTAGTATAGTTGTAGCACGAATGGGTCGGCTCGACCGGGGAAGGACCACGCTCTCACAGAATACCAGCGTGAAATAGTAGCTTAATGCTGCTGTATTTCGTATGGTAAGTGTCGAGAACCGGAGACCCTTTTTACTAAAAACGAGGCATTCCATCTTAGTCCTCACGGGTGACAACGCATCTGCATTTTGATTCGTAATCGAGGATAGATGTAGATGTCTATGGGCCACAGCAACCACTTACCGTCAGGTGGACTGTGTGCTCGTTTGTCACCCTATCCTATAAATTAAAAAAGAAACATCTATAATAGTTGCAGCATGGCTGTTGAAACCTGTTCAACAAGTACTCTGTTATAATAGTACATATGTATAGCAAAGAAAAATTTTGTTTAGCTAGTTTATTACACCAATAAATTAAAGGCGGTCAAACAAAAACGTTTCCAAGTATGGTACAATTTTTTGAGGCTATTTCATATACCTAATCAATTTAAATTTCTATAATTCACACCCATACGTTATACGCTTAGTAGTTAGTATAGATTTTACTGACGCTCTCTGGGACCACAGCTGAGAAACATATTCAAAGTATTATAAACCCGTTTCAATGTTCGATACTGATTTATTTTTCGTTTAATTTATTAATGTATACTAAAATCGTAAAAAAAATAACTATACAACTGATTAGCTGAAATTAGCATAGAAATGGTTTTCATAATAATAATAGTTTTGACGAATTTACTGATCAAATATCCCACACCCACATATGACACAAAAATATGTCAATATTTGAAAGAAATATAATTTCAAACGATGCGATTTTAGCTATAAGGATTTTGCTGATATATTTGTACAAATAATTACGTTTCTCCGTTGAAAACCTTTATAAATAAAAACAAAAAAAATACTTTGTGTTGCTGTTAAAATCATTTTATAATTCGTAAGCCTGAACGTAAATAATGTAATAATCGGAAATGCCTTCCGTAGCATTACCAATAATTTCATTAAGTAAACTTATATGTTTTTGTTATGTTTAGTATACTATGTGCTATCCAAAACAATTTTTGTATGCATATATTTGGATATTGTGTGGCTCATATTAAAGATTTTTTGGTTTTAACATGTTTAGCTTGTGTCGCACGATAAAGTTTAGCCTCAATCTTTATCTTAGATGCTGCAGACTTTAAAAACTAGTTATAAAATGCGACATTGATACGCTAAACTTTAAGGTGGCGTAAGTTTTAAGGAAGTTTTTCTTTAATATAATGCTAAAGTAAGTATTTGTGGATTAAGTTAAATTAAGAGATACATTTGGAGATATTTAAATGTCCTCCAGACCAAATTTTGGTCACGGCGGGCAGCCTTTACGGAGACTAGCCATTGGCGCGGGACAGGATTATAGTTCCCAAGTGTATATGCAAACACAGGTGCAGTCTCTATTCCTTCACTTCCGATGGGACGGTAAATCGACACGACCGGAGGAGCATGAACGTTGCTACGAGATAGGTAGGTAAGGTAGTATATGGACGTGAAGAAGTCGAGAGAGGTGTGTCATGATTGTGTCAAATGTCTACAAGTCCGTTAACGCTACAGGCATTAAACTTAAGTAACCCTAAAATTTTTAGACTAAAGTGTATTTTCAATTAACAAAATATTATTCTGTGCCGTCTTTATTTTTGAAATTGCTAAACTTAGGTACTCGTACATTACCATTTCTTATGAGGCATGTTTTATCATCAGCGCCTCATCATGTACACATCAAAATAAAGTTTGCAATCAGTTTGAAAATCTCAATCTTTAATGTTACGCTAGACTATATTATTGTTACGAGCTAAGTGTTCGTGACACTAAAAACTGGCGATAAAATTACCAAAATTTACACATTTATTAGAGAACACAAATTAAAACTTAAATCACACTAATAATTAATCACACTGATTCCCTTTATTTCGCTCTAAAGCTTCGCTTGTGTCGCCAAATTTAATATTGCTCCGGTGGCGGGCTTCAACGCCTTTATATACGCCTTTTTCACCGATACATTCAGAATATTCCAGCAAATACCTCTCTCTCTCCCTTATCTCTTTCCCGGAGCTAGCGTGAATGTCCTTCACGAGGAGCATCTGCTCTTCCTGTCGGCGGGCCGGGCCTGTTCCTCCATTCAGCGAGCCTGTTACTCCTGCTGCTCTTTCAACCAACGAGCCTGCTCCTCCTAACGGTGAGCCTGCTCCTGCAGTATCACCATCAGAGCACCTAAATAAGGTACTGCAGATTTACGAGCTACTGACGGGCCTGCAGCCGGCGGCTGGCCCTCCGACGTCTGCGGCGTTGCACCACCAAATCTTCTTTGGTCCGTCTCCTGCTGGCGTTGACTTCGGGTACGGACACCCTCCGTTTCCTCCTTAGGTAAAATCGGCATGATTTTATCCCACTTCTGATACCAATTGTTACGAGCTTAGGGTTCGTGACAATAAAAACTGCCGATTAAATAACCAAAATTTACATTTTTATTAGAGAGCACCAATTAAAACTTAAATCACACTAATAATTAATCACACTGATTCACTTTAGTTCACTTCGAAGCTACGCTTGTATTGCCAAATTCAATACAGCCCCGGTGGCGGCCTTCAACGCCTTTATATACGCCTTTTCCACCGATACATCCAGAATATTCCAGAAAATACCGGCCCCCAAGCGACCAGGTGCAGAAAGCTCGAGTGTGGAGCTTTCCAGAAAGTTTGGTTCTTCTATTCGATACTTGATGGTGCTGTTGGTTGAAAGATCAGTTATTGCATTTTCTGGAAAGCACTCCTCGCTCTGTTCCCTGGCACTAGATGACGCTATTACCAGGTACCAGACATCAACTTAGGCGCGCAACATTATGTGTCGACCTCATGCGGGTGGTAATTGAAGAAAGGATCGGGAAGGTAAGTTGCACAACGTGGGATTCCATTCCCTTGAGGTGAGCGGTAGACTCATAATACGATCTGCGAATAGTAGTCGTGCTGATCATGCAATTGGTGGTGATACCATACACTTACATCACATCTGCAGGAATGGTGGTCTGGCAGGTGGTGGCGCTCACGGAGGGCTTTTTATGGCAGTGTGCTATTTGCCTAAATTTAGATTTTACACGCATTGACATGCGCGACTATCCTTACGCACTACCAAAGGGTCAAGCCCCATTTTAATGGTTCGCCAGTAATTTTGCTCTAGAATACGGTCCAGTTCATAACTTAACGTCCCCTTCAGGGGCAGTGCGTTAATTGGTTGGCACATAAGGCAAAGAAACCCTTGTATCGGGATATATATATATATATATATATATATATATATATATATATATATATATATATATATATATATATATATATATATATATATATACATATTGTAAGCCTTTTCCAAGCGGGAAGGGATAATTTATATTGTAAACACAATACAAGTTGAATAGGGACATTTTAATGTTCAAAAAATTTTTCGTACCCTGTCTTCGTGAAGGGGGTTCACTTAGCTTACAAGGTACTACCAACAGCTTACAATTTCTCTAGTGAATATTCGTTCTCCCAAAATACACCAAAAAGAACTAAGTTACTAAACAAACACAACGTAAATAAGGGTCCTAGCGAAGACAATCACGCCATAAATATTACAAACGGCCTATTAATAAACCCTTAGGACGGTCAAAACATATTTATTTGTCCTGGTCACATGTATAGTAATCATAATGTATGTTTAAAAGAAGAAATATAACGATAAGAAATAAGAAAGAAAATAAGTGACGATGGGGAAGCATTACAGTAGTAATCGGTGTTGTTTTACGATGATTTCTTTATATATATATATATATATATATATATATATATATATATATATATATATATATATATATATATATATATATATATATATAAATATATATATATATATATATATATATATATATTTGTTCTATGAAAGAGAGACCACATTCATAATCCGACTTGAAATCTTCTGCATCCTCCTGTGACTTCTCTGGCTTCACTCAGTCTCTGTGCTGCGCGGGACCTGAAGTTTGTTGTCTTGCAAAACTTTCTTGACGTGCTGAAGCTCAGTGTCCAGATGTTTATTATCACAGATCCCCTGTGCTTTGTGAAACAAAGATTTTTCCACGGTAGCTAACCGTGAACATAAGGCATAACTTTCCTATTATTTCTGAAATGGATGTATATTATGTAATTTAGATAATTCAGTTTATTCTATATATCATAATAGTATTATAGTAATATATATATATATTAAAGGGTTCCCCTTTGTTCACGAATCCAAGTCGCACTTCTTCAGTTTTTATTTTACTGTAATATAAGATTCGCAGTGGGTTTCAACATTATAAAAGAATTGACTGAAACCAGCAAAGTTATTCATTCTGTGAAATCTTTTTATTAGATCTGTAAATTTATTCGAGTTATTTGTTTATTATTCACATAACATCATCATTTTTATAATTTTATTTACATATAATTTTACTTTTTATACCACAGTGACGGTGTCTACTTTCATAAACCCCATTAAATACCTGTACTTCCTATCAATTATGAGGTAAGAATATTCGAGTAATATAACATTCTAAATCAAGTTTATATCCCTTTGTAAGGCAGAAGGATTCAGGACAGTAAAAAAAATATTTATATTAAATTTGGCATCTTTTATATAACTACTTATTATAATTATAACGAAAATTAGGAAAAGTTATCGGAAAATTGTGGAAAATTGGTGGTAAATATATTCCCCCTGCCCGTCTCTGTAGTAATGTGTAATATAAATATATGTGTAAAACTAGAGACAGTGGAAAAAATCTTAGATTCTATCTCTCCCAATTGTAATAAATTCTTGTATACTAAATTATTTTAGTTATATTGTAAAACTATGGAAGGAAAATAAAAAAAAAACTCTTTCATTAATTATTAACATGATATTGATTGAAACAAGGGACAATACATAATTGTGCTGCAGTTTTACAGCGTCTATACGAATCAATGGCTACAGGCATATGTAGAACAACAGTTTGAAATCTTATTTCAGGTGCCACTTTTTTGGTGGCCTCTTGATAATTATCAGAGCCCAGTACTCTAGTTTTCTTAGTGACGTAATTTGGAACAGATCTTCGCCTTTTTCTACTGTGCGCTCCAATGAGCCCTCGCACCAGTGCCACTTGGAACTCCAGATTAGTTACTTGTTTTCTTGCCCTCGAAGAAATTTAAACTGAGTAAAGCACGAAAGCATTTGTGACAGCTGCATCTTACAAAAAGTAAAAAATCCGGAGCCACCAGCGTTTGCTCCTCCTACCAACAGAGTATGAGGTTTTCATTCGATCGAATCGGTCTACACCACCCATTCTCTGAGTATATTCTTCTATTGCTCTTGGACATTTGACGATGAAGTGGTGCCATCTTTTTGAGTTCTGCTAACTACAGTCGTTCCTATTTTAGGGTGAAATGCTGTGCTCAATACTAACACTTCTTTTGTGTCCTGCTGAACTCAGAAAGCAACGTCCCTATTAGTTCTCCATTTGAATTGGACTTTCTGTAATTTCACCTTCTTATTTTCTTTTATCATAAACCGTTTTTATGTAAATACTGGATCAGGGAAGTGTCTGAAAAATAATTATCAAACACGACATGTTTGATAAATTCTTCTTGCATTAGTTTGCGTGTCAATTTTTTAACACGTCAGCGCCTAAGCTTTTTCTACCCCCTCTGTTGTCTTGCCCGTGTATATCTCAAACTGGTATAAATATCCGGTTTGACTATCATTACGGCGCCAATCTTTGTAACCGCGTTTTATTGGTTTGAGTGGCATGTATTGTTTCAAAGAAGATCTCCCTTTGAACTTTATCATACTTTCGTCAATACTTTGAGACGAAGAATTCTTCGCGTTTTAGATCTAGAAAATAATTATTGAGCATGGTAAATAGAGGATGCAATTTGTACAGTTTATCATGGTCTGGGGTTCCTTTTTTAGGTTCTAGGGAATTGTTGTTAAGATGTAGCGCTTGCAGTATTTTTTGAATCGTTTTATTGGCATGACATTGGCCACTTCATCGATTCTAAACCCTGGATCACTAGACCAATATAAAACTATGTGAGGTAAAATAATATACCCGATGATAATAAAAATGCCAAGGAATGCTTTAATTTCGGGTTTATTTACTGGCTCCCAATACAGTAGTTTCTTTTGTTCAGCGTCGAGATTTGTCTTTGCAACAATAAGATCGTACACGTTTTCGTTGAAAAATTTTTCAAAGTGTGCCAAAGAACGAGCTCTGCTGTTCAATAAATACACAAGCAATGTTTTGACACGGTCAAATTCTTCTGGTTCCGGTCGACTGATCCATAAACTTTTACGCCAATTTCCATCTTCTTCTGATTCAGATTCATCTGAATCTTCTTCTAGCTCTTCAAGTATACTAATCTCAGCTTCGGTATCATCACTCTGTGAATTATGAAAAGTCTCAATAGAGACATTCGAACTCGTATCAGGAATATTTTGATTTTCTTGGCTTTGGGAATAATCTTCTAAAAGATTTTTCAAAGTTTATAAATTCAACTCTGGTTCTCCTTCTGATTCTACGTCGTCTTCCGAGTTACTATCATCCGGAATATCAAAAATTTCTTCTAAAAGTCCTTCAATATCCTTATCCTTCAAAAAATCCTCGACATTGTGACAAAATACCCTGAAAGAACAAAAAACATGTTATTCGTGCAACTCAAAACTACAGTAAGTAAAACTCAGTGAGTAAAACTCAGTAACGGTGCTGGGTATAGGGAATATATTTCCCACCAAGAAAAATCGTTAGTGAGCAAAACATATAAAAAAAAAAATTGGTTGCCTGTAAAGTCGGTATACGGGCGAAAGTTTTACGTGACAACGACTTTGAGTGGTAAAATAATTTTAATGTGAATATTCATTCGTATAGTAGGAAGAAGGATGAAATAACACTTTTTATGTCTGTCTCTCTCGCTCTTAGGCGGGCTAACCATGCCCGAGTGGAAGGGACGCGTGCCTCTCACTCGCTCTCATTGTGAGCGCATAACGTGAGCGGAGCGTAACGCAGTTTCTTGAAGTGTCACCCGGCAAACCAATTTATAAGACGTTGTCACGTCAAAAATGTTCATAAATATTAGCAAATACGTAAAGAATAATATATTTCGAAACACAAAATGTTTACTTACCCCTTAACAATAAGCAAAAAGTGGGATTTCTACAGATGCGAATTTCTATAACCCAAAAAAACACGTTCTCTAGACAAGCAGCTGATGAATAATGCGATGACACCCTGTCTGTCAAATTTTTTTTTCTCCGGATAGGTTGACAATATATTTTAGTATTGCAAGACGAAAAAGAAATATCCCTACTAAAAACGAGTTTGGGAGAAACAGTAGAAAACGCTGGTGGTAAACATATTCCCTTTGCCTTAAAAAAGGTTGCCGTCTACTAATATTCATTTATAAAGATAATAAAGTATTGAATTTAGTTAAAACATTGTTTGTTGTTTTGTTTACAAAACTAGAAGAAAACAATTTTAACAATGTAGAATAACAAAGTTCTTTCAAGTGTAAGAAGATTTGATTTAAATCTTGAATTTCAAAAATATTTTAAAATTGTAAACACGGACAAACAATTTAAATGCAGTATGAACATATATGGTTCTTATCCACATGGAAGAACAAGCTAAAATATTTTATAACTTACTTCGAGATAATAACGAGCTATTTGGAAAAAGGAATCAAAAACTGAAAAAATAATTGCATTGCATTAATCACACCAATTTGATTATTGATTAACTAGAGTAGACTCTGATGAAGGCAATCAACTCTCATTTGGATAGTTCACACAAGTATATGTATGTATAATAACTCGCATTTATTTGTATTGACTAAAGTCGATTTTCGATCAATTTCTCAAATTAGGGTACACTTTATTTAAAATGTAAGTCCTTTTTGTTGTTTGTGAATTTTGAAGTAAAAACTTCTTTAGAATCGTTGTGATTTAAAACTCGATAAAACAAAAAAGCGACACTAAAATGATAGAAACATATCCATTTATAAGATTTAGTCTGCGAGAGAATGAGATAAAATACAGCGTAGACCGCGATTTCCAAAGGTTGTAGGTTCGCTGTATTAATATACACACCGTATATATATATATATATATATATATATATATATATATATATATATATATATATATATATATATATATATATATATATATAGTAATGAAACTAATAATGTTAGAGATGAATCTATATTCATCTTTTTTCATTTGCTCCCAATAGTACATTGCTGGATAAGGGTTTCTGCAAATGTAAATGTTGATATATACATTAAATTAAACTAATTTTACCGATTTTATAGCGTTTTAATTTGAACATTTTAATTCCCGACGTTTCGGGTGCTTTACAGGTAAATTAGCTCAAATAATCAATTTCGCGTAAAAATAAGAAATCATTATATTATAAAATTAATAAATCCTAAAACCAAAAGACTTTTGTTAATTAAAAAGCAATATTGACAATGTAAGTAAATTAAATCGTTTTGTCTTGCGCGATAGATCAATTTCCAACCTATTGTTTAACTGGATACACTAATGAAATCAATTATCTTGTAACATTTCTACGACGATGCTGCAAGAGTAAGATAAATGTATTTACTATGGCCAAGGGACGTTGGTATACAGAGTACATAACAAGTTTAATTAATAGTTTAATGCAATTAACATTAAAATTAAAATACACATCATATCTTATCAATGGCTTACTTAAAGTTACCTTGGTGGATAAAGACTTTTTTTTGAAAGGTTTGCTCATACTTACTATGTGGAGCAGGTGGATAGATGAACAATGAGTCCAAACCATTATTATCATTATCCCATAAAAGTCTTCTGCTAAATATCGGTAGATTGGTGACTAAGCGATATTCAGGCACTGGTACTACTGCACTGCACTTCACAAGTCTGCAAAATATGGTTTTGTAAATTTCCACCAGCTGTAAGTCACAATTTTATTTGCAGCAGTGCAAGTCAGCAGGGGGTACCGTGTGCAGGCAGCGTACCAAAGCACTACGTGTATAGATATTTATTTAGGCTCACACCCAAACTCCCGTCGAAACGGAGGGGACCTTGGTTCAAATATCTGTTAACTTTTCTCAGCATAGGACAAGAGGGCGTTATTTTCATATGACGAAATCGCCGAGTTTCTACGTCGAGCTTTCCCCAACACTCTGTTGTCGTTCCTTAGGCAACGCTATGACGAGCTATTTTTTCATGAGTAAAACCACATTTCATGAGTAAAAACACACCACCCGGTTTCACCGGGACGGATGAAGGAGATATGTGCTTACACCGGCGTTGGTGTAAAGAGCTGCTTCCCTCGCGCCATCCGAGATCAACCCGCGGCCCCTCTACGGCCTTGTCGGACGCCGACTCTGGCTCCGACATGGAGACCGATACGCCAATCTAAGCCCGAAGATGAATTCCCCACCCTCATCCAGGGCAAAAAGTGCGAGCGCGCATCCCCAAAAAAGGCAGTGTAGACTAACTCCCCCCCCCCCCCTCCTCAGCCGCCAACGCACTCCGGCAAAAAAGTCAGCCTCAGTGGCACGCGCTCATCCCACCAAGTCTACGGACAAGCTTGTGGTGAAAGAATCCCCTGCTGAACGTAGGGAAAAGCCGCCCCCACCCGTCGTCATTCAGGACAAAATCAAAAGGAATAATCCGTCCAATTTGTTAAACTCAAAAAAATGTACTGCCCAAAGGTGCAAAACACCGGCCAGGGCATCAGAATGTACGTCAACTCGACCGAGGAATTCTGCAGCGTGACTGATCAGCTGCACGCCCCGGAAATTAGTTTTCACACTTACGCCCTTACAGAGGAGGGTAATCTTCGTGTGGTCGTTCGACAACTCCCCAAGGAACACCACATACATCTTAGATGACCTTAAGGCCCAATATCTTACGGTCCGTGAAATGTAAAGTATGCACCACCAGACGGACAAAAACGTTTCCTAGATATGTGCCTCATCATCCTTGGCCTGTCTCCGGAAGGCAAGGAAATATTCAATGTCACGTTCTCGGCTGCCTACCCCAAACTGTTACCAAATCCAACCCCGTCGCAGGGGTCTCCGTGCAAGGTGAATGCATGTTCCGTGCATGTGTTAAGCTTCTGGGACTTGTCGCTTCATGGCCATTTCCACCTCAAGCCCCCAAACCCAATCCTATCCAACAAAGCACATCCCCCTTTCCTACCTATAACTATCCTCCTTGGCCCACAAAGGTCGTAGAGCAACTACCCCTCAGGACAAGCTCAACGCAACGATTGAGCACATAGGATTAATTGATGTATTCTAGTTAGTCAATACTCATAATGACAGTAAAACCGTTATGTAGACTTAAACCACACTCTCTGACTGTTGCGTTTTTTAATGCAAATGAGCTCAGAGACCAAAGAGACAAGATCGCGCTCTTCCTACATAACCACGACGTATACGTTTTACTAGTGCAAGAAACCTTCTTGAAGCCTAGCCACCGCGATTCCAAGATCTCAAATTACACCTTAGTTAGAAATGGTATGTTGACCAGCCAAAGAAGCGGCACCTTGATCTACTACAAAAGTTCCTTGCATTGCGTATCGATCGACGCTCCCACGTTAACTAACATAGAAGCTTCTATATGTAATGTAGCTCTGTCTGGCCATCCACCACGTACTATCGCTTTGCTTCTTGTCGAAAATCTTCGTAGATTTCTTGTTATTTATTTATTTTATTTCTTAAAGTATTAAGTGAGTCAAACGTATAAACGTCAAATAGCTATCAAAATGCAGGAGCATTGTTACTACTAAACTGAGATAGAATTCTTCGTTACCAGGAAGGAAGAATTGTTGATTATACACAAACAAATTCTACATGCGTATACAAACAAATTCTATATGCGTATAATATAGTATAGGGAAATTATATGATAATTTCAACTGAATATATTTATGTTATCCGCCATGATATATCTATATATACTTGCAACTAAAAATAAAAATAAATAAACAATGAAAAACTATAAACAATACTTTAAAAAAAAACTGATCAACTCACTCTTCTGCAACAACCTGTATACTGTTTCTGCTGCTAGATAATCCAAGTGCTCGCAAATAATGTCAAGTTCACATTCGAGGGCTCACCGAAACCGGTTTTTCTGTCAATACGGCCCGTTTTTAGAGCGGTGATTTGCAATCACGGTGGTTGTAAGTTATTGTTTAAAACATGTGCGTACCTATTTAATACTTTGTATTTATTTGTGTGTGATTGTATTGTTTGTACGCGATTGTACTATTGCCTTACATCATATGTGAGACTGTAACTTGCGGACAAACCTCACGGTTTTTGCAAGTTAAATAGATTTAATCCATTCTTATGTAATAAATAAATTAAAAAAAATTGTTATATATTCGCATGCTTCCCTCGAAAATACTATTTTGGTATGCTACTTTATATAATATAATATAGTATAGTAATATAATATAGTATATTACTCACTACTTATCCATGACATAATCCTGAAATCTAAGAAGTCGAATTAAATGAGAAAAGCTTACAGCTGTATATTTTTTCTACCTTTGAAATCAAAAAAGGATATAACGTTTTATAGTAACTTTAGGTTGTAACAAATTATGCTCTGCTTTACTAACTAAATGTCCGTCTAGGTAGAGTTACCTCACTCTAAACTATTTTCGCCGCCAAATAGCAGAGCTTACACTGCTGTGGTACCTTATCTGAAAAGTATAGAGAGCTTGTATGATTACAGGAAGTGAGCAGTCCATTTTAGTCCTTATTTGTGACAACGCATCTGTAGCCTTCTTTATTTGAAGTTGGTTGCAAGTATCCATGGACTTCCGTAGCCAGATTAAAAAGAAAAATTAAATGTTCATTCGATATAAAACTTCTACATTAATTTAACACCACTGCACTAGCTGGTGGAATTATTTTTGTTACAACCCTCTTACCTATTTCTTCAGCTTCAGTCTAAAGGATATAGAGAGCTACTTACAGACTGTGAAGCATTCCATCTTAGACCTCAGAGGTGTATAATGTTGGCTGCAGGTGTCCATGTACAATAGTATCCACTTACCATCAGGTTGACTGTATGTTCGTTGGGCTCTTTAGTTTTGTAGAAAATTAATTATACGAGGTGGCCCATAAGTCGTTTGAAATGTAAATTTCGAATAAAATACAAAAGGCGCGCATGAGTGGCGTGCGCGGTGCGGGGGGAGTACCGACGGTTTCTGGGAATTCAGTCGTCATGGAGCGTTTCACCGGTGCGGACCGTGCATTTTGTGTGCGCGAGTTTTATCGAAACAATGATTCGGCTACCATTGCGCGGCGTAAATTTCGAGAATATCAGAATTTACGCAACTTTAAAGACATTCCAAGTGTTCAAACGATTAAGAACTGGGTTATTAAGTTCGAAGAGAGTGGTTCGACGTTGGATAAACAACGGTCAGGTCGACCAAGGACATCACGGACGGAAGAAAACATCGATGTAGTGAAACACTCAATTCGTGAAAATCCTTCCCAGTCTACTCGTAAGCGTTCCAGTGCATTAAACTTACCTAGAACATCGTTACAGCGAATTTTAAAGAAAGATTTACATCTTCACCCGTACAAGATTCAGTTAGTACAGGAATTAATAGATACTGACACTATCCACAGACTAAATTTCGCAAATGAAATGTTGAACCGCTTTACTTCGTTTAATAACGTGTTATTCTCTGATGAGGCTCACTTTCACATCAACGGCCATGTCAATAAGCAAAATTGTCGCTACTGGAGTTGCGAAAATCCAAATCGCAAACATCGAAAGCCCTTACATAGCCCTAAAGTGACAGTTTGGGCGGCTATGTCAGCGCATGGCATTATAGGCCCTTACTTTTTTGAGGACGGCAGAGGCCGCGCGCTTACTGTTACTTCACAACGGTATGTAGCTATGATCCAGGACTTTTTTACACCACAGTTGCAGAATTTTCCAGGCTTCAATACGCGGACCCGGTTTCAACAAGATGGAGCAACTGCCCATACCTCTAACGACGCTATGCCGGTCATCCGTCAACTTTTCCCTAATAAAGTGATCTCTCGAAGAGAAGATATTCCTTGGCCACCACGTAGTCCAGATCTGACCCCAATGGACTTTTTCTTATGGGGTTATCTTAATACTAAAGTGCGCGAAACCAACCCGCGGACAATTGACGTCCTGAAAGAAAATATCCAAAGAGAAATGGCAAACATTACAGAGCTTACTTGCCGCGCAGTGATAGATAATTTTAAACGTCGCTTACAGGAGTGCCGCGATCGTAACGGATTACATTTAGATAATGTAATTTTCAAAAAATAATTCACATTTTATAAGGATTATGACAAAATAAAAACCTTTTTCATAATGTCATTAGTTCTTTTTAATTATTTTTTTAAATTTCAAGGGACTTATGGGCCACCCGGTATCTTGAATTTTTTATTATCTAAAATCTGAAATATAAAATGAAATTTAGATTCATTTCACAGTATCTAATTTCAACTCATGCTCTGAATATTTAAGCTATGTATTATTTAAATACTAGCAATTTTTTACCATAACAATAAACTTTTAAAAAGTAACCATGAGGTTACTGTCAGTTATGCAACAAAATGTTTAAGGTGATATTTGCAAATGGAAACAATATTCCGCATGAATTTTTCGTTCGGACTAAGCTTGTAAATTTGGAGTTGCTGTGTGTGAAAAGGCTTATATGTTGTTTTATTTTGAAAATGTTTATACGGTTCTAGTACTTCAGGCTCGGATCAGTCGCTATTATAATGTTTCAGTGAGAATTCTGCGCTTTAGATCATATGTATGCGAGGACGACTCACTGGCCCATACCGCAAAGGAGAAAACCGATATTCTAGGCTCTTTCTTTGCGTCCAACTTGACCTTCGATGACAGGGGGAGTACGCCGCCGACCATCCCGCGGTGTGAGTGCTCCATGCCGGAAGTGCAGTTCACTCAGCGCTTGTTTCGCAAAGCACTCCTCTCCCTGGACATCCACAAGTCGAGTGAGCCTGACGGAATCCCCCCAGTTGTGGCTTTAGTCCATCCGATCCTTAAAAAAAGGCGACCGCTCAGACCCGTCCAACTACCAGCCTATTGCCATCACATTCTTGTTCTCCAAAACAATGGAGTCCATTGTAAACTGCCAGCTCATGAGGTACCTTGAGAATCACCAGCTGATTGGTGATCGCCAATACGGTTTTCGCCGTGGTCGGTGAGCTGGTGATCTTCTGGTCTACCTCACTCACAGATGGGCGGAGGCAGTAGAGTTCAGGGGGGAGGCATTGGCCGTTAGTTTGGACATTGCGAAGGCCTTCGATCGGGTTTGGCACAAAGCGCTTCTTTCGAAGCTCCCTTCCTATGGGCTTCCCGAGAAATTGTGCGATTGGATCACCAGCTTTCTTGCAGATCGGAGCATCAAGGTCGTTGTAGATGGTGCAAGCTCCGATTGCAAGCCTATTAATGCTGGTGTTCCACAGGGCTGCGTGCTATCGCCAACGCTGTTTCTCCTGCATATCAATGATATGTTGCATACCCGTAACATTCATTGCTATGCATATGACAGCACTGGTGATGCTCTTTACACCGGCCGAGCCAATATTTCTCGGGAAAACGTCTCCGAGTGCCTGGACAAACTTGTGTCTGAAGTCGAGTCTTTGCTGAACAGAGTCTCGGATTGGGGGCGACTACATCTAGTCCAATTTAACCCCCAGAAGACACAAGTTTGCGCGTTAACTGCTTAAAAAAACCCTTTGTCGTATCTCCTCAGTTTCAAGGCACTCCCCTTATTGCCTAAGCCAGTATCGGAATCCTCGGCGTCGACATATCGAGTGACGTGCAGTTTCGTGGTCACTTGGAAGAGAAGACCAAATTGGCCTCTAAAAAGCTTGGTGTGCTCAGCAGAGCGGGATATTATTTCATGCCGGCACACCGCCTGCAACTTTACAAGGCGCAGGTTCGGCCGCACATGGAATACTGTTTCCATCTCTGGGCTGAGGCTCCCCAATATCACCTCCTTCCACTTGACCGCATCCAGCGCAGAGCGGCTCGAATCGTCGACGACCGAGTGCTTTCCGATCGGCTCGATTCACTGGCACTGCGAAGAGATGTTGCATCTCTTTGCATTTTCTTTCGCATATACCATGGAGAGTGCTCTGAGGAATTGTTTCGATTAATCCCAGCCGCCAAATTTCGTGAACGCACTACACGGCAAACGTCTCAAAATTTGTATGCTTGACGGTCCACCACTGTACATTTCAAAAGGAGTTCTCTTCCACATACAACCTCTCTGTGGAATAGTTTACCACCGGCGATTTTTCCGGACTGATACGACCTGGGCACCTTCAAGAAAAGAGCTTACTCCTTTCTAAAGGGCCGGCAACGCACCTGCAATTCCCTTGGTGTTGCGGTTGATCATGGGCGGCGGTAGTCACTCAACATCAGGTGAGCCGCATGCTATTTTGCCCCCTCTTCTATAAAAAAAAATATGTCTGCAGATCTTTTACGTCTTTAGATATTTTTTATAGGATGGGGTGACAAACAAGCACACAGTCGACCTGATGGTAAATGGTTGCTGTGGCCTAATGACATCTACATCTATCCTCGATTACGAATCAAAATGCAGATGCGTTGTCACCCGTGAGGACTAAGATGAAGTGTCTCGATTCCAGTAAAAAGGGTATCTGGTTCTCTACACTCGCTATACGAAACACAGCAGCATTAAGCTACTGTTTGACGCTGGTATTCTGTGAGAGCGTGGTCCTTTCGTATTCAAACCGACCATTCGTGCTACAACTATACTTCTAATATAACTGCAGCATGGCTCTACCACGTGGTAAAAAAGATATGAACAATATGTAAAGATGTATTTACTCATTAGTACATCTTATTTAAAAAAATAGTGTCATTCAACAAGAAGTAGCCGTGGTAGTTCAGGGGATAAGTGATTGTAGTAAATTTCACAGCACGCGAAAAATCTTGATATGATCCCTCCAGAACCAACGAATTTGTTAATTGTTATTATAACCGTCAACTTGCCACTTGCTAGACAGTGAAGGAAAATATATTAAGGAAACCTTCGTATCTAAGAATGGAATATTTTGAGGGCGTGTAAAGTTCGCCAACATGCCCTGGACAAAGAATATAGGTAAGTATACATACTATTATTACGTATCTTGGAAAATTTCAACATAACACTCCCAGATATTATGAGAGTATACAGGATATTTTTCCAGCAGAATTTAGTGGTAAGCTCACTTTAAATACCATATACGTAATGATTTCTTATATTTACGAGAATAATACATATTGAATAAAACTAATTTAAAGGATTTTAGCGTTTAATTTTATTTTTTTTTCTTTCTATGGAACGCAAATATCCAGTTAACGTCGGAAACTTAATATTAGAACTGGTATACATTTTGATGCGTTTTACATACAGTTTTCTAAAGAGTCCCATGTACTCATTCTGTCTGTAAGCCTTTTTTTATCTAAATTCGTTAAACTATTTCCTTGTTATTCAAAAATCTTTCACATAATATATTATAATTTTAGTGTGGACGTGACGTTTTTAAGTAATGCAAATAAAGTGACAAATGTAAAACAGAAGAATACACCTTTTATATTGTGCGATAAGATAGATGGAAAAGAATACTAAAACGAATCGATACTAACAAGAAATATGTGACACTCAATTTTATGTTGTACACAGAAATCCTTTCTCGTCTATGTGGGTACGGTATACATTCGATGACAAAGAGAAAGTGGGATGCATCTTTGTCAAGACTAAATTTTGAATCAGCTTATAAAATTTTCTACTTAGCTTAACAGCTTCTACTATATAGGTATATTTTCTGTATAGTTTATTTATTATATTGAAATGTCAAAAAAAATCATACATAATTTTCTTTGTCCCATTAAAATATATTTTTAATATAGAAGGGGGGGGGGGGGCAAACGAGCCGCATAACTTAATGGTAAGTGACCACCGTCGCCCATGAACAACCACAACACCAGGGAAATTGCAAGTGCGTTGCCGGCCTCTTAGAAAGGAGTAAGTTCTTTTCTTGAAGGTCCCTAAGTGATATCGGTTCCGAAAAATCGCTGGTGGTAAACAATTCCACAGAGAAGTCTAACGAGGAAGAAAACTCCTAGTAAAACACACATTGGTGGACCGCCAAGCAGCCAGATGGTGAGGATGGTATCGTAAATTTTGACACGATGTGCGTTCGTGAAGTTTGGCGGTTCGAACTAATGCAAACAATTTCTTAGAGCACTCCCTGTAGTAGATGCGATAGAAAACACAAAGTGCTCAGACCTTGCCTTGACAATGACTCCTTTGAAGGACCTGGAGGTGGAATTAAACTTCTTGTTAAGAGTGCTGGTGTTTACATCCCGATACGTTGATGCGTCTGCCTAGGCCCGGTAGCACTCCTGCTTAGATGCTCTTTTACAGGAGCGACCAAACAACAGCTGGGATCTGCCTACAATGGGCATCACAGAGGATAGAATAAAAAGTTCCATAACCTGAAGTACTATATTAGTGACAGAATCAGCAACAATGCTAGGATCGTCCGGTGAGAAAAAAACCCACCCTCAAGGGTAGGATGTAAGATAAGACCAAATCCCATCCCAATAGTCCAACCTATAGTGCCAAACACGGCGGTAGCCTGCAGAATGTAACCGCGACGTTTATGTGACTGACACCACACTCCGGACAAGACTGATCTGAAGACCCTACAAGGGCGTCAACGGAAACCTGATCAACCAACAGGGAAGGTGTTTGATATTCCACATCTGGAATCCACGAAGGCGAAGTAACCAGTTGTGTCGGACCACATGCCAAGCCAAAATCATTAAAAATCATTAACAGATAATCCCAGCATGATCGGTTAAACGTGAATCTAGTCATTCGGCGGGGTGGGCGTTAAAATCGCCAAGAATCACGATTACGATCGATTACGATCGAATAGGATCTGCTGTAACACGAAATCTGTATGTTGATGTGGTTGATGAGTTGGTCTGTTTCGGCATTACCGCTATGGGATCTAGAGACACCCGTAGACGCGGGGATGGTCGTCGCAAACAATGTGTGTCCAACCTGGAAGATGTCTTGTATATACTTGATGCGGCCTGTACTGGCCGGAACAGGCGCGAGCTGTTCGATTCTGTTATATTTTTAATAAGATAAATATTAAAATTCTTTATAAAATATTTGCTCGACATGGCCTAAAACATAGAGCAACACGGGTCACCGGCGGACAGGAGGAGAGTAGACATATGCAGGCGTTCCCCTCTGTAACAGTCAATAAGTCCACGTGGTCCATGTCTATTTTCGATCCGAATCATTCTAAACGTTGGTAGATATAAACTACGTCACACACTATTTTCATCGCGTAGTTGAACTCACTCGTAAAAGGTTAGCTCTGCTTTGCCAATTTACAATTGAACTAAAACCTGGGCGTACACCCGCACCGGTCGCGCTCCCACTTTAGGTACTTTAGGACTGACTGTCCCTGGAGGTTGTACGTAGGGCGTTGATTTCGTTTTAATTTATAGCTATGGCTACACCCATCCGGTTCACCTTTGGCCTGTGTTGCTCTATGCTTAAAAATAATAAGACAAATGTAATGTAGGCGTTAAAATAGCGATTAAGTGATATTTTAATATTTTATCGAGTCAACTATTACGATACGGGTCTTTACATTCGTCAGTATGTTTAATAAATGGTAAAATTCTGAATGTAACCTTCTACTTATCTAATGGAAGTTTCTGTCGTTGAAACAACTATCTTATAATAATCTTTTGGGGGTTATTTACATGCTATTCAGATATAAACAACTTTTTATGTGTCTCTCTCTTCGGGCTAATCTTCAGAATACCGATTGTGATAAAACTTTACGAACAGATAGAGGGCAGTGCTTGGCCTCCACGGCACTGCTATATGATGCATATACAATGCAAATTCTAAAGGAAGGAATTCTGACTGTAATGCGTAAAGAGGATCTGAACGTCTTATCTTATATGTCCCAACGCCGACGAGTAAGCGATTAGCTATCTACTATTTTCTCGCTCAAGAAACGAACAATAGATGTAGATACCGCTTCAATAGAAGAGATATACATATACTGTTAGTTGATCGCTGGCTGTTCACACTGCCGACAATCAACCATTATTTTTTCTCCACTAGTTTGTCGCAACGACATAAAATTTGCTCAGCAATGCACGCCGAGAGACCAACCACCGGTCACTTTAATATACAGTGCAGATCTGATTTAACTCATTTATTATGAATTTAGAACAACTCGTACTATTGCTTACGCAAACTCTTATCTGAAATTTATTTAACAAGAAGTTTAATTCCACCTCCAGGTCCTTCAAAGGAGTCATTGTCAAGGCAAGGTCTGAGCACTTTGTGTTTCGGTTTAAAGAAATTTATTTCTCATAAGAACATACAATGATTCACTTAAAATTAGATACAAAGTAATTATATACTAAAGTAAAACTATCGCATCTACCTCTAGTGCTGGAGGTGTTATAGTTTTAAGCTTATTTAGTATGAGGTATAAGATTAGGATTATTTACTATGTCAGAAAAGATTACACTGTACGTACGTATTTCCTAAGTTTACTTTTAAACAATTTTATGTTATTGCAATTTTTTATGTCATCTGGTAGTTTATTGAACAGCTGTGCTCCCTCAAACAACAAAGTTTTTTTGCCATAATTAGTTCGTGTAGTTATTAATTGTAGTTTATTTTTACTTCTTAAGTTGTGTGTTGTTGTTTTTTATGTAATTGTATGTTTGATTGAATAGAATTAGTGGTAATGTTTTTTATTAGAGTGCAAGTGCAATAAATGTATAGTTGTGTAAGGTTTAGCAAGTTAGTTTTTTCGTATAGTACTTTTGTTGGCGTTAGATAATGATAGTGGAATAATGTTTTGATAATTTTATTTTGTGTCCTCTG
Source organism: Parnassius smintheus behrii (assembly GCA_036936625.1). Lineage (NCBI taxonomy): Eukaryota > Metazoa > Arthropoda > Insecta > Lepidoptera > Papilionidae > Parnassius > Parnassius smintheus. Next base: position 35,786,171 of record JAUPFT010000007.1, read on the forward strand.
AAGTGGATTTAGATTTGTTTTAGCAGCTGTTCCCCATATCTCAATTAGATATTCGATATGTGATTTAACTAAAGAGTTATATATGATTATACGAACCTTTTCCGGGATACAGTTTGCGACTTTACGTAGTGCACATAGTAATGACGTCAGTTTTGATTTGACGTGATCGATATGCATTCTACAAGTGAGTTTATCATCTAACAATAGACCTAAATATTTTTCCTGAGTTGAACGTTTTATTATTTTATCTTCAATAGTAAGATGTGCAAACTCTGGTAAAGGTTTATTCTTTGTAGAAAAAATCATGAAAGATGTTTTTGACATATTAATTGTTAGCAAGTTATATTTTAACCATTCTCCGAGTAAGTCAAGATCTTTTTGAGCATAGGTTATAATGTTGTGGATAGATTTATCGAAATAGAAGAGACATGTGTCGTCGGCATATAATGTTAGGTGACCTGTTAGCCCTAATTTGTTTATATTATTTATATAGATTAAAAACAATAATGGACTTATAATTGAGCCTTGAGGACAGCCGTAGGATACGTTTTTAATCGAGCTGGTGAAATTATCCATTTGAACAACTTGTCGCCTATTATGTAAAAACGATGTAAACATTTCGAGGGCCTTGCCTGTAACGCCTATGTTGTTTAGTTTCTGCAACAATTTATGATGGCTTACTGTGTCAAATGCTTTTTTTATGTCAATAAAAATCCCTAAAGCGATATTCTTTTGATCGATTTGAGTTTTAATTTTTGTGATTAAGTCTACTGCAGCTGTCAGAGTGCTCGATTTGGAAGGAAAGCCATATTGTTGGTCAATTAAAAACTTCTTTTTTATTAGGTATTCATTTAGGCGGTTATAAAGTATTCGTTCAAATATCTTTGATATAACAGGCAAGACAGAGATTGGTCTGTAGTTACTTGGGTCAGTCCTAATTCCGGATTTAAAAATAGGACTGACCTTAGCAATTTTAAGTGTGTCGGGAAAAATACCGCGTGTCAAACACATATTTATGCAGTTCGTTAGCCTCTCTACAATTATAATTTTCAGACATTTAATCGCTTTGGTGCTGATACCATCTAGACCAGTACTGGTGTTGGTATCAAGATCGTCGATTATTTTTGATACTTCAGTGATATTACAGGGTGTAAGTTCACTAAGTGTTATTTCATGCGTGTAGTTAAGTTCGTACATAAGCGTGTTATCGCTGTTTATGTGATACTTATTAGGAATTTTGTTAGCCAAGTCCGAACCTATTGAGGAGAAAAATGAGTTAAATAAGTCACATATTGAATTACCTTCTGTTATTAGTCCAGTATTCGATATTAGTTTGGGAGGAGCACTGCTGTCTCTAATATTGTTTAACGCTAAGTTATTAATTATCTCCCACATTTTCTTAGGTTTATTGTAATTGTTATGAAATAACTTATGATAGTAGATTTTCTTGTGTGTCTTGATAAGGTTTTTCACTTTGTTCTGCTCTTTAATTAAGTTTTTTTGTAGATTATCGTCTTTTGGGTGAGATTTAGTCTGCTGCCATAAGTTGTTTCGTAAATTTATTGAGTTTATAATATCTCGGTTTATCCAGTCTTTTTGTGGAGGGTTAAGAATTTTTGTCTTGCTTACTTTATTTTTGTTTATTTGTTCTAACATAAATCTCTCTAGGTAGTAATAGTCATTTTCTTCATTAGTGTATTTGGCTTTTAAAGTAGTGTTGTATAACTTTTCGTAATCAAGCGCTATATATTGAACTCTTTTATGTGTCTTTGTTGTTAAGTTGCTTATTTCAAGAAATATCTGCTTATGATCGGATAGGCACGATTCAATTATTGAGAAACTAAATGAGTGATTGTTTATATTTGTACATACATGGTCCAGTATAGTACTAGTGGTGGTGGTTTCACGAGTACTGTACAGCCTATTAATTTTATTCAATATTTCATATCCAATTTCTTTTATTTCAGCTAGGTATTTTGTGACGTTACTATCTGTATTAAGTAGATCAATGTTAAAATCTCCAAACACAATCGCCCTTCTCCTCCGTTCCAACTGTGAGGAATATGTATCTAAAAAGTTGTTTACATTAGAACTTCCAGGTTTGTATATTGCACCGATGTTTAAAGATAGTTTATCTATGTATATCCATAAGTAGTGGTTTCCATTCTCACACAATTCTTCCGTTATATCGTATTTTATACTATTATGTACGTAAATTGAAACGCCACCACCTTTGTAATTTTGTCTATAATTGTAAATATGTTTATAGTTTGGTATCTGATATAATTTTGCGTCGGTTTCCGAAGTAATCCATGTCTCAGTAAAAATTAATAAATGTGTAGTCATCGGTATTGCTTTTAATATGCATTTTATTTCGTCGAGTTTCCCAGCTTTGCGAATACTACGTAAATTAGCATAAAAAAATCTTAAGGAGGACGGGCGCAATGGAATGTTTTCGTAATTGTTTACTAATTGATGGCTTAATCTATCCGTATTTTTTCCGGTTTGTGGTGAAGCCATTATTGGTTTTCTTGATGGATTTTGTTTATAACAATTGAAGGTGTGCCTTTTATATATTTAATAATAAGGTCCTTTTCGCCTTTTTCTGTTCGTTTCTTTAATTCTTCCTTCAATTGCCTTAAATACTGTTTTTGAACTGGCGTTTGATCTGAGTAAATACTAAGATTTTCGGCTAGGTACTTTTTATTCCGTAAGAGATATTTCGGAGTATCTATATTGTTAAAGAAAACTTTTATAGGCCGGCTTTTGTTTGAAACATATTTCCCTAGTCTTATAGATTTAATTGGTTTTGGGCAGTTTTCATGTAATGATATCAACAACTTCATCACTTCTTCATTATCGTAATTTCGTCTCACTTTTGAATTTTTTTCATTTATTTCGGATATACCCACAATAATGATGTTTTTCTCACGGTCGTATCGGTCTTTGAGTTCAAGGATGAGGTTTTCGTGGCACAAGACGGGCGATTTATCCGTTGAACTATCAATGTGTTGTTTATCTTTTATAAGGGATATTTCACTTTCTATGTTTTTTATTTGGTTTTGAGTAGCAGTTTGATTGTATTTAATATTTTCTATTTCAGAGTTTATTTGTTCAAATCGTTGTGTAAAGTTTTTTGTTGTTGATTTTATTGTTTTTATTTCATTTTTAATCTCCGATATTTCTTCACGTATGTATTTCAGATTCTCATTTTGTGTTTTTCCGAATTCTTCTAAGAACTTCATCATGTCTGTACGAAAGCTTGCAAAATCTTTTTTATAGTCTATTTCATCAGTGCGTTCCTTTCTTTTTCTCAGAGACACATTGGAATGAAAATCCTTGTCACTATGAGTGGGTAAATTAGGCACCGACCCGCTGGCGCTTCCGCTCCCGCTTATCAATATCCCACTAGGCGGTGTTCTCTGTAGATTCATTGCGTGATGCGTCGCGTCGTCGTATGCAAAGTCTTCGTACGAGTGCGAATGCAATGGAAAAGGCAGCTGTTTTCGTTACTCACGGTACCTACTGAGCGGGGCTGCGTATGTGCCACTGTGTACTTTTGCACCGGAATATAAGGTCTTTAGTTATTATGCACTTTTTAAGTAATCAGACTTTAGAAATATGGGCGTAAGGGTCACTTTTAACTATCAAACTAATGTTAAAATTTTAATATTTTATGCTATTTAACAAACACGTCTCCTTTCCGTAAGTACTAGAGGCCGAGTCCACGATACCATCCTCACCATCTGGCTGCTTGGCGGTCCACCAATGTGCGTTTTACTAGGAGTTTTCTTCCTCGTACGACTTCTCTGTGGAATTGTTTACCACCGGCGATTTTTCGGAACCGATATCACTTAGGGACCTTCAAGAAAAGAACTTACTCCTTTCTAAGAGGCTGGCAACGCACTTGCAATTTCCCTGGTGTTGTAGTTGTTCATGGGCGACGGTGGTCACTTACCATTAAGTTATGCGGCTCGTTTCCCCCCCCCCCCTTCTATATAAAAAATATATTTTAATGGGACAAAGAAAATTATGTATGATTTTTTTTGACATTTCAATATAATAAGTAAACTCTACAGAAAATATACCTATATAGTAGAAGCTGTTAAGCTAAGTAGAAAATTTTATATATATATATATATATATATATATATATATATATATATATATATATATATATATATATATATATATATATATATATATATATATCAACTTAAGTTCAAATATATAAATAATGATATTGAAATACGAGTAAATAAGGCTTCTAATTTTATTTGAAATTATCCCAAATTGAACTTGATTTCTAGGCAACTACGATTTTGTCCACCGATCGACCCTTACGAATGTGTGTGGACGCAGTAAAATAGTATATACACTAATACCAAGGATGATACGTGAGGATATTGAAATTAAAAAAAAAAACATAATATTTTCAATACAGCAGGCTGGGTACTATCACCTGCTTGGGACACTGTAATTAATAAAATTATGACTACACCCAAGCAAACCACTGCAAGAATTCAAGTTATTTGCATATTGCAATAAAGTCTGATATATGAGGTTTATAAAAATATATACATGTATTATATTATATCTAACTAATTTTGAGTAAATTGAGAAAATCCGAAATATCTCTAGACGATGTTGATATAATATTGTTTGTGTTGTTGAGGAGGAAAAGTGACTCAAGATAATTTCTTGTACACCCTACTAGTGAGTGACTACTCAATTACAATGTCTAAAAATAGAATTCCTATGTACATTTTTATATATTCTAAATTCTTGTAGAGAAAATTTTGACAAATATTAGACATTTGTTGCGTATTTGTTGCTGAACTGGGAGTGAATAATTTACATACGCTGTAATAACCTTTCTTACCCCAGGACATATATTCATTAGTTCTCCTAAACTTTGTCGCAATAAATAATGAAGAGGCAAGGAAAGCAATAATGAGGTAATTTATTTAAAATGTTATCAAATACCCATAAATGTAATATATAAAATTATATGACACACTAAAATAATTTCTATCATCACTTAAGAATCAAGAAGTAGATACGTTGTCTCCCCTGAGGACTAATACGGAATGCCTCATTTCCAATAAAAAGGATTCCGGTTTTCTACACTTGGCATAGGATACACATCTGCATAAAGCCGCTATTTCTATCTGTTGGTATTCTGTGAAAGCGTAGTCCTCCCCAGTCGATAGACCATATTAATATAGAAGCAACATGGCTCTACTACGTATAGAAATGGATTATATAATAAACATTAATAGAGTTATGCACAAAACATTACCATCGCTAGATATTTAATTCAGTTTTATTTTGCTTTTAACTACATTTTAATAACATTTACCGACAGGGGTCACTGTACACAATAATGTAATAATTCTGTACATAATAAATATTCTCAAAATTTTTATAATAGTATTTGACACAAATTAGTTGTTTCTTAAAATAGCGTGGTAGACTAAGATATTGCCACCGGTTATGATGTTTATACACGTCTGCTGTTGGGCAGAGGCGTACTATTAATTCTTAGAAAATATAAGGACAAGTAAATGACCATCGCCCTGTCGTCTGTCTGTCGTCGTCGCGAAATTCACACGTCTCCGATATATTTATTTTAACTTCTCAGACATACATGTCCCTCATAATATTCCTTCCCCACAGAGAACGTCGTAAATCACCACCTAAAATAGCAATTAAGAATTTCATTGATGCCGGTGTGAATCGAACCCGAGTTGCTCACGTACTCCCAAATTGGTGTTCTATGTCTTTAGATTATTGGATGGATGGATCGATGAATGGGTGGATGAACATGGTAGTAGTAGTGCACGCACGTTTGGAAGGGAGGCTTGTTTTATATAATTTGGAGTGATAAACGACCACACGCAAGCCTATCCTTAAATAATAATTAAACTGCAGATGCATTTTTATCCTTAAGGACTATGTTTTTATATAAACGTATACTTTTAACTCCCATTATTGTATCGTAGATTTTTTTGTTTTGTTGCGTTTTTTCCAACAACAGATGGTAAATTACGGGAACTTTAGTCTAACTATGAATAATATAATAAGAAAGAAATGAAACATTACATATTATGTAAAAAAAAACTTCATTATATTTTTAGTGGTAATAACATAAAACTTATAGAATTGAAGAAAAACAGAGCACAAAATGATCACGCTGAGTTTTAATCCGCTTTTAGTTTGGTGTACTCAAGTTGTAAAAATTGATGGCTCTTCCTTCATGTTGTTATAGCTTTTCACGGTATTGTGTTAGATTCCAATGATACTGTCGGATATTCGTAACTTAAAATAAGTATTCATGCTCCGGACCAATCACTTATGCTATTAACTTCTTTACCTAATTTTTCTACAAGTATATTATGTTTTTCGTTCTTAATAAAGTACAACTTTTTTGTATTAATTCTCCCACAAAATATATTTAGATCTCTCACAAATTTGTTTGATGATAGTTGTGATCGAGAAGTAAAATTATTAAAAGCAGTATTTATTGAAGGTACATAACTCAAGCATCCCTTCTCATATGTTGTCTCTTTCAAGTTACGATATCGATTTTATTCATAAGCGCGTATGGTACGTAATTCCGTGAAGTATTTCGATTTGTTATACACTTCTATAACCTTTGGTTGATCTGGCCAATTGTTTCCAGAAATATTAGCATCCCGTTGTTGCCTAGCCACCTGGCCACGCGTCATCACATTAATCAGAGCTTGATTCATATCCTTCAATTCTTCCGAAGTTATATAACAACGAGAAAAGGCATCAGTAGTGGAATTACTTTTCTATTTCAAATATTATGAAACTATATCTAAATTCAATTAAACGGCTAAATGAATATCGCATTCCAAATAGACAGATCAGGCTTATGATTAGTCTGAATTTTGAATGTCCTTCCATACTGTGGCCACAATGTGGCCGAAAATGTTTTACGGCCCACACATAATCGCAAGTAGGTAATTCTTTTTCAATAGTTGAGTACCTCTTTTCTGCCTTACTGAGACTAAGACTAGCATAGGCTACAGGCCTTCGTCGCTATTGCAAAAAACTACACAAACCTGTATTAATTACTATATATAAATAAATTACTTATATTCTAAAAAATCAGGTCACTGAAACGGAATGAGATATTAAATCTGCTTTTAATAATTTTAATGGTTTTTGACATTCCTCATCCCATTGACCTTTAACATTTTACCGACACAATTTATTTAATGTATGTGCTTTAGTAGCAAAATTAGGTATAAATTTCCTGTAGGCAACAAATCGTTTGACCTCGTCGATCTTCTACAAAATGCAAGTGTGTTCAAGCTAGATTGTGAATGTGATCTCTCTTACATAGGTCAAACAAAAAGGTCTATAAAAACCGCATGAAAGAACATATAATTAAATATGGAATAGATTGTGAGGATCTGATCAGACGTACAATAAGTAGATTCAGGCGGATGGTACAAAACCGAGCTTTGAATCAATTTTTAAGATGACCTTTGTAAGTAATGGGCTTGTGTGTTATTGTTAAGATAAATCAATAAATAAAAAAATAAGTAATGGACTTGTGACGTAAAGCAATAATGATAACAAAAATTTATATCATCATAATATTAATCAACGCTGCGCTGTCCGAATTGTCTGAAATCAACACGAAACGTAAACAAAAATTAGATAGCAAAAGGAGCAAATTATCACAGTACGTTCAAATCAAGGTCGTCTCCTGAAACGTGTCAATATTTGGGAGAACAAACATTGTAACTTCAGTAACTTAATTATTAGGAGATGCTTAAATTCAAATTCGTTTTATTTTTAAATTTTATAAAAATTATACCGTATTGTACCAAATTGTAGTATTATGAAAATTTTATAATGAAATAAAATCTAATATCATCAAAAGTCATATATATATATATATATATATATATATATATATATATATATATATATATATATATATATATATATATATATCATCATTACAGCCCTTCACAAGTCCACTACTGAACATAGGCCTCCCCCAAATAATGCCACAAAGCACGGTCCTGAGCCACCTGCATCCATCGATTTCCTGCATGTCTTACCAGGTCGTCACTCCATCTAGTGGTGGGCCGCCCTACACTACGCCTACCGGTACGAGGCTGCCACTCGAGAACCTTCCTTCCCCATCGGTTATCGGTTCTTCGAGCTATATGGCCGGCCCATTGCCACTTCCGCTTACTAATCCGTTGGGCTATGTCGGTCACTCTGGTTTTACTGCGGATATCCTCATTTCTGAGTCTATCACGCAGAGAAACTAGAGCATAGTCCTCTCCATAGCTCGCTGAGCGACCTTGAGCGTCCTGTGCCAGCAGTGAAGGACCACGTCTTTGATTCGTAAGACATCACTGGCAACACGCACTGGTTGTACACTTTAGTTATCAGAGATTGAGGTATACCTGACCTACCTATATATACCCGCACTAAAAATTGTTATTACTAAGTTTATATAGTTATTGTTCTCATGTAAGTGACGATTGTCTTATTGTGAAATAAAGATCTTTAAACCGAAACACTCCATACGTGAGGTCGATGCTCTCAAACAGAAAGGCAAAAATAGCACTGTTTTAAACTTCCAACCGTTGTTGTTGTTGCAACCAGTTGCAACCACAAGAGGCTGCCCACAAGGAAGTAGCTTAGGCCCAGATAGTCGCAAGTAGACTGTTTTTTGGGGACAGTTTCAGAAGACTAGGGTAGGATGCGTATGGGCTTAAAGACCAGCCCTAATTAATTTTCTCGTACAATGACTATTGAGATGACGGGGTTAACTTACGAAAAGTGCTAGGCAATTTTTTTCAAGATGATTTAGTTTGTTTCATTTGAGATTTGCCCAGTCATATATAAAAATTACAATCTATTTTCTAGAACAACGTAAAGTAAATCTAAAGCTAAATCTTCTAAAGTGTATTTTAATACAGAAGCAACTACTTTATTTGGGTCAAATTGTATCAGCAGAAGGGGTCATACTGTGTCAGCTGAAGGGATCGTACCCGATTCTGATATAATAGAGGTTGGTAAAAATTACCCAATTCCTACTAAAGTCGACGAGGTCAGACGATTTGTTGCCTACAGGAAATTTATACCTAATTTTGCTACTAAAGCACATACATTAAATAAATTGTGTCGGTAAAATGATAAAGGTCAATGGGATGAGGAATGTCAAAAACCATTAAAATTATTAAAAGCAGATTTAATATCTCATCCCGTTTCAGTGACCTGATTTTTTAGAATGTAATTAATTTATTCTATATATAGTAATTAATATAGGTTTGTGTAGTTTTTTGCAATAGCGACGAAGGCCTGTAGCCTATGCTAGTCTTAGTCTCAGTAAGGCAGAAAAGAGGTCCCCAACTATTGAAAAAGAATTACCTACTTGCGATTGTGTGGGCCGTAAAACATTTTCGGCCACATTGTGGCCACAGTATGGAAGGACATTCAAAATTCAGACTAATCATAAGCCTGATCTGTCTATTCGGATTGCGATATCCATTTAGCCGTTTAATTGAATTTAGATATAGTTTCATAATATTTGAAATAGAAAAGTAATTCCACTACTGATGCCTTTTCTCGTTGTTATATAACTTCGGAAGAATTGAAGGATATGAATCAAGCTCTGATTAATGTGATGACGCGTGGCCAGGTGGCTAGGCAACAACGGGATGCTAATATTTCTGGAAACAATTGGCCAGATCAACCAAAGGTTATAGAAGTGTATAACAAATCGAAATACTTCACGGAATTACGTTCCATACGCGCTTATGAATAAAATCGATATCGTAACTTGAAAGAGACAACATATGAGAAGGGATGCTTGAGTTATGTACCTTCAATAAATACTGCTTTTAATAATTTTACTTCTCGTTCACAACTATCATCAAACAAATTTGTGAGAGATCTAAATATATTTTGTGGGAGAATTAATACAAAAAAGTTATACTTTATTAAGAATGAGAAACATAATATACTTGTGGAAAAATTAGGTAAAGAAGTTAATAGCATAAGTGATTGGTCCGGAACATGAATACGTATTTTTAGTTAGGAATATCCGACAGTATCATTGGAATCCAACACAATACCGTGAAAAGCTATAACAACATGATCGAAGAGCCATCAATTTTTACAGCTTGAGTACACCAAACTAAAAGTGGATTAAAACTCAGCGTGATCATTTTGTGTCCTTTTTTTCTACAATTCTGTAACATTTATGTTATTACAACTGAAAATATATTGAAGTTTTTTTACATAAGATGTAATGTTTCATTTCTTTCTTATTATATTATTCATAATTAGACTAAAATTCCCGTAATTTACCATCTGTTGTTGGAAAAAACGCAACAAAACAAAAAAATCTGCAATACAATAATGGGAGTTAAAAGTATACGTTTTTATAAAAACATAGTCCTGAAGGATGAAAATACATCTGCAGTTTAATTATTATTTAAGGATCGGCTTAAGTTTCTATGTTGCAACACCCATTTACAATCAAGTGAACTGTGCGGTCGTTTATCACTCCAAATTATATAAAACAAATCTCCCTTCCAAACGTGCGTGCACTACTACTACCATATTCATCCATCCATTCATCGATCCATCCATCCAATAATCTAAAGAAATAGAACACCAATTTGGGAGTATGTGAGCAACTCGGAATCGATCCACACCGGCATCAATGAAATTCTTAATTGCTATTTTAAGTGGTGATTTACGACGTTCTCTGTGGGGAAGGAAAATTGCGAGGAAACATATATCTGAGAAGTTAAAATAAATATATCGAAGACGTGTGAATTTTGCCAACACGCATTGGGACAGCGCGGCGATCATTTACTTGTCCTTATATTTTCTAAGAAGTAATAGTACGCCTCTGCCCAACAGGAGACGTGTATAAACATCATAACCGGTGGCAATATCTTAGTCTACCACGCTATTTTAAGAAACAACTAATTTGTGTCAAATACTACTATAAAAATTTTGAGAATATTTATTATGTACAGAATTATTACATTATTGTGTACAGTGACCCCTGTCGGTAAATGTTATTAAAATGTAGTTAAAAGCAAAATAAAACTGAATTAAATATCTAGCGATGGTAATGTTTTGTGCATAACTCTATTAATGTTTATTATATAATCTATTTCTATACGTAGTAGAGCCATGTTGCTTCTATATTAATATGGTCTATCGACTGGGGAGGACTTCGCTCTCACAGAATACCAACAAATAGAAATAGCGGCTTTATGCAGATGTGTATCCTATGGCAAGTGTAGAAAACCGGAATCCTTTTTATTGGAAATGAGGCATTCCGTATTAGTCCTCAGGGGAGACAACGTATCTACTTCTTGATTCTTAAGTGATGATAGACATTATTTTTAGTGTGTCATATAATTTTATATATTACATTTATGGGTATTTGATAACATTTTAAATAAATTACCTCATTATTGCTTTCCTTGCCTCTTCAGTATTTATTGCGACAAAGTATGTTTCGGAGAACTAATGGATATATATCCTGGGGTAAGAAAGGTAATTACAGCGTATGTAAATTATTCACTCCCAGTTCAGCAACAAATACGCAACAAATGTATAATATTTGTTAACTTTTTCTCTACAAAATTTTGAATATATAAAAATATACATAGGAATTCTATTTTTAGACATTATAATTAGGTAGTCACTCACTAGTAGGGTGTACAAGAAATTAATAATAATGATATTGAGTAGAACAATAGACCTGGGTTTTAATCCTTTGCACCAAGTTTTGACAGCCTTGACTGAAGCGGGGTTTTCGGTTAATTTAAAAAAGTGTTCTTTTCTAACAAAAGAATTTGAGTACCTAGGCCGTAAAATTAGCCAGGGTCAGGTACGACCGAGCCCTAGCAAAGTCAAAGCCTTGGTCGAGTCCCCAGAACCGAAAAATGTGAAACAGGTTCGCCAGTTCTTGGGCTTAGCCAGTTATTTTCGCAGATATATACCAAATTTTGCTCAAAGGTCTGCTTGTATAACAGCTCTAACTAAAAAGGAGGTTGAATTTAACTGGGGTAAGGAACAACAGACTGCGCGTAATGACCTAATTGAATGCCTAACTGGCGAGCGTGTTCCCGCAGTATATGACCCGTCCTTGCCGATTGAAGTCCATACGGACGCGAGTTCCGTCGGATACCGGGCTATTTTGCTGCAAGTGCATGAAGGTGGCCACAGGTGAGTGGTTGCTTATTTCAGTAGGCTCACACAAGGGGCCGAGAATAGGTATCACTAGTATGAGCTTGAAACCCTTGCAGTTGTAAAAGCATTGCAGCATTTTCGACCTTATCTTGTGGGTGTGCGTTTTACTGTCGTTACGGATTGTAATGCGTTAAAGCTCACACAACGCAAGAGAGATCTGCTTCCAAGGGTGGCTCGTTGGTGGGTCTACCTACAGGACTTCGATTTCGCCTTAGATTACCGTAGAGGCACTCTTATGTCCCACGCCGATTATCTGAGTCGGAACCCTGAAAGTATGTGTACAGTTCAGAAACCTCAGAATTGGGCACAGATTGCTCAGGCTGCCGACGAGGAAACTCGGTGTCCTATACAAAAACTTAACGATGGGCAATTGGATGCCACACGGTATGTGGTCAAGAATGATGTCCTCTATGTGAAATATTGTCCTACTGGAGAACCTTCCCGTTTCCTCTGTTAGATTCCTAAAGGACATCGACTCAGCCTTCTTCGTGTGTTTCACGATGAGCATAATCATTTGGGGGTTGATAAAACGGTCAATTTAATAACCAAGCACTTTTGGTTCCCTGGGCTGCGATATTTCGCACAAAAGTATATTTCACATTGCCTAGTATGCATTGCTCATAAGAAAATAGCGAAGGCCTCATCCCAGCCTATTAACTATTGGGAAAAACCAAACCTCCCCTTTGAGACCATTCATATGGATTCCCTGGGTCCCTTGCCTGAAGCAGATGGGTATCGTTATGTCTTGATAGTTATCGATGCATTCTCCAAATTCTGTCTCCTTTACCCTATGTGTCGTCAAGACGTTAGCGAACTGAACTTACATTTCACCAACCTCATTTCTCTTTTCGGGGCGCCAAAACTAATAGTGGCTGACAGAGGGCGTATGTTCCAAAATGCAGAATTTCTTAACTGGGTTGAAACTATGGGCTGTAATACTCACTTTATAACTCCCGAGATGCACCGATCAAATGGCCAAGTGGAACATTATTGCAGAACGGTGTTAAATATGGTCCGTGTTGAAACCAATTATAGACAAAATTCATGGCCAAGTGTAATGTGGAAAGTTCAATTGGTGTTGTATATCACTAAACACCGAACCACGCAATACTCTGCCCTTAACTTACTGATTGGAATTTAGGCAGCCACGCCCCTCATAAGAAGCTTGGTACGCGATGTGGCTCTTGAGGGCAGCAACCCTAATAGAGAAACCCTGCGTGAAATGAGTAGGCAGAGAGCATCTGAAAGACTTCAGCGGAACCAGCATGATCAAGATGCTTATGTAAATCGGGGGAGGCAGCCTCCCCGAGCTTTTAAACTAAATAGTTTGGTTTTTGTGAGAAAGCAGGCGCAAGCAGCTGGGAAGTTGGACTCGTGTATGCCTGGCCCCCTATTGCGTCGTAAGGACGCTACCACAAGGGCGCTACGAGCTTCGACTCCTGACCGGCTCCTACGGGATGTCGACTCAAGCGGCGGCGGAGTACACGATACCTTGGCATGGAGAGTAGACTCCTGATGTATGTGCTGCTTACTTCAGTGGTGAGTGCTTTGGGCCCTTGTTTGTTATGTATGAAGCTTCATATGTGTTATTCTTGTGTGTGGTCGGGACAAGCTTCACGTCGTGCCTCTATCCTGACCTGATATTAAGTTATGCTTCACGTCGTGCCTCTAAATTAATAAATGCTAAGATAAGCTTCACATAGTGCCTCTTTCTTAGCTGAGATCATCTGCACACCAATTTATTGGAGATACGCTTCACGTAGTGCCTCTTTCTCGGTAATTTGGTGCGCGCTATTTATTTTAACGAAATGTTAATAAAAGCTAAGATAAGCTTCACGTAGTGCCTCTTTCTTAGCTGCAATCATCTGCACACTAAATTGTTGGAGATACGCTTTACGTCGTGCCTCTTTCTAAGTAATTTAGTGCGCGCTATTTATTTTGGATTTTAGTTATGAGTCACATAGACTCAGGTGGTATTTGTTGGATGTTTTGTGCAGATTCAGACCACGAAAACGAGGAGTCAACTCTCGCTTCTGCCGGGGTTCTCTCGCCAGCCAGCCAGCCTGCCTCCGAGCCACAGCCTAGTACATCTGGGGTGCAGCAGCCGAGGAGTGCTGCTGTTGATGCATCAGAGCCCCACGTCGAGCCAGAGACGTCATCACTTCACGTCGAGCCTGAGATGTTGCCGCCCCACGTTCCTATGCGAGCAGGACCAGGACTTTCCTTGCCTCTGCTGGAATGAATAAAGGATCAAAGGAGCCCGGGACGGTCTCCTAAAAGGAGAGGCGGTATTGGAGGAGAAGATATGAAGACAAATCTGCCCATATAAAAGGCAGCGCCACCCAGCAACATGCCCATTTGGCCCGCAAGCCGTCGACGCGTACACATCGTGTTGATAGTGATTGATTGCGTGACCGACATTTTTCATTTTATTTTTAAATTTGCATTTAATTATTAGAAAATAGCCTATGCCCAGTTTTGTTCTGAAATTATTTGATTAAAAGTTTGTTTGTGATACTTGTTTTTTTTTTAAATTAAATCGTTATTTCATTTACAAAAATATAGTATCGACTTTCTATTCCAATATGGTTCCCGAAAATTGTATAGTACTGTTGCATGAATAAGTCAACGCCATACACTAGCGCCATCTAGTGTCAGGAACGAGAGCGAGGGGAGCTTTGCAGAAAATGACATCACAAATCTTTCAACCGACAGCGCCATCCGAAGAACTAAGTTTCTAGAAAATCTACACTCGAACACTCGTCGCTTTGCGTGCATTTACTTGAATATTCCGGATGTTTCATTGCTAATTTGTATATATAGGCGCTGCAAGATGCGATCGGGGAAGTATTGGAGTTGGCGACACTAGCGAAGCTTCGGAGCGAAATAAAGTGAATTAGTGAGATAAATTATTAGTGTTTTAAGTTTTAATTTGTGTAAAGAGAATTAAAGTGGTAATTTAGGTAATTTTATCGGCAATTTTTATTGTCACGAACCTCAAGCTCGTAACAGTACCAATATATTTAAGCGTTACCTTGGCATTGTGAAACTATCTGATGGTGCCTTTATTAGCTCAAAAATATTTAAATGAACGTTTAAATGTATCTATTATATTTAAAAATAACTAAATAATAATAATAATATCTCCTTCAGGAAGATCATGAAAGCTGAGGGGCAAAGAACTCGCCGTAAATCTTATAGTACACGAACAGCCTGGGTTCGCTCCTCGGCATCTGTTGCATTCTTAGAGCTGATATATCATGTGCTTTGTGGTGAAAGAAAATGTTACGAAGAAACCTGAATGGCTGAGAAATAAAATAATTAAAGGTAATATGAAGATATAAATGGGACGAGCCTGTGGTCAGTAGATGGTGCGCGTTAAAGCTGTAACTTTCCTTACTTCCAATATGAAAAAGTATAGTATGGTATAGTATTCCACAACTATCACACAACGCCATCTAGTCCCAAGCTAAGCAGAGCTTGTGTTATGGGTACAAGACAACTGATAAACATACTTATATATTTCTAAATATATAAATATTATAGATAAATTACACCCAGACACAGAACAAATGATCGTGCTCATCACACAAACATTTGTCCTGGGTGGGAATCGAACCCACGACCTCCGGCATAGCAGTCGGGGTCACTAACTACTAGACCAACAGGCCTGTCAAAATAAGAAAAAATAAATAAGAAAAAGTCTGAAACTATTAGGAAAAAATACGATACGTAGTCTTATTTTACAATATATTTCTGTATTTAATAAAGGTTTTGGTGTTTATATAAATGTAATATTCTTCCAATGGGTTTCCCGAAAAATTGTGTAATTGGATCACCAGTTTTCTTGATAATCGGAGCATTAAGGTCGTAGTAGACGGTGCATGCTCCGATTACAAGCCCATTAACGCTGGTGTTCCACAAAGCTGCGTGCTATCACCAACGCTGTTTCTTCTGCATATTAATGACATGTTGCACACCGGTAACATTCATTGCTATGCAGATGACAGCATTGATGATGCTTTATACACCGGCCGTGCCTATATTTCTCGGTTAAACGTCGCCAGGTACTGAGATAAAATTGTGTCTGCAGTCGAAATTTTGTTGAACAAAATCTCGGACTGTGGGTGACTAAATCTACTCTCGTTAAATCCCCAGAAGACACAAGTATGCGCGTTTACCACTTAAAAGAACACCTTCGTCGTATCTCCGTTAGCCAGTATCGGAATTCTTGGCGTCGACATATAGAGTAACGTGCAGTTTCGTGATCACTTGGAAGAGAAGGCAAACCATCCAACCATGGCGGACCATCGAATAACTGCAATTACGTTGAGTTGCAAATGCGTTGCCCCGCCAAATATACAGACTGATCCTTTTCTTAAAGGATAGAGTGACAAACGAGCACACAGTCCGCTGATGGTAGGTGGTTGCTGTGGCCCATAGACTTCTACATCTATCCTCGATTACGAATCAAAATGCAGATGCGTTGTCACCCGTGAGGACTAAGATGGAATGCCTCGTTTTCAGTAAAAAACGTCTCCAGTTCTCCAGATTCACAATACGAAACACAGCAGCATTTTGCTGCTATTTTACGCTGATATTCGGTGAGAGTATGGTCCCTCCCCGGTCGAGCCGACCCATACGTGCGACAACTATACTTCTAATTAATTTGCAGCATGGCTCTACCAGGTATTCTTCCTTCCTATTACCTTGCTATTACACTAATACGTTTTAAACAAGACCACCTGATTAGAAATAGATAATATAGACTGGAGTAATTCTTTTATAATGGATTCCCTAAATTTTTACACAAAAACATAGTAACTAAAATTACTAAATATTACAAAAATCGGAGTACATCGCAGGAATAAAATCAACATCTAAACGAAATAATGGAAACCATGAACATGAACCAGAAAAAACAAAAACCATGGACAAATTAAAGTATAAAAGAACTTTGTAATAAAAGAGATGATCTATTTTTAAACGGGAAAAATGATGCTACTAACGCCGTGTTAAAAGTAAAGTATAATAAAATAGAAAATAAAACTCAAAAAGCAATAGAGAAATCTAGAAATATATTTTTTAAAACAGAAATATACAGGAATAGAAAAATACAAAACAAATTTGTAATATAATTAATAAAATGACAGGAAGGATATCCCGATCCGTATACGAAAGAATAAATAAAGCTTTTAAAACAAACAAAATGAATTTAAAGAAAATGTATCTAAAGTAATACTAAATTGTAAAAATAATATTTGGACAAAGAAAATTAGAAAAATCCATTTTCTTTTCTATTTACTATAAACAAAAATATAAAAAAAAATATTAACGAAAATAAAGCACTTGTTGTTGATGCCATTCGGGCGATTGACATAAAAGCCAAGGTAAAAAGATGTCTTTTTCTTTGACAAAACAAAAAGATACAAGCATAAGAAAGTGCAATTATCCAGACAGATTAAAAACAAATATTATTGAGCCAATTTATAAGCAAAACTCCTAAAAAAATATGCCAATGACAGGCCGATATCAGTACCCGACTATCCACAAAATAGTAAAAAATATATATGTGAACAAATACAAACACACTCTGAAAACTCTATACAATCAATTCGAATTTTAACAACCTAGCGACTTAACTCTTGTGCAATAGATACTTCACTAAATTTTGTGTCTAATGTTTGAGACAAATCGCTGCAAGATGGGCTAATAGTGAATTCTCTGGGTGACGGTTATCTTGTGATGTGCTACCAGATATCCTTCTTACAGGAGTAGCACCCATAACACTCATATAGCAAACTCATGTCCTATTCCACTCATATATAAAATTAATAGGCCGAGATAAATTTTATTTTTATTTTTGGATTAGAAATCTGAGCAACCTTTATTAGTTCGTATACCGTCAATGACGCTAAAGTAAAATTGAAAAAACATAAATTTTATTGGGTACATAATATAATGTAAATTTTTCAATATTCATTTCGTACATTCTGGTCAAATAAGTCCAAAATTCTTAAGTATGGTTAAAAAGTGTAAAATGGAGCGCATGATTATTAAAATTTAATATTTTACAATAATTACAAGCCTTTTATTTTATATTTACGTAAAAATGCTTCAAACGAAATGCTTGTTGAAATTTTGCAGGAAACGCAGATATGGAAGCGAGAGCAAATACATATTACAATGCATTTGTAGTTCGCAAGCTTCATTGCAGCTACGTTAGCCGTCTTAGCCATACTAGTGTTAGTGAATGGCCTTTAAAGCTGAATAGAAAACCTACGATTTTATAAGAAATGCTATGAAAATTTCAGACAAATTATCTAAAAATCTTATCTTTCACTTTTATTTAAACTAGCGACTTGCTCCATGTGATTCATGTAACCGCCAATGTCTACATTATGTTTTAACACTATAAAACAACACTAAAATCCATAAAGTTTTAAAGTTTTGCACGGATACACAGACAGATACGGATACATGACTATTTTATACCATTTAGTGATCACAGACGAAGAATTTCATCCGGATGGTGTCTTAAGAGGCAACTTAGAAAAATGTCAGTGAGACCTTACGGTTACCGATAGGTTTTTTTTACAAAACTGAAGTTTCATACGATCTTACGGCCCCACGGCCTCCACCATAGATTTCCTCGTAGTAAATATCCCACATATTTTCTTTTTGTAAATGACTATTGCAGTCCATGGGCACCTATATCATAATTAAAATCGATAGCTACAGAAGCGTTGTTACCTCTGAGGATTAAGAAGAAATACCTCACAGCATCTAATTAAACTTTGTATCTTTATGCTTAAGAGCGGAACACTCTTAGCAGAAATAAATGAGTGGGTAGTACCTACCCAGACGAACTCCTGGGTAGAAAAGGAGTCCTTACTTTACTTTTTACTTATTATTTCAATTATTTTCATCTGGGAAATGTTTTTTTGGAATCTGGTAGAATTTTGCTCGCAGTAATGTGGTTCAGTTGAAGTGATTTTCACGCTATGATTTATTATGACACTAAAATGGGTTAAAGCCCGTTTTATGTACCGTGGCCAGAAATAAATTGTATGGAAAAATGAACAGCGCTCCTAGCGGACAAAAATTGAACTATGTTTTGTACCACAAAGGTATTATTTGATTCGATAGAATAAAAAAATCATGTTCAGGCAGGGGGCTGAATTGAAAAACACGTTTGACGCAAACGGCGGCCACTCAAGAAAATGTTCGAGCTGTTAAAATTTATTGAGAAAACCAGCTAATTGCATAATTATTCAGAATAAGCATGAATCCTGCTTATGTTATGGTCCGGGTTTCAAATTCCGAGTTGAGTCAAAATCAGTTTTTTTTTTTCTGTCAAGAAATTCTCGTTATCAACCCGTATACAGGAAATAAACGGTGTTTCGATCCGTGCCTCTGAAAGCACATAAAGCTTTAGCAACTTTGGCCTTGTGCCTGATCTCTTTTCGGTCGTGTCAGATTACTATGTTATCAGGTTATGAGAATAGTGGAAGGTAAACCTGTGTTAGAGAAATTTTACGTGGTAAAGTCACGCAGCATTGCGTTCTCGCGGAATATTAGCGTAAAATAACAGCGTTATGCTGCTTTGTTTTCACGGTGAGTGTTAAGAACGCGTCCGTAGTTCTATAAAATAAAATAAAAACTATAATCCTTTCTTGAGTATTTGGCTAGTCTTCGTTGTGACTGGCTACCGTAGCCTAAATTCTCGGAGGACATCAACGCAAGAATACGACCTGGATATTGAATCAGCAGCAATGCAATCACTAGATCACTACTTATTATCTCTCTGTAAGAGTTTGTTCGTTCAATATCTATCGAGCAATATCAATTTCTCTGTCCTCTATCGTTATGGATACAAAACACAGAATAAATAAAGTTACTTATACTAAATGATCCTTAATATTCAAATAAATTTTTAATAAGAGCCTACGAACATATAATTTTTTAGAATAGAATATTAAAAATGCTATAAACATTACTAATATTCCCTTTACCCACCCATGCTAAGCTTAAATTGCTTGTGTTACGAGTGGTTCACGCCAGTAGTCGAATAGTGGTTTCAAACCCACGACCTTTTGAATTCTTCAGCAGTTTTGGCTTATGTGGCTCTGCGTATGAGCCACATGAACCAATAGACCTTGATATATATATATATATATATATATATATATATATATATATATATATATATATATATATGATATAGTTTGAAAAACCGACAACCGATGGCAGCAACGTCTTACCGGTAAGCGAAGTTAAGAGCGGCTCTCACTAGATGAAGTGAAGACTTGGTAAAATATGCAGGAAGTCGATAAATGAAAGTGACTTAGGTGATTTGAAAAGTTCCTTGGGAAATTTCGTTGTTCAACAATGGACTTGTGAATTGTTGTCTTTACAGCCCGTAACGACAACGATGATGACAATGTTTATTTTAATTTTTAACTTGTGCTTGAGCAATGCCTATTATTGTTCCTACATTTTTTCTCGATTTTTATATAACATTTTAATTAGTTTTAAACCACGATGGCCATCTAACATTTGGAACTGGAACTATAGTGTGAGTTTGGAAGGTTTTATGACATTTACGATATGACAGAAAGTTAGTTTCATGTTTGAAGTTTATAAAGTGGTTCGCTTTTTGCTTGAAAAAAGTTGGGAAATATTAAAAACATATTTTCAGAGTGGTGAGTCTTCTACTCAAAGTATATTTTGCGTACTATTTTCGAAAATCGGATAATCAGCCGAAATGTTGATGTTAACTGGCCAACTAGAAGCTGTGATTTGACTTCGTTGGACTTTTTTATGGGGACCCGCTGAGGGCAAGTGTTATGCTAACCATCCAGAGACGACTGGCGACTTGAAATATGAAATCGAAGTAGCCATTGATAAAATAGAGGCTCAAACAATTGAAAACTTACTGAAAATTTGGACTGATCTAATGGGGTACTGTAAGGCTAGCCGTGGCAGACATTTAAATGATGTTGTCTTCCATTTCTAAATTAAAATGTTCAATCTTTCCAATAAGCTCATAACTTTGACAAATATTCATTAGTTTTTATAGACGATGCAAATTCCAAACCTTACATGGCCCACCTTTTATTTTTGTTTATGTATTAATATTAACTTTTTTTTTCAATCTAATGTTTTTAGTACTTCAATACTTCTCATTACGCTTATTAGTGACTAGGAAAGACTGCCTAAAGGTCTAAAGACAAGGCCTTTTTTATGTTGTACAAAAATTGAAGATAAATAAATAAATAACGAGCTTAGTTTCAGAAGTATGTTATATTCTATAACCTACCAAAGAAAATACGTAGCACCAAAGAAAGTACGTAATTTTTCTGTATAAATAATTTATGTATCGAAATATCGATACATAAATTATTTTATTTTCTCATTCACTAAGAAATGCAAAATCAACCTGACCATTACTGTATCATACACGTCTACTTTTCTAAAGTACCCTAGAAAGTTTTTGGTTTTAATAAAATAATAAATTGGAGAGTGGGTATGCAATTTAAGATAAAACAACTCCATGCATATTTCCAATCCACATAAATCTTAAAAATATTTTATGTAGTTATTTGAATTTATTCAGTCTTCGCCAGCACCAATGAAAATTGTAAGTGCTGATTTACCACGTGCTTAGCGGTGAAGGAAAAATGCGTAAATAAACCTGCATGTCTTCGATAATACTTAATTTGAAGACATCACATGAAAACCGCCAACACATACTGTAGTAGCGCGATAGATTTGTCACACAATGATATGTTTGTAGGCTCTTACTATAAATTTATTTGAATATTAAGGGTAATCTAGTATAAGTAACCTTATTTATTCTTTGTTTTGTATCCATAACGATAGAGGACAGAGAAATTGATATTGCTCGATAGATATTGAACGAAAAAACTCTTGCAGAGAGATAATAAGGTCGTGATCTAGTGATTGCATTGCTGCTGTTTCAATATCCAGGTCGTAATCTTGCGATGATGTCCTCCGAGAATTTAGGCTACGGTAGCCAGCCAGTAAATATTTATAAATTAACTAAAAAAACATTTTTCACTATAATTTTTACGAAATTTGTTTCAATCAGTTGGTTAATCATTCTATTATGTCATGGAAGAAGATCACAAGAAAAGTATTCTGCATATCTGTCATAAAAATCTCTTGCTAACCTTCCTGAATGGTTTGTGTTGTGATTGATAAGTTGGAAAAGTATTAGTGAGTTCTTGTCTTGAAGATTTATCAACAATCCTGCCCGAATTGGAGTCCTCTACATCCACACAAACTCTTTGGAAATATGTACCTGAGCTTGGAATTCGTAGTCAATTACGCAGAGCAAATAAATCGCTAATAATTTTACCAGTTGTATTTACATCGGTTAGTATATGGAATATATTATAATGTAGAATGTCTTAGGAAAACTTCTGAAGCATCTTGCAAAAATACCATATCCGTTTTCTACTATTCTGCGTGTTGTAAATTTTGCACAATTATACGGTTTTAGTAAATACGTTTTTAAAGCGAAAGCATCATTACTCACTAAAACATTCTTTTGGCAACATATTATTCCCAAGGCTATGACGTAATACGTTTTGTTTAAAAAATTCTCCCGATTGCACCTATATTTAAATAACGAAAACAACAATCATGGACAACAAAATCCACCAACCACGCTGTTGGAGTCTTTGTAATTTAAATACTCACTACCACAATTTGAAGGCGCATCAATCACAATATGTCTACCACCAATAGCTCCATAATACCCGGGAAAATTCCATCTAGTTTTAAAACTATTTACATTTTTTTTTTGTATTTATTGTCAACTGGTATTTGAAACAGTGATAAATACAGTTAATATTTGTTTGCTTATAGATTTCATCATTATCTCAAGTTCATGAACAACTAGTGCCACCAAAAAGTAGTTACAACCTCTAGCTACTGCAGGAGAAAAAACTTCTCAATGTACTATTACTGATGCCACTACTGCGACTGTTACACCTTCATGACTTAGTAAGAGGAGAATTAAATACATTGCACAATCAAGTACACATTGAAGAAGAGTCTCCATTCGATGACTTGGGTAAAAGCATGGGAATGCAACTAAAAAACTATCCATAGAACATGCATTACTGGCAGCGGAAAGTTCAAGGCATTTTAACACGAAATATTTCCCGACAGAAGACAGTAAATATTTCGTCAAAATCTAATAACTACCAGTCAGTTCCCATACCATTATCCTCTTATTCACATTGTAATGGTATGACTGATTTACAATATCCTGAAGGTACTGCAACTAATAATAAAGAAATGAATGCTTATATTGCTGAAACTCAATCGAGTGGTACAAATATATCAACAGTTATTTACACAAATAATCTAATTTATTCCGTTGTGATGGTCACTTCAGAAAGTAATACGACTAAAAAGAATTAAGCAATAGCTTTAGTTTTGAAAAGCTTTAGTTTTTAAATAAGCCTGACTAAGCAATAAAAATTTAATTAAGTTTTTGTTTTTATTTTCTACATTTAGTTACAGTTGACTTAAACATTTTTTTAACAAGAAAAAGACTTATCTTTATGTATGATTCTAAATAGCTAATGATAGCCTTCATCACTTCTGGTATAAATAATTACACAGCACTTGTGGATGTTGTATAAAATGCTTGAATATACCCGCAGCTCATTCCAGTTGCTGATTAAGTTAATGCTCTTTGCAGTTTAACCCTCGCAGGTAGTGCTTCCCTCATTATTGTGTCTGCTCTTTGAGTATCTAGTTACGTGCTCCAATAGTGTCTTAAGACGTTCTTCAGTCATCCCTAAAACTACGCTGAATTCTTCTGGTTTTCAGTCTGCAATTTACTAAACATACAATTTGTTGCGCCAATACCGGTCATCCTTTAAACCCATTTTCTTATCCAAATACATCTTCTTTCTTCCTCCAATAAGTCCCATCGTTATTCAATTATGATGATAGGATACGGTTGAAAATTCTTTAAAAAATATTTTCTTCTGTGATCCACTTTTCACTGTGCTGCGTGTAAACTAAACTGACTCGACAAACAAAATACTTATAAACACTTACTCGTTACATCGTTTTACTGCCTCGCCCCTTTACACCTTTCGTTTAATAGATCCGTTATTGTTCGGTTTTTAAAATTTTTGTATAACATAAAAATAAAAAAAAATTGTAAAATGGGTTTTTAATATGGCAATAATAAGCCTCTTAATTTGAAAAAAGTTTGACTCGATTTAATTATGAAATCTCTGCAAGGTTCAGGTTGAAATAGAAAAAAAAATAGTGTCATCTTTATAATTGTTTGTGTATTTCGTTAGATCGATACGGAAAACGTTGTTTTTTATAGTCTCGGGGTTTGAGTACGAGTTTAGAAAATTTTATAAGGATTATAGGTAGGTAAAACCTCATATTATAAATAAACTGACACAGTTCGTGGTAATTTTTTATACTCCGCTGTGCTCAAGAAAAGCTTAAAGAAAATTAATTGAGCCGATAATATAATTGACATAATAATATTTATCCAAGATGAAAAGGAAGAAATACCAACAAACATTCTTCAATTACAAGATATTGTTAGAATGATGGATAAAATACACATTATTTGGGTAATAAGGAAAATATATTGTGAAATACATTTGCAGTTGACAATTGGCAGTAAATTATAGATTGTTTTAATAAAGCTTTAGATTTTAAGATGTTTGGCATAATATAGTCATTACTTATCAAATATAATCTATACATACGTACAAATAAAATGAAGATATAATATCCCTGTATTGAGCTCAGGGAGTTAGTTATGCGCAAGCTTAAGACATGCATAAACATTTAAAAAAAATCTGTATGACTGTCCGCCTGTCAAGGCCAATCTTCAAAATGGTTGAGCTAATTGTAATGAAACTTCCCAAACTAATAGAGAGAAATGCCAGGGGCCAGTGATCTAGCTTATCATTTGTCCGAAAAACTTAGTTTCTTTTTTCAAAAAACAAACAGGATATACCCAGACGAAGACGGTTGCTTGTACAATAAAATGGGAATAAGATCCTAATTTTACTAACTCTGAGACATACTCGTATTATGAGAAAATTACGGTCATGTTTAATATCTGTACATTTACACACCAAGTATTTGATTGGTTATACCACTTAATAGACTTTATTTTGTTAAATGTGATAGATAATTGGAATTATCTTTTCTTATGTCGTCAACCGAAAAAGCTTTATTTTCGCTTCGAATGATGTTTGTGAGGTGTTAGTTTGCTTTATGCCGTCACCACTTCACATAATCGAGCTTAAAAGACTGTGAGAATATAATCAGAAGTTGTAAGCTTTACTGTTATATATCTCTATATGTAGGTATAGTAATGGCTACATCCATCTTATAATAATAGTTGTATTCGAATAAAAGGACAGTGCGTATTCAGCTATACATGGTTTCATTTGTACCCGTTCGCATATTTAGCAGTGGTGACGATGTACCCACGTATTAAGTAAAAAAAAGTTGCCTTAAACACTTCGGGTTATTAACTAGCTTTGACTAAAATTCACAGACCTGGCAAGTATATAAAGGTCGGCATATGCAATAGTTTAATGCAAACGATATCAGCGAGACTACATATTGCTCTGGTGTTAAGCGAAGAGCAATCTTGTTGAGTGCATTCAGCGAAGCTACATAAAAGCTTGTAACAGATTTAGCATTGCCGAAAGACATCCAGTCACTACCATTCGAAGATATACTAAAGATTTTGGATAATCACTTTACGCCCAAAATATGTGGATTCGGTGAGAGGTACAAGTTCTATTCTGCAGCTAGAGGGCGAGAGTTACACACAATGGGCTGCTAGACTGCGTGGTATAATAGCACACTGTAGATTCCTGAACGGAGGAAGCATTAAAGGGCTATTTTGTAACGGGAATGCTACCGGGAGTGGAGCAGGAAAAACGCCCGCTTGTCCGCTTTGGATCCAAAAGATTTGACTTTGTCTAATGCAGTGGAGTTAGCGGAGAGCGTGCGAAGAGCGCGCGCTGAGTACAGCGTCGTCTTCGGGGTCATTTCCGGCACAGCAGCCGGGGTAACTCCGAACCAAGCAGCTGTTAAAGATTAACACCATAAATGGGGCTAATTATAAGGCATTGTTCTGTGGCTTCAAAAATCATACATGGATTCATACGTGGTAGAGCCATGCTGCAGTTATATTAGAAGTATAGTTGTAGTACAAATGGGTCGCCTCGACCGGGGAACGACCACGCTCTCACAGAATACCAGTGTAAAATGGTAGTTTAATGCTGATTTGTTTCGTATGGTGAGTGTAGAGAACCGAAGACCCTTTTTACTGGAAACGAGGCATTCCATCTTAGACCTCACGGGTAACAACGCATCTGCAATTTGATTCGTAATCGAGCATGGATGTAGATGTCTATGGGCCACAGCAACCACTTACCATCAGGTGGACTGTGTGCTCGTTTGTTACCCTATCTTATAAAAAAATACAGCAGAACAGTGTCGATTTGCTAACTATGAATGAAAAAAGTGCAGCATAAAGGGCATTTGTGTCGTATGGTGGTCATATCTAAGGTGTCATACCTAAGCTTCGTACTCTCAAGTCACCTAGATCGCTTACACATCCCCAGCTGCTAATGATATTAAAACAATCGAAACGTAAGGTACAGGCGGCTCTGGACTATGTTTGTGTTAGTCTTTGAGGAAGCTGTGCTGGTAGTAGACTGTGCTGCAACTATATTTTTCAGTTAAGTTTATATATTTCATGTTTATTATGAAAATACATAATTTAATTATGTTTTTCATGTAGCTCGGAAGCACAGTGGTAGTTTGATGGCGGCGCTGATAGCTGAGGTTTCGTATACCGCACTGAACTAATAATTATTATACGAATAATAATACTGGGTTGGCGGGTTTTTCTGTGTGTAATTTATGTACGTATAACGCCCCCACGATACAGGTTACGTTTCTTGTGTGGAAATAACGCTTTTTTTGTTGATATTCATTTTCGTTATGATTAGACGATACACACAAAACACGATATGGAATGTTCAGGTTTAAAATTTTTAAAGGAGTACATTTTCACACTTAACGAATGAAAATGAAAGTATTTTTGATTTAATTTTCACTCCTAAAAGTTTCCGCAAATAGTCTTCTCATATTACTTGCGACCTGCCCAAAACCGGTGCTGGTTAAAAAATCAGCAAATTGTTTGTTCTTTCACTAATGTTTCATTTATACATTAAGGCACGATAAAAATATTTCTTTTAGTATCGCAGAAACACTCATTGAGGATCATCGCAACCATGTGTCAGAACAGAAGACCGCGGCTTGGACAAATGCTCACTCTTACTATTCTATATATTAATAGCCCGATATAAGATCACAAGAAACGTTAATTTCATTCATTTTGCTCAATTATCCGAAACAAAGATCTGCAGTACGCTGAATCGATTTTGGGGTTACATCCGTGCGAAGCATCCGCACGCAGGTATTTTACGCAAATCAACCTCGCATCTATAATTGGCTTAATATAATCGTGAAACCAAATTATATGTAAATGAAATTGGTGCTTACACTATTATTTCAGATTGTTTTGGAAATTAATTACCAATGTGTTGAAATTGCTTTGTTTTAAAATGTTATTTACGTACACTGTCACAAGGAACAGTACACAATTTAGGCTTTTTAACCATCATTTAAATAAAATTTTGAACCAATTACAAATTATGATATAGATTATTTAATAGTCATTATTTGTACCGTAATATAAATATAATATATTCATTCAACGTACGATTGTACATCCTAAAACGGTTTCGTAGCGTGTGTAACTTAAACTTCCAGTGATAATTATCTTCTTTATTTAAATTTTTATGTTATTAACTACCGCTCCACCTGACTTCACACAGGTGATTTCTGGATCTCGATAAGAACGACAGCTACCGGGTTCAAGTGTAAAGCTAAACCATCCAGGAGTTTACACAAATGCACATAAAATTTTTGTTAAAATCGATTCATTCGTTTAGGCGGAGTGCAGTGGCAAACACAGGTACAGACGAGTTATATATAAGTACTCGTATAAAGCGACACCTCTGGTACTGCGATCACATGACTGGATAAACATTACAGAGGTAAAGCTTCATACAACCCGAATATGCTACACTACTACAAGCACGCGGGGCATGTTTGCGTGATCACTGGCCGTTTGTTACGTACCCGGCGAGACTGGAAAAACCAGTTACGAAGGCACAGTCAGTTGACAAATCTCAGGGTCGGTGCGATGCACATTGTTTGTTTCGTTAGTTTCAAGTTTGAATATTTTAATGTAAAACATGGTATTACTAATAATGGTTGTTTATTGTACTGTGTGTATGAATTATACTAGGAAAATAAAAACATATCATACTTTAACTATCTCAAGGAATAAAATAGATAAGTAAATATTTAATTATTACATTTTCAAGTTTGCAGCAGTAGCGCGTTTTGGTCTCTTTGGTCTTTAGATCGAGCCAAACGTCTGCCGGTCTACACGGCCTACGCTGGTAAAGCCAGATGGTTCACTAGTGCATACAGCTAAGAAGAAAGCGGACTCATTTGTTTCTCTTTTAGCTTGCTTGCCTTTATTTAATTGTATGACCCTTTTTTCAATAATAAGAGGGTACTAATTAGTGTGTTTTTACCTTTTTATTGTTATATCAAGCTTTTACTAAACATTTGTAGGTATGTGGGAGGGTTGGTATGTAGTAGGTACGCGTTTAAGTATGTATTGTTTAATTTATCTTCACCAATTATGACGACGCTACCGAAATAGGTAACAATTTTGCACGTTTTTAAGAAGCTTTGTCTCTGTTCCGTTTATTTAGTCTTGTGCTGCGATGCTCAATCTAGTAGGATTGGCGATTAAAACGTGGTGAAGGCAATTCCTCCCTTCAACAATGTTTAAATGAGCCTTTCTCGTTGCAGACAGCTGTAGCGATAAATGTTTGAGAGCTGATGAAGAAGTAATTTAAACTGAAAACTGCAAAAGAGTTTATTACTGCACGAAAGTAACATTTAAATCGGTGCCAACTCTGGAGCTCACGTCCTCAGTACAATTGGGGTAATTCCGTAAGGCCCACTCAACATGCCCACACACATCAGGCATAGAGCACTTACACCGCGAGATGGCCGGCACTGTGTTCACTGTACATTAGGAGGCGTCTTGCGGATTTCTTACGCGATATATTGTAGCGAGAGCGCGTGGAGTGGCAAAGCATAGGTATCAGGCCCAATGCCCAAGGTCGTTCGCTAGCAGTAGCGCCTTAAACACAAGGGTTATTATGATATTAAGGAATACATGATTGAAAATAACCCCTGGCAATGAGGTGACCGTCACCATGCTGGTTTAATTTAAATTCGTTTAAAAGTTATACAAACTTTATGTAAATACATATATGTTTTTTTTAAATCCCGCCGTTTTTTACTGCTTATTCCCAAGACAGAGGTATTTTTAACTAGCGGTATATAATAATAAAGTTACTTTTGTTAAGTATTATGTAATAAAAATCATTCTTTTCTATTCTATTCAAAAGAGAGAAAACTTATCACGTAATTCTAAGAAGACTTTAGGTTTTGTGATAAGTTTTGCGATTTTTATTACCTTAGGCATAAAGAGAGTCATATTTTACAGTTCATCTATAAAAACAGAAAAACTGTGAAAATAGTTAGATACAAATACCTTTAAATCTATTCACCTATAACAGCCTATCAAAAGTTCAACGCTCAACATAGGTCTCCCCTATAAATTGCCTAATAGGACGGATAATTGTCATAGAGTAACAGATTTTATTAAGATGTTTTCACGAATGCTTGTCTTTTTGATAACCTTCCCTCTTTAGCTTCTTATTATTCCCACGGGATTATATGGGGTAGTGGATATTTTTACACCTCCACTACACGCTTACCATAATACCTTTTTATTTTTTGATAAAACTGAAATCATTAACTGAATTTTAAACATTGTGATTTAAATTACTATTTACCATTACCTATATTCATATAATGAAAATAGGTAATGGTAAATAGGCAATGGTAACGGTCATAACTTCACCCACCTCGTAAACTAAATTTTCTGCATTGTAAAATATGAGTAAACTTTCACCAGATTATTTGCACATTACATTTTAATAAAATAAATTATTTTATTTATTAAGAAGTAGTTACTGTGGTAAAGCACGTTTTTTGTCCAGATGTGTAGGTGTGTCTGCTCTGTGTAGGAGGATATATACCACCCTCTTATTTATTTCAACATTGACTATTATCCCTTCCTAAAATGTAAACAGCAACTTCAAGTTAAATCTCTAAAAAATTGTACTGTTTTAAATAAGTTCATACGCATTTTGGGTAGTAATATTTTCATTATGAGTGGTAATATATGCCTTGCCATCCTAATGTATCCCTCTGATAAAAAGATTGAAAACCATCGTAGTCCTCAGGGGTGACAACGCATCTACGTTTTAATTCTTAATTGAGGATAAATGTAGATGTCTACGGGCCACAGCATCCAGTTACCATCAGGTGGACTGTATGCTCGTTTGACAACCTTCTATAAAAATTCTATTAAAAAACCGTTCTAAATCAAATCAATAGATATACTAACTAATATTATGAAGCTTGTATTCTATCAGAGAGTAATTAAATACTACAAAATTTCTTAAGAAGCATCAAACCAAATAAACATTATTGAATCGTATGTAACAAAATTATTCATTAAGATTGAGTTATAAAAATTGAAGTTAATTTTAGCTACCTGCATAATATAATAAATCTGTAGAAAAGTCGAGTCTCTTTAATTCTATGATTTTCTGAAAAAGCATATGTAGAAGCCTATTTATTAGTTTTTAGATTTTTTTCTGTCTGTCTGTGTGCTCACGATTCATGTAAAAACTACTCGATAGGTTATGACCCTAGGTAGCATAAATACTACTTTTTATCTGACTACGTTATTGGTGGAGCGATAAGGTTCCTGGGTTCGAATCCGGAAACGAATGGTCACTAAATGGTGGGGGCGACTAGATTGCCTTTCATATCCGTAGCGAAGGAACCGCAAAATGGTTGGGCCACAGGGGTCTCGGGTTCGATTCCTGGGAACAGTGGCCTCAAACCCATGGATGGGAGAATAACTAAATTGGACTGTATTTAGCGTGGTCGGCTACAACTCAAACAAAATGGTAGATGTAGCACGTGACGGCTTTTGGACAATACTTGCAAGAATCTTATTTACTATATTAGCCGGCATGACAAGAGCATGAGCTGCTGTGGGGAAGTACAATAAATGAGAATATCTAGAGATAGGAACGGGCACTTACTTGGGCTTGGCTGCAAGCGGCCTCCCTCCAAGGCCTAGAGGCTGGTAGAACTACGTTGGAACACTGGAGTTGACAGTTGAACGCCACGACAAATTGTTTGTACTAGTGCGCGACGAATTGCACTTTGCCAGCGGTCACTACGAAATTATTCTTCGACTCTACTGCCTTAGGGTCTTCGTCAGCGGTGTGTTTACGGCCTTTTAACTTTTGGCCAGCGCGTCTCATTGCCGAACAGAATGATGCCACCATGTCTAGTCTAGTCTCTCATTGGGCGTGCCCGTGCAGGAAGGAGTAGGAAGTGAAGAGGAAGGATACTGCCAGCTAATACAGTAAATCTAATGTGCGTTTTAGCGCAACCAGTTATATCTTTCACTTCTTTAGGTTATTATTTTCATAACAGCTGCTATTGAGTCTATAAGTATAATCTAATAAATAAAATAACTCAGAGAAAATTGAAAATTCCTTTAAATATTCGACAAAAACTAACGTAACATTATTTCGCATAGATGAGGTTTTTTTATAGAATATAAGAATGAAACAATGCAAATCCGGTAAATTTCTTCAGTCATACTTGATAAGCAATATTCACGATTTTGGAGAGATTCACGGTTTGGGACAGTGGGACTATAATTTTAAAAGATAGATCTAAAGCGTAATTCTGTAGTAACCATATTAAATTATTAATTTATTCGTCAATCAAACGTTAAATATAAAATGAATAAAATCTGGAAATAAATTACCTGATTACGAATTAACCACACTGCAGCGTAAAGGAAAAACATAAATTGATGTTGTAAGGGAGCTAAAATACAACTCTAAGGATTAAAAAATCCACTCGAATGAAATAGTATGCTTCTGTAGCACATAGTTAGTATACATGGGTTGCTCTTCTCTCTCTATCTCTCTCTCTCTTTCACGACACACCCTGGTAATGGCTAAAAAATTTGTGCTAAACTTATTTCTCGCCCAACTTCGCAAGGACCGCAATATTGCCTTGGTAGTATCTTCTTCGGGAAATGCTGCAAGCTTGCTCAATGAGGAACGTGTGAATTCAGAGTAAGCTTCGATTTTAATCTTAAACTGTACAATATAATTTTCATCACATAATTATAATACAGTCCTGACTTAATTTGATTACTGGCCTGAGACTCTCACCACTCATAATACCATGATTGCCAGCAATTTCTTTTTATGTATATATTAAGTGGTGCTGAGCAAATCAGTTCCTTGTGACAGTTTCTATTTTCTTGAATTTTTTACGTGCATCGCTTCTTGTCAACCTATAAAAAACTTATTTTGGCCTAATCGTTATTAAAAGTGATAGTGAGATACAGGTCTCCTGAAAACGGTGAAAAATGTCTGATAAATTACATATTATGTCAAGTGCTTTAAGTACAATATCGCTTTAAAGCCAAGTCGACGTTCTCAGAATGAATTTTCTTTGAAAAAATGTTGAATCATGAAATGTGTAGCTGTCATCTTATGACTTATGAAAAGTCTTTTTAAGTACAAAATAACAAGTAAACCATCGCTTGTAACTAAAAGCTTTCCAATTGTAATGCCCTAACGTTTGAAGCAAAATCTGCTCTACAAACTGAATAACAAAGTTTTTTTTTTATAGAATAGGGTGACAAACAAGCGCTCAGTCCACCTGATGATAAGTTGTTGCTGTGGCCTCTAGACATCTACATCTATCCTTGATTACGAATAAAGATGCAGATGCGTTGTCACTCATGAGGACCAAGATGAAATGCCTCGTTTCCAGTAAAAAGGGTTGCCGGTTCTCCACACTCACCTGGGAAGGAATGACCGGGGAAGGACCACGCTCTCACACATTCGGTGAGAGCGTGGTCCTTCCCCGGTCGAGCCGACATATTCGTGCTACAACTATACTACTAATATAACTGCAGTATGGCTCTACCACGTATAAAGTTATACGTACGTATTAAGTACGTATTAAGTTATTTAAAGTAAAAAAGTTATATTAAAGTGGTTGGTAACATTAACCAGAGTAATAGTTGAAGCTGTGATAATAATGGAAAAACAAATAAAAATTAAAAACGTTCCATAAAATCTTATATCTCTAAATTTTATGAACCGTATAAAAATTAAGTAGTAACTTCTGAACAAATATTTTATATATAAATGAAGATATTACCACTAAAAATATTCTGCACTATAAAAACTTTCTTCAAGATCATCCAAAAATTTCAGTGATCGTATCATTCTACGTACTACTACGTACGATTTCATTGTTTAGTCTTTAGAGTAAAATAAAATTGTTATGTAAAACTTCTTACACTAGATGTTATGGCTGCAGCAACTGTGCGAATTAATTTAACGTTATTTTACTCTTCAGTGTGAGCTGAATATACCTCTATTAATAAAATAGAAAATATTTATTAAATTCATTATTTATAAATTAAAATGTTTGCAACCGGTTTTGGTTTGGGAATTCCTTGGGGCCTATGTTAAGTCTTGGTCTAGAAAGTATTAACCATGATATACTGCAATAGTATTTGCAAAATGACCCGATTATTAAAATAGGGCTTTATTTTGCAGAAATACAGAATTTTTTAGGTATTATAATAGTTATTATAGCCTAGCTTTGAGCTAATGCCGACAAATTATTTCGAAAAAATCTGTAAATAATTTTTAATTTTCTTGACAATTGGGTTCTTTTGCTGCCTAGAAGTACTTCGGGTTATGTACCATGCTTCACTTCTGCGATCTGCTTTATATACATAGACTTTGGAGGTAATAATGTACTTTAAGCCCACTTTATTTAGCGTTGGTTGCGGCCCAGTACGGCACGTACTATTGGGAGGCGAAGGCTTCAATTACGTAAAATAGTGGATTGTTTCTTTTTAAAGTAAGTATTAAATTATCTAATTACAAGATATGTATTATACGAAATAAATATCAACTTTTGATTTACTTTTATTATAAAACAAAATTTTATTAGAGCAATAAAATTATGTTTAAAATGATAGATTGAAATTTTAAGGACATATTTTCAAAAAAAGTCATTAAATATTAATGAAATGCGAGATGCGGGAGTGTACAAGCTTGGTTGTGAATGTGGTCTCTCTCATTTAAAGAACATGAAAAATCGACGCTCCGGGAAGTCTGCAATCTGTGACCACGTGTAGGATCACCCCCATCATTACATCCGAAATGATAGTCCACAAATCCACAGACAATTGTTCACGAAACCACAAACCGGTTGCAAACATTTTAATTTATAAATAATAAATTTAATCAATATTTTCTATTTTATTAATAGAGGTATATTCAGCACACACTGAAGAGTAAAATAACGTTAAATTAATTCGCACAGTTGCTGCAGCCATATCATTTAGTGTAAGAAGTTTTACATAACAACTAAGAAACACCGATTCCTACCAAGGATGATTTCCAAGGCTATTTAAATCAAGAAACACGTTAATTTCAATAGAGAAGATGACTGGGTGATACCATATCCTTGGGATCCTATGATTAGTAAAATAAAATCCAAACCCAAGCATACAACTGCGAGACTTCATGGTACATAATATATATTATTTAATAAATTCATACAATGTCAATCGGAACAAAAATTAATAGTTTTAATCAGTGGGTAGCCGTGGTTAACTATGACATCGGGGCGTCGAATACCTCAGTCGCCCCCGTGACCATGGGTGATGTAAAGTGCTCGAAACGTCGGGAGTATAAAGAAGTTAATATACGCGATAAAATCCGTATAAACTAGTATTACTTTAATTAATGAAAGAAAGATGCTCATTGTTTACCTGACTGATTGTAGAAATGAAATGAATCTTAAAATTCAGCTAATTGAATTGTAATTTATTTACCATCACAATGTTAAAAGAAACGCAGGGAAATATTTTTTTCAATATTTCTTTAAGTATATTCTACGCCATGAGTAAACGTATTATTTTGAAAGCATCTCGACTATCCTTTTTCTAGGACGCTCCATTTTACGGACTGCTACTTTACTTTATTCAACTCTGTTTTTGAGTTTTATGCATTAATTTATGTTTTATTTAATCAGTAAGTATTTCTTTATTAGTCTTTGATAGTACGGATTAATGAAAATTAAAAAATAATTAAATAAACTAATCATTCCCTTTATTCAATTTAAGAACAATACATACAGTTGATTATTTCTCATGTCACATAAATGCATTGCGCGTTATTAAAATGGAATCGTACAGAATGTATTTATAGAAAATGGGACGCGGCATTACTTTAATCATTACGAATAAAAATTACGAAAAATATGAGTGTAGTATCAATTAATGTGATAAACTATACCTTATTCTGCAGTTTTCCTCCTTAAGAAAAATGGAGTAAACATAAGTGTACTTACACCGCACGTTTGAGAAAAAAGTTTCGAAAGAGCACCTAGCTCAAGTTTCTAGAACACTTACGTAGTTGTTGTCTGTGTCCACTGGAGAACCGTATTATGATTTCTTAATCTCATTATATTATCTTTAAAATAACTTTTTATTGAGGTTTGTTGTTTGTTTGAATATGAACTCAAACAATAAAATTTGAAATGGATTACCGCAAATAACAGTTAACCTACGTGATTTTTTGTTCTTTTTACCAGCTTTTATGAATCAAAAAGGTTGCGGCAAATAGAAGTATGCAACTTACAGATCCGCCTCATCATGTTGGGCTCACGGGCTTTCGAGCACACAATCGATAACCTCGAACAGGTTATCCTTTATAAGTCTGTGAGATTTGGGTTTAGGAATTATCATATTTATTGTATATCCCGATGTTCCGTACCGGAACCATATTTTTTAAATTAATATTTATTTGTACATATAGTTATTTTCTTATAAATTTTCGAGTGGCAACAATTACTAAATTGATAGGGATTATGGAATTCTTGGTTTGGTAACAATCCCTTTTAACGCTAGAAGCTTGCTTGCGTCTGATTGGCCGAACGGCTGAGTCGCTTGCGCGCCGTACGCCGAAGCATGTGAACCTTGCTCCTTCGAACAATTATTGTGTGTGGGACACATGGGATCGGGGTACTCCCATTCGTGAAGGTAGCATTGTTGTGCTGCGAGAAGATAATCTCCCTCCCTTACAATGGAGACTCGCTCGAGTTCACGCATTACATCCGGGCACTGATAGTGTTACTCGCGTAGTAACTCTACAAATAGGAAACAAATTTGTTAAGCGTCCGGTCGTAAAAATTTGCCCTCTTCCAATGGAATAAAGTGAATTACGAATGTCCAACCTAGTTCATAATTTATGTTAACTCATAGCTCCATATTTAACTTCTCTAGTTTCATAGTTTATTTATTCAGTTAGTTTAACGATGTTTTCCTTTCAATACTTTTACTTTGTGTTTAGACTTGTTAAAAGCGTCACGTCTTTTAAGGTGAGCGGCATGTTCCGTACCGGAACCATATTTTTTAAATTAATATTTATTTGTACATATAGTTATTTTCT
The DNA here is from genome assembly GCA_036936625.1 of Parnassius smintheus behrii. NCBI lineage: Eukaryota > Metazoa > Arthropoda > Insecta > Lepidoptera > Papilionidae > Parnassius > Parnassius smintheus. The sequence continues at coordinate 35,823,307 of JAUPFT010000007.1, forward strand.
TATAAATTTTCGAGTGGCAACAATTACTAAATTGATAGGGATTATGGAATTCTTGGTCTGGTAACAATCCCTTTTAACGCTAGAAGCTTGCTTGCGTCTGATTGGCCGAACGGCTGAGTCGCTTGCGCGCCGTACGCCGAAGCATGTGAACCTTGCTCCTTCGAACAATTATTGTGTGTGTCCCTTTTAAATTACAACGAGTACTAAACAATTCCCGAAGATACTGTGCCAGTGACCTGTGGAATATTCTATTCGGAGAGACAGGGTAATATCCCTTCGAGTCACCTAATCAGCCAGCCCCAGCAGCGTGAGGTAGTGGAAGGCGAAAACCGGTGAGTTACCAGACCCTTAGCTTTCTCCATAACATAATATTTTTTGATCATTCGAGCCGCATTTTTCTTTATTGTTCGGGTTTGTTGTCACTCGTTAATTACAATAATTTCATATTTCATTTCGTTACCTGTTTACAATACAACATGGCGGAATCATCGTTGCATTCCCACGACATTTTCGAACGCGATATCGTTTTAGAGGAGGTAAAGCATACTTTAGAAATTGTAGATTCTAACAGAGATGAATTTCTTGCGCGTTCAAAAGATATCGTTTCCCAACAACGTAAATTTAGTAAAATTCAATCAAAGATAGAAAAATCTTATTTGAAACAAAAGAATTTTGACAAAGAGGAACAGTTAGCCATTCGTAAACAGTTTAACAACTATTACTATGCAATTATTTCCCATGTAAACAAGATAAAAGGTTTAGAAGAGGAGAATAGGCGCACAAGTCGCATGAGTCATAAAAGTACTATTAGAGAATTTCATCAACCTCAAATATGTACGCTTAACAAGTTACCCACTTTGCCATTACCGTCATTTTCCGGCGATTCAACCGATTGGCGATCGTATTTTGATTTATTCAGTGCGTTGGTACACAACAATGATGCTTACACGAATGCAGAAAAATTTAGGTACTTATTGTTGACCTTGAAAAATGAACCATACAATCTAATTAAGTCGATTCCTGTCTCCGACAACAATTATCAAATGGCATGGCTCACTTTAATCACACGTTACGACAATAAGCGTTCAATTGCGTCTAAACATATTGATCGTATTTTGGATATTGAATGTTGTTCTGAAAGGTCGATTATTTCGTTACGTAATCTTCTGAATATCTATCAAGAAAATATAAGGGCATTAGAAGCTATGGAGTTTCCTGTAGTGGAATGGAATTTTTTATTGTTCAGTATTTTATTACGTAAAATACCAATTAGCATTCGGAAACGTTTTGAATTATCTTTAAGTAAGCCATCAGATATTCCACAAGTAGACAATCTCATAAAATTCATTGAGCGGGAAGTTTCGGCTTGTGAGTTTTCCGAATGTGGGCAGTTAAGAAAAACTTACGCGTCATCGAATACTACGAGAATGCGCGAGAACGGCGGCGACAGCAAGGCGCGTCGAATACTCGCGACCAAGGTGAATTCGACGAACTGTTCAAACGATTCTCGCACGTGCGGGCAAGGAAATAAGGTTAAGCATTGCATGCAATGTGAAGCTCAACATTCGTTGACTAAATGTCCTGAATTTTTAAACTTGTCTCCTAGAGATAGGTACACCTTTCTCAAGGGTAAAAATGTTTGTTTTAATTGCCTGAATTTGGGGCACGATGTTAAAAATTGCAAGTCCATTTTAGTTTGTCGTGCGTGTCATAGGCGTCATCATAGTTTGATTCATTTTGAATCTCAAGCGTTACCGGTAATTGTAGAGGATAGTAGTTCTACTTCACTCTCTCCCGCGGATCACGTAGTCGAGCGAGAATCAGATGATACTCGGGTAGCAATGACGACGTCGATGAATTCTACGCCTTATTCTGATGCGCGCGCGCTGTCCAATGCGCACTCGATGTGTGCTAAAACTGTACTCTTATCTACGGCGCTCGTCGATGTTTACATAAACAAACAAAAGCGGTCTACGATCCGATGTATAATCGACACGGGTAGCCAGGCTTCATTTATAACTGAATCGTGTACAAATCAGTTAGGTTTAAAACGGCGAAGTGCCCGTATACCTGTATTAGGTATTGGGGAAAATAAGCCAGTTTACCCTAGGGGTGTAGTTACAGTGTGCATAAGTGCCACAGGAATGGATCAACCTTCGATTCCGGTTGAAGCATTAATTTTGCCAAAACTTATTTCGCGCACGCCTAGCGTACCCTTACCGTATACGGGTTGGTCACATATAAAAAATTTAAAACTGGCTGATCCTAATTTTCATTTACCGCAGCCCGTTGAAATGCTGCTAGGTGCGGATATACTATCCCATGTATTATTAAGTAACGTAATTAAGGGGGAGCCCGGCTCACCGATAGCTATGAATAGTATCTTTGGTTATTTATTGTTGGGCAACCTCGAATTCAAATCGAATACCTCACCTCCCATCCGGGTCTGTTTTAGCTCATTCTCCGATGACATTGACCTCCGTAGGTTCTGGGAGTTAGAATCTTTACAGAAGGAAGAGAAAACCTTCACTCCTGAGGAAAGTTTATGTGAGTCTATATTTACACACACACATACTCGTGACGAAACAGGTCGTTACGTGGTTGCTCTGCCGATTAAACCCGATGCGCCACCTCTTGGTGAGTCGCGGGATATTGCGCATTCTAGATTTTTAAAACTTGAAGCTCGATTAGAGCGAAACCCGTCCCTTAAGGGCGAGTATCACTCGTGCCTTCAAGAGTATATGGATCTCAATCACATGGAGCTGGTTGATAGTCCTCCCAAGAATGGGACGACCTATTACATTCCCCACCATTGCGTGGTTAAAGAAGCTAGTGAGACGACAAGGACTCGCGTAGTCTTTGATGCTGGATGTAAAAGTTCAAACGGCATTTCCCTCAACGATCTTCTTTTAACGGGTCCTAAGATGCATAAGGATATTATTGACGTTGTTTTAAAATTTCGTACACATTGTATCGCGCTTACAGCCGATATAAAACAAATGTATCGGAACATTTTAGTTCAAGAGTCTGATAGGGATTACCAGCGCATTCTGTGGCGCACTTCACCACATAATTTATTACGTGAATATCGTCTTCGTACCGTGACGTTTGGGATTGGCTCTTCTCCCTACCTCGCTCTTCGGGTTATAAAACAGCTCGCTCTTGATGAGGCTGAACAATTTCCTCGGGCTTCTCGGGTACTTCGAGACCAGGTCTTTGTCGACGATATTGTCAGTGGCGCAAATGACCAGGCTGAGGCTCTTGTCCTTCAACAAGAGCTGATAGGTATTTGTCAATCAGCAGGCTTCGAAGTCCGAAAATGGCACAGTAATTCGCCCGCGATCCTCGCGGCGGTACAATCACCAATTTCTCACGGTGAGCGGGAACTAATCCCAGTTGCACCCATGGAAAGGGATACGAAAACGAAGGTTTTGGGCCTCCAGTGGGACCCCCAGTCTGATCAATTTAGTTTTAGTGTTTCCGTTTCTATACAAAATGTGACTAAGAGAGCTATTCTCTCACAGATCGCAAGGATCTACAATCCTTTGGGATGTCTATCCCCGGTCATTGTATACGCAAAACATTTAATGCAGTTGTTGTGGATTTCCGGGGTCGATTGGGATGCTCCTCCCCCTATTGAAATTACCAATGCTTGGAATAGCTTCATTCAGGAGTTGATGTTCTTATCCGACATCACCATACCAAGATACATATTTCCTACTCATCGCGAAAGTGTTATTCAACTTCACGGGTTTTCTGATGCCTCGGAGAAGGCCTACGCTGCATGTGTATATGTCCGTCATATAGAAAACGGTATAATCAAATCATATTTGTTACTGGCGAAATCACGAGTTGCACCCATTTCACCTTGTCTGTCCATCCCTCGCTTAGAGCTTATGGCAGCTTTATTATTAGCCCATCTTATAGTCAAGGTGAAATGAGCATATGATCACATAAAGGACGAAGATATATATGCCTGGTGTGATTCTTCCGTCGTTTTGGCGTGGCTTCGCTCACCACCTTACGAGTGGAAGACGTTTATTTCGAATAGGACAAGCGAGATTTTGTCTATAATTCCTGCTGCACAGTGGAGACATGTGCCCTCTGCTGACAACCCGGCAGATGCACCATCACGCGGAATGTTACCATTAGTATTCACTAAAAATAATACCGTGTGGTTTTTCGGTCCACCCTGGCTTTCTCAGACAGAGTCCCAGTGGCCTTTTCAAGGAGTGATTTTTAAAACGAACAACGAAAAACGTAATCTACCTGTAGCGATAGCTCGCGTAGCAATGGCACAACTTCTTGACGTCGAGATTATACCTAAATTTTCTTCATTAAGGAAACTTATTAGTGTTACAGCGTTTGTATTTCGTTTTTATAATATATTAAAACATAGAGTGAACAAATTAAAACCAAAATATACATATCCGCCCCATATCACTGTTTCTGAGTATAGATTCTGTCTTAAAAGACTTATTCGCCAGGTTCAACATTACAGTTTTCATGACGAGATTAATTATATTTCACAAGGGAAGGTTCCTTCTAACCAACTTAGAAAATTAAATCCATTTATCGATGAAGATCAAATCTTACGTGTAGGTGGACGGCTACATAAATCGCTTCTGCCATTTGAATCCAAACACCAAATGATATTACCCAAAAAACATCCCTTAACTTTCCCATTAATCGACGACGCCCATATAACTCACTTACATGCAGGTCCGCAATTTATTCAGTATCGACTTGTACAGAAATACTGGATTATTTCAAGTCGCGACGTTATTAGACAACGTCTGCATCGGTGTGTTCGTTGTTTTCGTGCGCGTCCTGTGCATCCCCAACCACGCATGGCCCCGTTGCCGGCGGTGAGATTGAAGCCGGAACGTCCGTTTCTCAAAACAGCGGTAGACTTTGCTGGTCCATTTTACGTGCGCGCTAATAAGGTGCGAAACGCGAAGGTGGTTAAATGTTATGTCGCAGTGTTTGTATGTATGAGTGTTAAAGCGATTCATCTAGAAATAGTATCCGAATTGTCTACAGAAGCATTTCTGGCAGCGTTACGACGTTTCACGTCTCGCAAAGGCCTTTGTACCGACATTTACTCAGACTGCGGCAAACATTTTACCGGCTGCGACAACTATCTTAAGGGTTTATATCAATTTTTACGGGATGACGCAGTTCAGAGTCAGCTTCATAACAAAACCTTACAACAAGGCATTGCATGGCATTTCCAACCCCCATATGCGTCACATTTCGGCGGCTTGTTTGAAGCAGGGGTTAAAAGCTTTAAACATCACTTTTACCGTGTAATAGGTACGAATACCCTGACTTATGATGAAATGCATACATTGTTGTGTCAGATCGAGGCAGTGTTAAATTCACGCCCACTTTGTGTGTTAAGTGCAGATCCTATCGACCCTCTGCCTTTAACACCTTCTCATTTCTTAATAGGTGGACCTCTTACTGCTATCCCGGATATTTATCCAACCGATACGAATGCCAGTAGGCTTACTAGGTGGCGCTGGATACAACAGAATGTTCAACACTTTTGGAAGCGCTGGAGTCATGAGTACCTTCATGAAATTCAACAATTGAACAAATGGTTTTCGGATCGGGGTACTCCCATTCGTGAAGGTAGCATTGTTGTGCTGCGAGAAGATAATCTCCCTCCCTTACAATGGAGACTCGCTCGAGTTCACGCATTACATCCGGGCACTGATAGTGTTACTCGCGTAGTAACTCTACAAATAGGAAACAAATTTGTTAAGCGTCCGGTCGTAAAAATTTGCCCTCTTCCAATGGAATAAAGTGAATTACGAATGTCCAACCTAGTTCATAATTTATGTTAACTCATAGCTCCATATTTAACTTCTCTAGTTTCATAGTTTATTTATTCAGTTAGTTTAACGATGTTTTCCTTTCAATACTTTTACTTTGTGTTTAGACTTGTTAAAAGCGTCACGTCTTTTAAGGTGAGCGGCATGTTCCGTACCGGAACCATATTTTTTAAATTAATATTTATTTGTACATATAGTTATTTTCTTATAAATTTTCGAGTGGCAACAATTACTAAATTGATAGGGATTATGGAATTCTTGGTCTGGTAACAATCCCTTTTAACGCTAGAAGCTTGCTTGCGTCTGATTGGCCGAACGGCTGAGTCGCTTGCGCGCCGTACGCCGAAGCATGTGAACCTTGCTCCTTCGAACAATTATTGTGTGTGTCCCTTTTAAATTACAACGAGTACTAAACAATTCCCGAAGATACTGTGCCAGTGACCTGTGGAATATTCTATTCGGAGAGACAGGGTTATATCCCTTCGAGTCACCTAATCAGCTATAGTCGTATTTTTAATTAGACGAAGCCAACTGACAGTAGCTAATGTCACTTTGTAAAATAATGTTGCCATATTTAAAGTAATAGTGATGCGTTCAGTTCTCGTTCAATCAGATGAATGAACAATGAGTGTGAATAGTTAATCATTTCAAACTATAAAAGAATATTATTTCTATTTTACAATAAAATTGTATAAAAGTGCTCTGATATAAGTTACTAGTAGTATGTAACTACAATCAGTTTTTTGAGGTTTTATTACAAAGCGCGGCGCGGCGACTAGTGCCAACACCGATCAACGCCGTGCGCGTCGGTCGCCATTTTGTTTGTTATTCGGCTTCTAACCTCTGGTCTGATAGCACGAATGTTTTTTCTGCGCTCACGCTGTTTAGTTATTGTTTTTGTTAAGTTTTTCGTTAGGTTGTGTTTGTGGTAATTGTTGTGTTTATTTGTTGCTATAATGTTTCGTACAAACGATATGGATCCTCAACCAAGCACGTCAAGCCAAAGCTTGTCTCCAAGAAAGAAGAGACCACGGATTGCTTTAAGCGTTACCGAAAAACTTATGATACAAAACGTCTACAAACACGTATTTGAGGAAAAAGCTGCTTCACTATTACCTATTGAGGCCCCCGAAAAAAAAGAATGTGTTTCGAAAACAGCTGACATTTTGGGAATTGGTGTGACCTCAGTTTACAGTGTGTTAAAAGAATGCAAAGAAAATGAACAATTTAAGTCTCCCGAGAAACGTGGACCGAAACACAGTTTCAAAGATAAATTAGACGATTTTACTTTTGCCGCTATAAGGCGAAAAGTACATAATTTTTTTTATGCAAATGAGTCACCCACCATTATAAAGGTAACTTAAACTTTATTCCTTCTACTGCATTATATTCTGTGTCCACCATAATGTTCTTTGTAAAACCAAAGTATTAGATTGCGTAGACTTCCTTACTCAAAACATATTTTATTACTTTACAGATTCTTAAGGTTGTCAATGAAGACCCAGACTTACCCAATTTTTCTTGGAGTACATTAAGAAATGTTATGAAACATTTAAATTTCAAATATGTCACAAAATCAAGACACAGCATTTTAATTGACAGACAGGACATTATTCTATGGCGCCAGCGATACCTTCGAAAAATTAAAGAGTATCGAAGGGAAGGAAGGTATATTTATTACCAAGATGAAACCTGGATCAACGAAGGTAATTACAATTTTCTGTTTTCTTTACATTAAATTGTACTTACAAATAATTAATTGATATTTTTCACTATCTTGAAGGTCATGCACCGAAGAAGGCATGGATTGACCAGACAGTGTTATCGTCCCGCCAGGCCTTCCTAGATGGCTTGACCACTGGCTTAAAACAGCCTTCAGGAAAGGGCAAACGATTAATTATCGGCCATATAGGCGGGGAAGAAGGATTCGTAGAAGACAGCTTATTAATATTTGAAGCCAAAAAAAAAGAAGATTATCATCAAGAGATGAATACCGATTCCTTTGAGAAGTGGTTTTGGGGTGTCTTGCCAAAACTAAAACCAAATTCCGTAGTAGTGATGGATAATGCCCCCTACCACTCCAGGAAACTAGAATCGCTGCCTAAAATGTCTTGGACTAAACCTAGAATACTAGAGTGGCTAACGAGCAAAAATATTTCATTCGAAGCAACAATGGTTAAAGCTACTCTTATAGACATTGTACGGCAGCACAAGCAAGAACATTGCGATAAGTATGTTGTGGACGAGATGGCAGCGCACATGGGATAATTGTTTTACGTCTGCCCCCATACCACTGTGAGCTCAATCCCATTGAGTTGGTATGGGCGCAGGCTAAAGGATATGTTGCAAGAAATAACAAAACCTTCAAAATGACAGAAGTAAAAAAACTTTTTGAAGAAGGACTTCAACATATCACACCTGAAAAATGGAATAGCTGCGTGTCTCATATAATTAAAAAAGAAGACAAAATGTATGGTCTCGACCACATGATTGACAATGTTACTGACAGATTTTTAATTAATGTCACCGAAAGCGATAGTGATGATTTTTTATCTGATAATGAATAAAAACAAATTATGTAATAAGCGATTTTTTTTATTCTGATTACCTACCTATAATTGTTATATTTTATACATCTATAGTTTCAACTACATGATGTATTGAAAATAGGACAGTCTTACAAGTTTCCTCGCAATATTTTCCTTAATGTTTAAAACACTCGGTATTCAGTATAGGTAGATATTATAGGAACATAGTCGTCGAAAACTCGTTGGTATGTAAAAAGCACGACTAAAATTCGAACCCCGTACCCGATATCGGCAGTTCAGCACACTAACTATTCACTAGACAATCGAGGCAATTTCATTAATTCAGGAGTTTTTCAATCATTCACTTTGTCACAACACTATTTTTATTTCATCAAAAACTGACAACACAGTAAACGTCAGTTGACTTCGTCTAATTAAAAATACGACTATAGCCATCTCGCCGAGCCCCAGCAGCGTGAGGCAGTGGAAGGCGAAAACCGGTGAGTTACCAGACCCTTAGCTTTCTCCATAACACCCGACATTTATCGGTTGTCAGAAATAGTTAGCAGTGCATGGCATGTAAAAAAGGTTTTTATTTCCCAAAATGATCTCTACTTTAAATGTTCAAGGATAATATTTTATTAAACCCCTCCAAGCCGTAATCAAATTATATTTTAATATTAATTTATATATCTTCCTATAATATTATTTAAATGCAAATTTAGCAGTCTAGCTACCTAAACAGCACATATTAAATTTATTTTTATGTGTTTATAGACACCTACATTTCTATCCTCAATAATGAATAAAAATGAAGTCGGGTTGTCACCCATCAGGGCTAAGATGGAATGCCTCGTAGTTAGTTACCTGTAAAAAGTCTCCGTTTCTCTTAGTTCACTATACAAAACACTGCAACGTTGTGCTTCTTCTATAAGTAGGCCTTTGTTCAGCAGTGGACTTTGATGGACTGTAATGAACGGATGAAAAATTATATTTCTAATTGGGTCTCCTAACATATGCCGTCCCACTTCTAACCAACTCATTCGTGCCGCGGCCATCATACAGTGCGTTTTGGCTCTACCAGTCCATCCAGTCCAAAGTAATCCAGTTTAAAGTAAAATAAACAATGAACACATCTATAATGAACTGCGGTACCGAAAGTTGGAACTTCAATGTTGCTTATAAGTTATAAGTTTAACGAAGTCGCTTAGCGATCGTGCAATGTACAAGGTATTCCAGAATATCCATTTTACACAAGAGAATATAATCACTACGTGCTATGTCTTACCACCATTTTAATAATTTGACTTAACTATTGGTCGCTGTAAATTTCTCCATTACGAAACAAACCGGGTTCGATCCCAGCTGGCACCAATGAAATTTATTGATTTATCACGAGCTCAGTGGTGAAAGAAAACATCGCGAGGATACCTACATAAATGAGAAATAAGAAAAAAAATATTTCGAAAACATGTCAAGTTCGCTAACACGCATTGGGGTAGCGCGTCGGACACTTGTTTGATCTAAAACCCTCTCAGAAATAAGTGGAGACCTGTGCCCAGCTGCTAGACGTCTATTTACCGACGGATGTTACTTTAACTTTTTTTAAATCATTTGTCAGATATATAGCCCATTTAAACGTCATTTAAGCGCGGTTAAAGGTGAACCTCGCGAAGTACATTGGAACCTGAGTTGGCTTGTACGGAGTAAACGTACATGATTTAGTGCCGTACTTTACTTATCATGCGTGTGTCACGGAATATACGTACAGTATATAGGTTCGTACTTTATCATACAAATCAATATACGTTCATATAATTGTTAATAACTTATATAGTTTCATGACAAGACTACAAAAAATTCACAAATAACTGTTTTTGTAAGTTCATTGCCAATAATCATAAAATAAAGAATACAGAGGGGTAGTCAGAGACTACAGACTTCTATTTGACACGATCCTGACACACCTCTCTCGCCTCCTCCACATCTATATACCTACGCATACAAGCTCGTCGGTAAAAGGTACTTTTTTTGGCCCGCTTTCAATATGTCAGCAATTTGGTAGATAAATTGTCACCTAGGACGTTCCTTTCCGAATCTGCCGTTCACTTCTGCAACATAAATTTGCTTTGCCACTCTCTCCTCATTCGTTCTTTCCACATGACCAAACCTCAGAAGCATTATTTTCTTAATCCTGGTCACATCATCTTGCAAAGCACACTCTTTTCTTATGACAAAATTTCTCACCCTGTCATCCACATTCAGCACTAACATACTCTTTAACGACCGCATTTCTACTTCGTTATTTGTTCTACTCTCGTGCTTCTTCTGCCACACCCAATTTTCACTACCATACTTTAAAGTAGGGACCAACACATCGTTGTGAATTGCCACATGTGCCTTTTTTGACACATTCTGACCTTTCACAATAAAGTGTAGGGCCCTATATCCTGCGTTCACTCGTTGGGGGATAAGACGCTCGCATCCGTAGGCTTTGACCACCTAATCCTAGACTCACCCCACACGTGTCCACCGGGTGGTGCTAAATGAGCGACAAGCCGATAGCATAGAGTCGACTCCTCGCCGTGGTAGCGGCGTAAAACATACCACCCCACATTCCGCACGTGAGGCACCAAATTAAAAAAATGGCACGAGTTCCCGGCGCCTCTTTAACGGGGCGTTGGTGCGAAGAATCTCTGGGAGGAAAACCGGCGACGAGGTTTGCCACCCGTCACGGTTTGTCTCCCGGAGAGGCGGAAAGTGGATTGCAGAAGCCCGTCTAGCTACGCTAAAATAAAGAACTTCCACAAAAGTATTTTCAAGATTACGTTTGACGTCACAAATATCTTTAGCAAGAAATTTTAATAAACGATAAATGTATTAGATCTGTCATGAATTATTTATTTATACATGTGGAACAGTCATGCTGCTGCTTAATTATGGTAGTCCAAAAAACGCAATAAAGAAATAAACGCAATAAATTATTTGTTTACCTTATAATATAAGAGCTTAAAAGTAATTACAAGTCCAGTGATCGTTTCGGTCACTTTCATGTGACAGTACAAATTAAAAACTACGACTTGCAACGAGCCGTTACGGTACATATGCAATTAAACACAACTGTACGTTTCAACTGCGCAATTTTCCTCTTAATTTTTTATATAGCATTGGGCGACAAACGACATCGATTCACCTGATGGTAAGTGGGTGCTGTGGCCCATAGACATACACATTTATCCTCAATTAAGTATCAAAACGCAAATGCGTTGTCACCCCTGGGGACTAAGATGGAATGCCTCGATTCTAGTAAAAAAAGTCTCAGGTTCTCTACACTCACCATACAAAACACAGCAGCGTTAAACTGCTATTTTTCGCTGGTATTCTGTGAGAATGTGGTCTTGCTATTTTAGGCCCATTAGTGCTACATCTAATGTAGCTGCAGCGTAGCTATACAACGTAAAAATATCCGGACCGGAGAAGGACCACATTCTTACAGAAACCCAGCGTAAAATAGTATGCTGCTGTTTCGTATGCTGAGTGTAGAGAACCGGAGACCCTTTTAACTGTAAATAAGGCATTCTATCTTTGTCCTCATGGATGATAACGCATCTGCATTTTGATTTGTAATCGAGGTTACATGTATCTGTGGGCCAAAGTAACCACTTACCATTATGTGGACTCTGTGCTTGTTTGTCACCATATACTATAAAAAATACTAAATACGTCTCACTGCTAAGCATAGGGCTTTTCTGATTCTGAAAGCATTTTGAAGCAGTTAGTTCATTTTTCGGATTCGGAGCTTATTGCGAACTAAAAAAGTTCACAAATTATTTTAATTTTTACATTTACAGGTTTCCTATTAATGCTTAAGTTCACCGTTGAGCAAGTGGAAAATGAATTGACAAAGGGAAAACGGGCAAGGTCAATGATCAGCAGTGGATTTTAACGGGCTGTTGAAGAAATTTAAAGGATGGAGAAGATCTACATCTTCGGTCACAGCACCTTTCAGTCCTTTAAAGCACGTGATAAGAACGCTTCAGAACGGAAGATTGACACAAAAAGTTTACGTCTGATTTACAAAATAGTATCTATACCACGACAACGGTCTATAAAATTGTTGTTTGTAGCAAGCGATACCAAGGTGATACTTCCACCTAGACCTACGTTTTAATAAGACGACTCTATTGATTTTAAGATGATTTTGTGAATAGTATTTATTATTTGAACGTATATTTTAGAGGTCATTAAAAGGGCATAGTTTTGTAACTTGGTGTAATACTAACCGCTATCAAGTTTTACTACAAATGTTCTAAGCGAGAATCGCGTTTATAGGCAACACGGGACTTCATCGTCATGATATTTATGCCACCTGCATGGCATAAAACTCTATGAAAATCATTTCTGCGCATTTTTATTATAATGCATATTAGAAAATCGATCAATTTAGTGTATATAGGGCCATAGATGCACTGTGGATTATATTACAAAAACTTTCTTTTTAATGATTTAAGTTATTAAGAGTACATATACACACAAATACATATATGCTAGTGATGTGCTCAGGTATCTTCTTATTTAATGAGAGGGTTAAATATACCATTTTTTATTTGGCTCAGCTACCTTGAGCTTGTGATTATGCAAACACATCAAAAAGGGACAAGTTGATAAAGTTTTATAATTTATTAATAAAAGCTGAAATAATAAAATATTTTTTATATATATTAATAGACTCTGGAGTCGGATACATCTTAGATAAATTTTATTTTTTAACTCACTTTTCTAAACTCTCTCAGAAACAAATTAGGCCATTGACGTCTATGCTGTATAGGCTTACTTCTTTACTTATCCTTTAGTTTTCCGTGCTTCAAAGGATTTATAATCTCATATATAAGCAGATAAAAAATTACATACAGATATAGGTCTAATTAACATATAAAACCCACGGAGGTTTCACTTGATGCTAAATAATTAACTTATTGCTTGCACTTGCATAGAGGTTATAGGATAGGCATAGTACAATTAATTTACAATAGGTGGCGCACGTATCGTACCGACTTATTTGAAGGTCATACATCATTTAATTTCAATTAATGTATTATTTTTCCTAAAGAAACAACACAACTCTTTCAAATTTTTAACGATATTTCTTCGGCAGCACTGCGTATTAGCATAAAAAATTACATCGGCGCGTGTCTGTCTGATTATGTGAGATATGATAATATGACGCTCCCCCCTCCCCTTATTATCCCCGTTTTTCTGTCTAACTATATCTATATATAACTATATTGAAATTAAAAACTATATGAAATTAAAGTGACCAGAATAACAGGCCGTTTATAGTATATATGGCGTGATAATCTTAGTTTGGACTCTTATTTACGTTGTGTTTGTTTAGTAACTTAAAGAATGCGTAAAGAATGCATATTCATTGTAGCAATTGAAAGCCGTTGGTAGTGCCTTATACTTTTACCTAAGAGAACCCCGTTCACGAAGAGAGGGTTCGAGAAAGGTTAAGAACGTCAATCAAATCGTCCCTATTCCAATTGTATCAGGTTTAAATTAATCAATTTCTTATTAATTATTCCCTACCCGTTTGGGAATGGCTCACAATATTTATATAAAAATACCAAACACAAGGGTTTCGCTCACCCTTTAAATAATTACATCAACACGACGACCACAGAAAAAACCCTAAAACTAACTCCGAAAAATTAAATTGTTTACGTTTTATCTGAAAAATTTTAGTAACACATTTGATAAATACATCATATTGCGACGGCGCATTATTAATATCTTAGAAGTAATATACTAAAAAATTAAAAATACATTAATAAGCATAAAGTAAAAATAAATATATTTCAGACATAAGTATTATAGTAAAGTAAAGGCTTAATTTTGTCCTTAAAAATATCAATAAATTTATTAAAACTAAAATATTCAAAATGTAATATATAATAGAAATACAAGTCGAAAATATTATTATAATAATAGAATTTCTTGGATAGATTGCAGGGTGTTCGTGTAGAGATTGCTTATATAAGGGAGCTGCCGGAGACGCATACCCAAGGATGTACACATGTATACATATATACATATATGGGGCGGTTGGGTGACTGACTAACATAGTACTGTTGCACAATGTATAGTCCTACATTAGGAACTTATGATAGTAGGGTATATATGATCCAAAAGCATTATTATAGGTCTCTATGATGCATAAGCGTTACAATAATAGAGTTTGATCACACAATCGGTTGTGATGCCATACACTTACTTCGCGTCTGCATGAACGGCGGTCTGGCAGGTGGTGGCGCTCACAGAGTGCTTTTTGTGGCCAGTAAGCCCATTATTCGAAGTGTTGCTTAAACCATGTTACGTACATTCACCGTGGCTGGATTTGATCGTATTCAGTATGACGTTTACACGCATTGACATGCGCGACTTTGGTCAATGTGCTTACGCAATACTGAGGGGCCAAGCCCTCTTTTACTGGTTCGCCAGTTATTTTGCTTTGGACTACGGTTCAGTTCCCAACTTAACGTTCCAATCGGTGGACCATTTAAAAATTATTTTATATTTCTTACTTTTAACGTTTTTTTTTAAAATATGAATTGAAAAGACATAAAGTAATTACATAAGGTAGTAAAGTATTAATTGAAAATGATCGATATTCCAGAGATGGCATTTAAATACCTTCTATTATTAGCGTCTAATTATCTCTAATTACTACGTAGTAGTGGTGTAAGGATATCTTATACCCCATATTATATCGTGGATGTCGTATGAGGTGACAGGGGAAAACAAATCAGGAGATGGTCAGCAGCGTCTTTATTCTATCTTATATTTGTTTTTATTCCTCCCATTAGTCCTCATGGGTAACAACGCATCTGCATTTTTATCCGTAGTCGAGGATAGATGTAGATGTCAATGGGCCATAGCAAACAATTTTAATGTATTATATATATATATATATATATATATATATATATATATATATATATATATATATATATATATATATATATATATATATATATATATATATATATATATATATATATATATATAAATCTCAAATCCCATTTAAATGCAATGTTTATATAAAAAGTTATTGTTTATGAATTAAAGTTTTCTTAGATATAAACATGTCTTAAGACAAATTGACATACTCTTTATTGAAGTGTTTGCGTGTAGTGGCGGTGTTAAAATATCCACTACACCATATCTTCCCGTCGGTGTCATAAGAGAAACAAATCAGAAGATGCGAATATCTCCCCTTTGAGAAAATCCACGGGTGACGGGGGGGGGAGGATATGTTCTGCAGTGGCCTTTTAATAGGCTGTAACGGTAAAGGTAGACCGCATCTACTTTATCAATTTTATTTGTACCATTCCCATTGTTATAATAAAGGGTTTTTCAATTGGCGCGGGTAAATTTTGGCAGCCCATTGTGGCCATTTTGTTTCGGCGTCACTTATCAAATCATTTGTTTATTATTTAGTTACTTATACCAATCCTCGTGACAACCAAATCATCATGGCATGGATGAATCTTAATTATCACAATGAGGGTTCGTTGCTGCAAAACTTGCGCATATTTTACGGTAAACGTGGTGGCCCTTCACAGTTGACTCTTCAAAGTTTAGTGGCAAAATTTAAATCAAACGTTACGTTCAAGGAACGTGGGATCGGCTGGCAACACCGTCGCGGTACGTGAAAGTGTAAGGCAGAACCTGAGGCAGTCCATTCCTCGCCGTGCACAAGAACTCGGCCTTTCGTAAACTTCAACTTGAATTCAAACTTGGGACTTGAGCTTACAACCACACAAGATCCAACTGACCCAGGAATTCAAAGTTCATGACCGTAGACAACGCCGGTTGTTCGCTGACTAGGCTTCGAATCGTTTGGAAGAGGACGCCAATTTTTTAGGCGACGGGGTGCATTTTTGGATTGATTTGAACGACACCAACGTACCGGAGGTTCACGAGGTGATAATTCATCTTCAAAAAGTTACCGTTTGGTGTGGATTTAGAGCCGGTGGTGTCTTTAGTCCGTACTTTTTCAAAAACAACGCTGGTGATGCGGTCGCTGTCAATAACAAGCACTACAGAACCATGATAACTAACTTCTTATGGCTCAAATTAAACCATAAGGACCTAGACGACATGTGGTTTCATCAAAATATCGCCACGTGCCGCAGAGCGGACGCCTCGATTGACATTCTCCATTAGCGATTTTAAGGTAAGCTTATCTCTCGCAGGGGTAATATGAATCGTACACTAAGGTTATGCGATTTGACCCCGCTAACCTCTTCTAGTAGCGTATCTTGATGTCGCAGGTCTATGCAAACAAACTACAATCGACTAATGCCCTAAATGTGAACATAAGTAATGTCATCACTCAAATTCAATCGGATCTATGCAGAAGAGTAATTGAAAATTGGACTTCTCGGATACGTACCACGATCTCGTGGTTATAAAGAAAGAAATGTGCATATATTATACAACTGGAAGCGTAAAGCCACGTCCATTGTAGTGGTACAGTGTGGATAACAAACACACTTTTGTACTACACTACCACTCACTCATACGCCCTCCAAAAAGCACACTACTTACGCTATTCGCTACTTAAGAGAGGCAACTATGGAAAATAGGAGAGATCCTTATGAGGTGATCTATGGGTTCTAGCTCTATGAGGTTGATGGTCAGTAATAAACTTCAATAGGTTGTAATAATGTTGATGATGATGTAAAATTCACGTGAGACCGGAAAAGAAGCAAATAAAAATCTAGGTTACATATTATACAATAATATAATATCTAACACTTATTTCAAACACATTATATAAGAGTACTTTTCGTATTTTCAAATATTTTTTACTGGATAATTTTTAAGCAAAATACTATCTGCATGCCTTATTCGGATAGGAATTGAATCGTAATATTTTACTATAGTGGTAAAATAATGTTCTTTTCAATATTTTACGATAAATTACCGGATAATTAATTTGAAGTATTTGTCCATATTTACCAACGCAAAATTTTATAATATTAATAATGTAACCGTTTATGAGGAGGAGAATACTCTAGTAATAACCAGGATGCGCTAACAAACCTCAGCATTGTGTATTTTTTCAACATTATGCGAACTTCATTCAGTTGGGTATATTTAAAAGGCCTCTATGCAGCGGAAGATTACGAAATGTCTGAATATTACATTGTATAAATGATTTATTTTAATATTTATGTTACCAAAAAAGAAAACTGAATTTACACTAACAATCGATTCACAATTCGAAGCACCAATTGAAAATAATAATGTAGTATACATTTATTTTAATATTGGCAATACTCGGAGTATTTAGTTTTTGTTTACTTAATAAATGTCTGACGTACCTCGTATTATAAAAATGACTGGTTATTGTACTCGTATGAATATTATTTGATATTTTGTAGTATTATTATCATTCTGTTTATTTTACTTCATTTATTATCTTATAATCACCGAAAAATCTTTCAAAATTAATAAATTGATACTTATGAATTTTGTCAACATTCTTATGACTCAACTGATATGTATTATTCCAGTCATAACGTAATACGGCATGATACCGACTTGTAGACCTCTCATTCCAAAAAATAATCATATTACATCAGAAAGTTGACTCAAATAACTGTGTTGTCAAACTAAGAAAAAGAAACGTTCGATTGCAGCGTTATTGAGTTTTGCAAGAAAAACATCTGTATGGCTTAAAAACAACAATTCGGGATTTAGAAGTCTGTGCACGTGCAATTTATGTTTGTAAAACGTTTTCACGACGTGCGATGCCGGCTAAGAATACACATACACTGCCGTATACACACTGCCATATACACACTGCCATATACACACTGCCATATATCCGGTCTCGTTGACGTCGTAAGAGGCGACAGAGGGAAACAAACAGCAGATGGGCAGCAGCGTCTTCCTAATAACAATAAAAAAATAAGCTGCGGTGACCAACCCACTTGCCTAGCGTGACAACTATGGCAAATGAGCCAATCTACGGGAAGCCTAATGTTCAGGAGTACCCTTTTGATAAACTGAAACGTGAGAGTAACGGGGTTAAGTAAATAAAAACACTATTCGTTTTTGGAAGTATCGGCGTTGACTAAATTGTCTTCAATAAAAAAATTACAACTTCACGAATTCACACATAGCCTTCTCAATAGATTGTCAGAAAGTTTACTCTAGAGTAGAGTAGATAACATCATCTGTCGACCTATTCTTATTTCGTATTCACCTTATTTTTTTAACATAAATTCTCAACATAATATTTTTTTATTTATAATCAAATACTAATAACAACTTCTTTAAGTAAACATAGCTGAACTCAAATGTTAATTTATAAACAAAACATAACAAATTCTACCAAGTGTTAATTACACTAGGTGTCTCATTTGCCTGAATGCAGAGAAAATAAAGCTAAAGTTACCGCAGCCCTTGTCACGAGACACGTTGTTTCTTGTATTTAAGACACCTGAAGAATTTGTATGCTTACTTGGTGCATGAAGTTAAATTAAAGTGAATGAAATTGCAATGTTAATTTACCTACTCTACTCGAAGGGCACCTGTATCAATAGAATTTTTATATGGTGTGGTTAGGCGGGAACGCCATGTGGCTGAATGAAACAGAGTAATTAAAACTAATATTCAATATATTAATGTCACCACCTGTATTTCAATTACTGTTAATTACACTGGTAATCAATAAACAAGAATGTAAGGAAAAATTTACGTTTACACCCAACTGAGCTAAGCAAGAAACTAATTGCTACAACTGATATGAGAATTATTTTTGTCAGTTCTATCAAAAAGAACACGGAAAAACATGTGAGCGATAACGGCAAGGGGAAGCAATGACTACTTATATTTTTGTCAAGGTAAGTTCGGAAATGTTTATAGAATGGCATTACGTTCTGAAACGTCACTACATATTATCTTTTAATGTTCTCTGGGGTTAAGAGCTTTGTAGAATATTAAGAAATGGTGGCACGAAACTCTTAAGTATGACTTTCGTCACTAGGGAAAGAGGCAAAACTCTTATTTGGGATGATACTTGCGTAGACGGCTTCCAGTCTCAGAGGTACCTCATTTAGAGCCGGAGCGGCATCTGTTTCGCGAGCTACGATTTTTAACTGTACGGAAGATATAATACGAAACTCTTATACTGATACATCAGAATAACTTAGACATGAAAATCAAAACTCATCTGATTATTTGTACAAATGTTAGCTAAAAATAGGCACACAAAAAGAGGTATAATTTTTCACAGTATTTGCATTCCCTCTCCATAACATTCCTCCGTAGAAACATCTAAAATTTAATCTAAACGCAGTCCACTCTATCGAATATTATGGGTCTCAATATAACTACTCGTTGTGTATACACAAATTATAAAAATGTCCTACGACATTTGACCACGAAGGCACCTTCCAGCACAATATACCGACTAATACAGATGCACTTATAGTTATCAATGTCAAATGCAACGCTATGCAATGCATAGGTCAGGGGTATGCCAGAATGACGTTTCACATAGACGGAAAAAATCAAGATACTACAGATAGGCAAACAAAAATAAGAGTTTTTACAGTGTTTACATTCCCTCTCCATAACAGTGCTCTGTAGAAACATCTGAATTATTATCTCAACGCAGTTCACCCCCACCATGAAACCCGCAATTTAAGCTGCATTTTAGATGCACGCACTGTATTTTAGATGCAGGTTGGGTGTTTATAATATAATTGGTTGCGCGGAAAACCCATTCGTGTTTATTTTATATCGGACGGCAGGTGCCAAGTCGCTTGTTCCTTTTCGAAAAAACGATATCATTCATACCCTCCTATCGACACATCGGGGTGGTGGGGTGGGAGGGGCAAGAAGATGATTCTAGAATATCACGTAATCATCGGAGCCGAGGATATATAAGACACGCGCGACCGTTGCGCGACCTCTTCCCGCCGCGCCAGTCATTGGAACAACAGCTCTCTTTCCGTCGCAGTCGTCGTTGAAACCACACCGCTAGTAGAAACAGTCGAGCTCCAGGAGACCCGCCTCACCTCGTGTGAGATATAATCACGCACCGCCTCGCCCCAGAGTGTCTGTCTAGAAGAAGTTCCAGAAGTTGCAGCTATAGTGCTCTACACAAATAGAAGAAACCCCGGTGGGTCAATATTCCTTTAATTAGTTCCTGCCTGATCTAATTGTTTTAACCCGCTCCAATTTGTCTTTTCCTAATCAGGCAGGATTCCTTTTCATCGACTTGGCAAAATAATAGTTTTAGTTTTAGGGAAGAGCGTGTGCATTATACCGCATGCTATAGTAGTCGCCTTTACGTAAGCGTAGAAGCAATCGCATATACAGTCCACTTTAGTTAATATCTCGCGTAATAGGTTTAAGGTTCGACCGGGGAATTAGACTTCGGCAGCCTTAGACACGTGGCTCCACCATTTTATGGTCACTTCGGCAGGATTTGGTCGAATTGTTGAATTAATTAATTAGATAATGCACTCTAATTTATGGAATAGACTTAAATAGTGTTCGTTTAAATTTAAATTTTGATTAGGTACTCGCAAACAGAATTATTCGTTTTATAGCGCTCGTATTTGATTAAATTTAAAGCCTATTAAATAATTGAAACAGTGTAATAGGAACCGTTTGATACGCTTACCCACAATCTTGATAAAATTATTGAGTTTAGCAAATGACGCGTCACCTCGACTCGCTGCGCAGGTGTTCGATTTAATTACGTAATACGGCATACCGAGTGTCCATCCTTCATTGTTTGTGCGTTGTGAGATTAATTGTGTTTAATATAACTTTATTATAATAATTTAAAATGGCAGTTGGTGGAAGTGAAATCAAAATTAAAACGCTTTATGCCAAGAGGGACATACTCTTTTCGCGTATGCAGAATATAAGTGATTATATAAAGAACATTAATATAGAATCAGTGCGGGAAACCTTTTTGAATGAAATCGAAACGATAGATTCTTTGCGGATAGATTACGAAAGAATATTAGACCAAATTAAACATTTGGAATTACAAATCGACCCGAAATACATAGTGAACTACCAACCGCTGCTGGCATTCGAAGATATGTTGTGTCGCGTGAAAAGAACTGCGAGATCCCTACAATCTCAAAACGAAGCAAAGCCGGAAACACAGGTGCGTCCAAGTGACTCGATTAGGTTGCCGCCAATAGATATTTCGGTATTCAATGGCGATATTAAGACGTGGCCCTTCTTCTTCAGTAGTTTTCAAAACAATATACACAATAACCCATCGTTATCGGACGCCGAAAAATTATATTACTTAATTAGTAAACTTACTGGCAGGGCACAGTCGATCTGCTCTGGTTTTACACCTACAGCAAACAATTACTTATTAATATTCGAAACGCTTAAAACTAAATATGAAGATAGGAGAATGTTAGCTTCCGAATATTTGAACCAGATATTCGATCTTAAACCTATATCATCCGCGAACATCAACGGCTTAGAGCAGTTTCTAGATAAATTTGTGGCATCGGTGGCTGCACTTAAGAATTTGAAATTTAATTATCTTATGGACGTGGTGTTTCTCCATGTTGCATTAAAGAAATTAGACCCCGACACCGTGCGTGCGTTTGAAATGGAGCATCGTAGCTCGGAGATGCCTTCCTTTCATTCATTAGCATCGTTTGTGCGAGATCAAATAAAGGTGATGCAGCGCTCTCCGAACGTTAAACAGGAGATTAAAAGGTGCGTCGACCGTAGACAGACTCAACCATCTAAAATAGCAGGGTCGTTAACTTACGTAACCGCTACGCCAACATCACTCCAGCATACTTGTATAGTATGTAAAGATAAACACGGTAATTTATATAATTGTGCGACTTTTCATAAATATTCACCAAGCGAGCGTTATAAATTAGTAAAGACAAACAACCTATTTTTGAACTGCTTAAGCGATAAGCATTTAGTTGCAAAATGCAATTCGAGTTCCGTATGTAGCAAGTGCGCAAGGAAACATCACACGCTATTACATTTTGAAAATAGCAACATAGCGGCGTCAAGTAAAGCGGACAAGTAATTCGAAAACCCTACTAAGGTCAACGATTCTAGCGGTCGACCTGGTGATGTCGCTCTGTGCTCATTGGCAAATATGGGAGCACAACCTCCTTCAACCGTGTTACTGGGTACGGCACGTATTTTGGTTAGGGATTCGCGTGGAAACGAACAAAGCGTCCGTGCACTGCTGGACAGCGGAGCCCAAAATAGCTTTATAACGCGACAATGTTGTCAGCGCTTAGGCTTAGTAATAAATAGGTCACTTCCATGTCCGGTAATTAAAGGCATCGGAGGTACTAGTAAAGCGACACAGGGATATATAAATTTAAAATTTTATTCTCGGATAGATCGTAATGTTAACTTTGATATAAATGCACTAGTAGTAGATAGGGTCACTGAACGGTTGCCAACCGTTTCGGTTGATACCTCGGCAATGATTGAATTTAAGAATTTGACTCTGGCGGACTACACTTACGCCGTTCCTGGAAACATAGACATGCTCATTGGAGCATCGCTTTTCCCTCATCTTTTGTTAAACAATAAGGTCAGGGGCAACTCCTCGCATACCGCGCCTTACGCACTGGAAACCGTATTGGGCTATGTGATCCTTGGCTCCGCCCCCATCATAGATAGTATTTCGGCAACATCTTATTGTGGTATGGCTGTCAAACCGCTCGAGTCGTTAGTCCGCAAATTTTGGGAGATGGAGGAGGTGAACATCCCACCCATAGCTAGCTCAGATGACAGGTTATGCGAGGAAATTTACGTCCGCACGACCGTTCGTGATCGCGACGGTAGATACAGTGTAGCGCTACCCTTTAAAGGAGATGTTTTATCTCTCGGCGATTCGCGTCAAATGGCGGAAAAACATTTCTACAGCTTGGAGCGTAGGATGCTCGCTTCACCCCAGTTAAAGGAAGCTTACGACGGCGTCATTAACGAATATATAAGAGAAGGTTACATATCACTTGTGGCTTCGAAATTAGATAACTACGAAGACACACCGTCGTATTTCATACCACACCACGGAGTCATTAGAGAGGACAAACTTACATCTAAGTTACGTGTAGTGCTCGACGCTAGTGCTAAAACTAGCACTCACCTGTCGCTTAACGATATCCTCTATAGTGGGCAAAATTTACGGGGAAGTTTATTTAATATAATAGTCAATTTTCGTTTGTTTAGTGTAGCACTATCCGCCGATATTCGTCAAATGTTTCTTTGCATAGGGGTCCGTGAATGCGACCGTAGATTCCAACGCATTTTATATCGTTTCAACCCAAAGGAACCTCTAATGGTGTTTGAATTTAACCGCGTTTGTTTTGGTTTAAAGTCGAGCCCGTTTCATGCGTTACGCACGGTGAGACAGCTCGCTCACGATGAAGGTCCCTTTTATCCTAAAGCTAAGAGGGCAATTGAGAGTGGATTATATATGGATGATTTTGTGTACTCGGTCGATAGCGTGGAGGAGGCAACCCTAACCACCGCCGAGATTATAAGGCTCATGAAATCGGGTCAGTTCGATCTTGTGAAGTGGACTAGTAATTCGCGTCCGGTTTTGGATACAATCCCACTATCACACCGTCTTTCGGCGATAAAGGAATTCGACGATTCTGATACACACAAGGTGCTCGGTCTGTGTTGGTCACCGGAGTCCGACGTGTTTAGCCTTAAGGTAAATCCGCCCGTAGAGAAATGCACAAAGCGCACAATACTGTCATGCGTTGCTAGATTATGGGACGTCATGGGTTTCGTAGCTCCGGTGGTATTATACGCTAAGCTTTGATTAAACAACTTTGGTTATTGGAATGCGACTGGGATGACTCGCCGCCTGACAGCATTGTTCGGTTGTGGCAGCGCTTTAGAGAGGAACTTCCTTTATTAAGAGAAATTAAAATACCGCGTCATATAAACGTGGATAGGAATAGCGCCATAACGGTCGTTGGGTTTGCAGACGCCAGCTAGAAGGCTTACGGGGGCGTTGTATATTTCCACGTCCAGAATAATGGTAGAAAATCGATTAGCCTCATTAGTTCTAAGTCGAGAGTCTCCCCCCGTAAGGTTGTCTCTCTGGCGCGCTTAGAGCTTTGCGCAATATTAGTACTCACCAAGCTTATTACCGCAGTTATCAGCGCATGTAGGGATAGAGTTCACATAGAAAGGATATTTGCCTTTTCCGACTCCACCGTCGCCTTATGCTGGGTTCATTCTTCACCCCACCGTTGGAATACGTTTGTTGCGAACCGAGTGGCCAAGATACAAGACGAGTTAGAAACGCGGAACTTTTATCACGTGTCCGGTACGGAAAACCCCGCCGATTGTCTATCCCGTGGACTCACCCCGATGCAAATAATGGACCACCCGCTTTGGTTCCACGGACCTGCTTGGGTTCACTTGGATCCCTCGCAATGGCCAATAACCGACTTCGAACCTTCGTCAGTGTCACAACCGCCGGAAGAGAAGAGACACGCTCTAGTGGCGAACGTTTCGAGCGAGGTTTCTCCAATCACTGCTTTGGCGAGCCGCTTGTCCTCTTGGTCGAAATTATTGCGTAGCGTAATTTACGTTTGTCGATTCGCGAAGCTGTTACCGCGACGTTCGTATGTCTTAGCATCCGATTACAACTATGCCGAGTCGCTAGTATTACGTGAACTTCAACGTGCGCACTTCTCTGAAGAAATTAGAAGATTACAATCGAATAGAGCTTGTAGTCGCGCCTTTCAACGCCTTAAGCCATTTTTACAGGATGGGATTGTAAGGTTAGGTGGACGCTTGTCGAACTCGCAATTGAGTTTCGACCAACGGCAACCTATTGTTTTACCGCGTAAAGACCATATCATGAACTTATTAGTTGATTACCATCATAAATTGAACTCGCACGCTGGCCCCGACTTGTTGATGTCGATTTTGCGTCAGAATTATTGGATTCTTTCTGCACGTAGTTTAATACGCAATCGGGTGCACAGATGTATAGCTTGCTTTCGGGCACGCCCCAAGCCGTCATTTCCAGAAATGGCGGAACTTAGATCTTGTAGAGTAATACAATCAGTAAAGCCCTTCACGCACACCGGGTCTGATTTCGCTGGTCCGTTTAAGGTCACGCTCACTCGCGGGCGTGGTATAAGATCCACAAAGGCTTACGTCTGCATTTTCGTATGTCTAACTACTCGAGCGGTGCATGTAGAACTCGTTGGTGATCTAAGCACAGCAGGCTTTATGGGTGCATTTAAAAGATTTCTTTCCCGCCGTGGCCCTGTAAGTAGATTGTATTCGGATAACGGTACGAACTACGTCGGTGCAAAACGTATTCTATCGGAACTACATGAGCTCTTAGCTAGCAAGTATTATAATTCGGAGTTCGCTCACATTCTAGCCGAGAACCGCATTGAGTGGTCTCTGAACGTCCCAGCCGCGAGTCATTTTGGGGGCAATTGGGAGACTAATATCAAGAGTCTAAAGAGTCATTTATACCGAGTAATAGGAGATCAAATTTTGTCCTTCGAAGAGCTAAGTACGGTGCTCGCTCAAATTGAATGCGTAATGAATAGTCGCCCACTTTGTCGTACGTTGTCTAGTGACCCCTCGGAACCGCTGGCTCTAACTCCAGCACATTTTTTGAATTTAACGCCTTTAAAGTATTTGTCAGCCGCAGATATGGATGAGAACAGACTTAGCATTTCCGCACGCCACAAATTATTAGATCGGTTAGTGCAATCGTTTTGGAAACGATGGAGGATGGAATACTTGCATACTTTGCAGTCTCGGCAAAAATGAAACACAGCAACTGAGCCTTTGGCTGTAGGAACTGTAGTTGTGCTCACCAAAGAGAATACACCGCCTCTCCACTGGCCGTTAGGAATTGTCGAAGAGGTCTTTCCCGGTTCCAACGGAGTAGTTAGGATAGCTCGCGTTAAGACCACGGTTGGGTCTTACTTGCGTCCGGTTGTCCGTTTGTGCCCCCTGCCTCTTCCATAATTTAAATTAGCTTTCTAGATTAAAATTGTGGTTGAATTTAGGTTATCTTAGCGTTAGTTAGTTATTTTGTTAGTTGATCTTAGCTCTAGTTGTATTAGTTAATTTGAAGGAAATCCTTCAAGGGCGGGGGAGATGGTTGCGCGGAAAACCCATTCGTGTTTGTTTTATATCGGACGGTAGGTGCCAAGTCGCTTGTTCCTTTTCGAAAAAACGATATCATTCATACCCTCCTATCGACACATCGGGGTGGTGGGGTGGGAGGGGCAAGAAGATGATTCTAGAATGTCACGTAATCATCGGAGCCGAGGATATATAAGACACGCGCGACCATTGCGCGACCTCTTCCCGCCGCGCCAGTCATTGGAACAACAGCTCTCTTTCCGTCGCAGTCGTCGTTGAAACCACACCGCTAGTAGAAACCGCTTTAGCCTGGAAGCAGTCGAGCTCCAGGAGACCCGCCTCACCTCGTGTGAGATATAGTCGCGCACCGCCTCGCTCCAGAGTGTCTGTCTAGAAGAAGTTGCAGCTATAGTGCTCTACACAAATAGAAGAAACCCCGGTGAGTCAATATTCCTTTAATTAGTTCCTGCCTGATCTAATTGTTTTAACCCGCTCCAATTTGTGTTTTCCTAATCAGGCAGGCAGATAACCGTATTTTCGGCAGATAGCAGATAATGTTTTGCATTTATATGTAATTAAAATAATAATAGGGTAGTTAGCAGGTGTTAGAACAAAACATTTAAATCAAAGAAAACGTGTATTTTTTAAACTTTAAGGAAGAAATAAGAATAAAGCAACCACATACTTAACATTTAAAAGATACTTAGTCTATGTAAGGCAAAGAGTCATAAAAGTGATGGCAGTCTTGAGGCAAAACTGATTTTAACTGTTGCAAATGATTATATTTTTTAATAGGAATCCTGGATGCATGAAGTTGACTATAAATGACATTAGATGTTCTTCGCGCTCGTGTTCTTTGTGGCAAGTCTACCCAATCAGTATCAAAATCTAATGAAATTTTAATTGTGGAGTCGAGCTTGTACATTATTTTTCTTAAATCAACAACCTGCGGATCTCCGGTTTTTCGTCCAGGTCTAATATTTTTCTAAATAAACGTTTCAGTATCAGCATAATTTTTCATAAAACTGATATCCTCGTGAATGGTTTCGTATGGATTTTTAGCACGTGCCTCTTTTGTTAGTTTTATATAATCACTCGGTAGATACATTTCTTTATTTTTCAATTTTCTTGCGATGGCGCTGTGAACGGAGTCACACTCCATTTGAGTGTGACCGGGTTCCAAAAATTTTTGAGTTGATACTACATTGTGTAACTTGCTGAAATTTAGTAAATCATTGCTTAATATTACGTTTCTATTTTGGTACGTACAACCATCTGAGTAAATCACAATAGTAATTTGTCTTTGCAGGCAATTTCTTTCTAAATAATCTATGAGAAATGAGGCAAAAGTACTCGAGGTTAAATCAGCATCAGTTTCATTGAACCAAAAGCACGAGCAATGGTTGGTTGTTAGATCGTATACAGTAAAGTTGTGACACGTAAGTTTGGTTTTAAAATACAAAGCGCTAGCCATTAAAATGGACATACTTTCACAGCCTCTAAATCCATTGTGAGGAGAAGAATGAATTCTCCTTTAGCAGCCTTTTCGTTATCGTCTGCCTTTTTCTTTCTAGCTCTATCCTATTTAATACAATGTATTTGATATTCAGCCTCATACGTTACCCACTTTGTATCTTGAGCAAATATCGCACATGTCCTTTTTTAAAGAATATAAAGATAATTTTTTTTCACGGAATTTTTTATCAAATGTAAACCTGGACACTGGTCTTTCCTCGTTCAAAGTGCAGTGCTTTTTGTAGTTGTTATACAGTTCTGTAGCCGTTGTAAATATTGGTTCTAAAAACAGTTTAGTGGAATCTTTTCGGGCATAATGAGAAGGAAGTTTTGGAATATTATCTAAAGAAACGTTAAGTGTAAGTAGTTTCCTCGTGATATCAAGTGGTTTTGATTTCGCAGATGCGTTCACATTTTCTTTGCTGGGAACCATCCCTAATTCGGCATTCTTGACCCATTGCTGAACTGTGTACCTTCCCAATGACAAAGTACTTAGAAACATTTCTCTGCATACCTGAACTTTCTCTTCATGGTCAGAGGTTTTTAATGGTAAAAAATATATCAATATTTCTTCTTGCTTTGACTTCTCGCCTGCCGCTTTAGTTTTCCGTGATGTAGTTTTTCGAGACACAAGACCTATTACGAACATTTTGCGAGTATCCCAGTTAAGGCTTTTCCAAAAATGGTTATTAATATTTTCTCTAATCAGATCAGTGAACCTTTGACAGCCTCTTAACTTGCTTTTTTTACAAAAATCAGAATCAAAAGTGGCCCTAACTCTCGCGAAGGCCTAATAGTATCTTGATGAATTTTACGTCCATGGTCCCTGCTGTAGCCCAAATATGTTCCGCCTAGCATGCACTTCCTTTTGGCTAGGTTTTTTTCCATTTAGTTGGGTCAGCGACGATACGACGATTTCTTCCTTCAGAAGGATTTCCAAAATCTACGTTATCGATATCAGCCAATGAATTTTCGTGATTGAGCAATTGGTTGTCCTGAGTTTCTGCATTATCTTCCAGAAAAAGCGCATCTTTGTGAATTAACAAAAGCGAAGGGCTGCATGGCCCAGACAATATCATGTTAGATTTATCTTGAAATATATTGGGATTTGACTGACATTTTCGAATAAATCTGATTTCAAATATTTTGTCTTCAGTTAAATCATTAACCGAAAGTGACCGAATTTTCTCTGAATACACACCATGCTCATCTTTAGACTCACTACAAACTGTTAGGTCAGATATGTCGTGGTTGTTTGGTACATCAGCCCCATTGTTAAGTTCATTACAAACTGCTAAATCAGATTTGTCATGATTGTTTGGCTTTATCTCAAACTTAAATAACGATGGTACAGATTGACAAATCTTTCCTATTTTTGTGTTATTGAAGGCACATCTTGCGTTAAGTCAGACATAGAGAGTGAACCATTATATATTTTGTTTTCAGAGTGTGA
This sequence comes from Parnassius smintheus behrii, assembly GCA_036936625.1. Classification (NCBI taxonomy): domain Eukaryota; kingdom Metazoa; phylum Arthropoda; class Insecta; order Lepidoptera; family Papilionidae; genus Parnassius; species Parnassius smintheus. The sequence goes on from JAUPFT010000007.1 coordinate 35,852,829, forward strand.
ATACAGAAGATGTTTGTCTTCAATACTTCTAGATTTTTTAGGAGAAAATAATAGCCAACTATTTTTGTTCTTGGGTTCAGAAAAACTTATGGATTTATAACATGTTTGTGCTAAGTTATTAGCCTGCTTGAGCTGATGAGAGTATTTATAGCTGCCTTGTTTGAAATCCTGATCTTGGCTTTTTGAACTGGTGGTATTTTAAAAAAAACTTTAAATGAATAATTCAGTTTTCATTGTAATGATGTTTAAATGGCAATTTCAACTAAAGGTCCTGGCAAATACATAAAAATAAAAGAACTTATATCCGAAAATAATGCAGGTTTATCTCATGCCTTCTATGTATTTGTTACCCTATTTATTTCAGGTTCTTAGAATTTTACATATTGCGCCGACGAATTTTACATATTGGGATAAGGTTTTAAGGTATTAGAATGATGATTTAAAGTAATCAAAATAGTAAATAATATTAACATTAAACTTACATGACATGGAAGCAGGTGCGATTTCCTTTAAAACATTCGGTTTAGATTTCTTCTTGGAGTTTGCTTTGTTTCCTTGTGTCTTTTTGCTTTCATTTATGGAACCTAAAAATAAATAAATTGTGCTATTATTATAGAAATAAAACCAAACACTGTGCAAACACGTACTAGTTTTCTATGAAACTTACATTCAGTTTCACAAGAAGGTAACGTTTGAACATCCAAAACCGACAGAGAATCAGACTCTTTTACCCTCTTCTCAAAATCAAGCTTCACACCAAGCTTTAACACCATAAATCTAAAACTATGACGAATTCGCAAAAAGAACCTAATTTTTATCATTTATATAGATCCTTTGAAAGCCTAATAAACAGTACCTAATTATGGAATAATGTATAGAAATAAATTCGTTTTAAATTCAATCAGAACTAACTTAAAATAGCAGTAAAACTAAATTAAAGTAGATACTTATCAGTAAAATTAGTAAACAACTTGGTGGCACCTTCTTTTAATTAATTATTTGAGTATAACTTACCTTATTCAATGTATTTTTATAGTCAAAACACACTTTTAAACGTAATTAATCAATTGTTGAACAAAACACAAAGCATATTTTGTACGTTAACTCTGGACTCCCGCAAGAAAAAATGGCGATATGTATCAGCCAATCCCAGTGCAGGAAATCGTTCGCGTGCGAAGCGCCACCCCCGCAATCAGCCTGCTGCATCCAAACCACCAAACGCAAACGCTCAGACAGATTTTTTTTAATTTCCTCCAGAGGTTACACCACCTCCAAAGGGTCTGTATTGTCCTGTTTCACAATTGGATTCACTCAATCACAAGCGAAGTAATTATATAATAAGATTTAACACAAACAATGTATACTTAACTTAAATATTATACAAAAGAAAATAAAGAAAGAAAAAATAAAAACAAGTCAAAAATATGCTTAAACTGAATATAACAATTATTATAAATGACATTGTTTAACAAAAATTATTAACAGTTTAGCGATATAATATCTAAATAAAAGGTAAAAGAAAATATAAGTTAATGTAAATCAACTTAATCTTAAAACTAAACAAAACAAACTAAAATATAAATAAAAACATAAGTAATTAATATAATATTTCTATAGTTTGCACAGTGTCTATATAAATTTTAATTTACAATATTACTGTTTTACAATGACTCTTACATTAATTATTTAGTCTCTAGTCGCCACAGTAAGATATTGTAACATTTTATTTGTTTTACATTATTAAAGGAAAGCCAGAAAAAATAATTTAAAAATTTATGTAAATAATAATAAAAGAGAGAAAAAAAAAGGTAAGTATATACAAAAAAGAACTTATCAGCTATGTAAACTCTACTAAAATTAATTAAAAATATAAAGTGGATAATTACACTTCACTTCTTTGTTATATCTATGGGATATTACAACTAAAATATCGTTGACAAGTAAAATTTGTAACGTGGATAGAAGAATGCAAAATTAAAATAGGATAATAAAAAAGTGGACCCTATAGCTATATTAAATCTAATATGTAAAATTAACAATGTGCAGAGATATTATAACAAATATAGAAAAAAACAGGTTGGGCATGAAATAAAGTTAAGAGAAGAAAAAAATGTAAAATGAATATAAATCAATGAATTCCTAACTTTAATAGTTAGGAATTCATTGTTTACTACTCTCACTATATGAAACATAGCAGTATTAAGCTGCTTTTTGCGCCATTTATTCCGATTTCTACTACAACCATAATAAAGCTGCAGTGTTGCTATACCATGTCCAAATATAATAATATTCCACTAAGAGTCAAACTGTTATTTTAAACAACTCTAGCTAGAGTACAACTATTATTTTAAACAACGCTGCTCTAGTGCTCATTGGCGGACTTTATATGTCTTTGTATTACTCGTATTTTTAATTTCTTAGACGTGCATGTTTCTTTCATATTTTTGCAGCACTTAGAATTGCTACCAACAACTTCCTTAGAGAAAACTTATATATATATATATATATATATTTGTTAATATTTTAATAACTTCTTATACGATCATTGTAAAATATCAATAAATTCTCTTCTTTCTTTAATTTATTAATTTCTTCCTGCTGGTTCTTCCCAGGACAGAGGATTTTTTGCGAACGAGTGGTGAATAAAAAAATGACTTTCAGTAAGTATTATACAATAATATACATTGAATAAAAATCATTCATTTCATTTCAACGACATCGATGCACAGCGCAACCCAGCGATACATATTAGGCAGTGAGAAAAAAAACGAATTGATATCTTTATCTAGCAATGCCAACACACTACGCGCAAAGTTTAAAACTTTGATGTTGCCTATTTAGTTCAAACTTGGTGAGAAAATGTGAAATTGTCAAAGCAAAAGTATTTTAATGTAGTAATAGCTTACAGATATAATCAATTTTGTTGTAAAATGATCGATGAAAATACAAACAAAAAGGTTAGTAAAAATTCGGACTCGATTTTCAAAAAAATTGGGTTGTCACACGCAAATCGGGACACTTGACAACACTAGTTTATGCTATCGGTATGAATTAACCGAATTCGAGGGGTGGTCCCGCCACCCCTCGAATAAGTGTTACGTAAGAAAAAGTGATACGTCTAGTCGTTGGGATGATCCGGAGCGCACTGTATCAAACGGCGTCCACACGTGATTATTTATATTATTTTTAAAATAATCATATAAAATAATTGACTTAATAAATTTTAATTTTTTAAAATTACCTGTATTTTGATAAAATAATTAAAATAGTTAAGTTTATATCCAAATAAATGAAAAAAATAACATTGAAGTGGACAATTTTGGTGATTTTATACTATTGTTTTTTTTTAATATTAAATCGAAATATATTCGTAATTTAGATTTATTTTATTTTGTATTGCACTAAAAGACTATATATTCTATTACAATAACGCTTAAAATAAAGTATTTTTGCTTATAAAAATGGTTGTATTCAATCTGGAAAATAACTCTGACCCATATTTTCGTAAAACCTTATGGGTCTTCGCTATAAAAAATCGTCAATAAAGACTTCATCTTTCTAAAGCCGTAATTTTCTGCAAATAATCTGCTCACTCTTTTCGACACAAATCGCATGTGTCCTCTTAACTGCTCTCAAAAATAAATTGCGAATAACTCATTATATTCAATTATTATTAAAAAAACAACTAATGAAGCAAAACAAGCATAAAATGATTTTATTTTAGTTTTATACAACTTTCGTTAATTAATACACTCGTACACAATCCATCGAACATGGTAGAACCACGCTGCGGCTATATTATTATAATTGTAGCGAATTGGTTGGCTCGACCATAGAAGGACCAAGCTCTCACAGAATACTAGCGTTAAATAGCAGCTTAATGTTGCTGTGTTTTGTATGGTGAGTGTATAGAACCGTAATTCCTTTTTATTGGAAACGAGGCATTCTATCTAAGTCGTCAGAGGTACAACAGAATTTGACTATTAATCGAGGATATAATATGTTGATATCTGTGGACCACAGTATCCACTTACTCTTATTCTCTAAAAAAAACATCTGCTTATTCGCGCGATATTGGTATTTTATTTTGTCACTTTTTTTGTAAAATTACTGAAGGCATATTTTTTTTACTTTAATAATATAAATTTTTTATTGAATATTAATATTACAGATATGATACATGGTAGATAAGATGCAATTTTAATAACAATTTTAGAAGTTAAATTTGAATACGTGGTAGAGCCATGTTGCAGCTATATTAATAGTGTAGCATGAATGGATCGTTTCGACTGGGGAAAGACCACGCTCTCGCAGAAATCCAGCGTAAAATAGCAGCTTTATGCTGCTCTGTCTCGTGTGAAAAGGGTAAAGACCCGAAGACCTTTTTTATTGGAAACGAAGCATTACATTTTAGTCCTCAAGGGTAACAACGCATCTGCATTTTGATTCGTAATCGAGGATATATGTAGATGTCTATGGCCGCAACAACCACTTACCATCGGGTGGACTGTGTGCGTTTTTGCCCTTATACTATAAAAATGCATGAAATTATCATATAATAGTTATTTATATTAAATAAAAATATTTAATTCCATAAAAACTAGTGTTGTCAAAAATAAAGACAGTTACTGGTTATTTAATATAGAATAAGTTCATCGGGAAAACTCATTTCGAATTCTTTCATTCTGTGACAGTCGGCTACCAATAACAAACTCGTAATTTATCTTGTCAGATCCAACACCGCTGGCATGCCAACAGTTTTAACTGATGTGCGGTATACGATCTCCCTATCAATTTGGACTTTTAACAGAAATAATATGTACTAGTTTAAATAAGTTGTAACTTTATTATGAAATGTATACTTCGAAACATTTATATTCTTAGCGTTTTAAAAATCCTTCTTTTCTAGGGCACATAGGTACTACACATATTGAAAACTTAACTTATTAGTCATTATGACTACTGAGTATCTCATGCTTAATTTAAATCCTTTACCTACTAGTAACAAACTGTATCATTTTATAACTTTTGCCACAACAATATATTTTACATTCTCATTGTTTAGTGTACAGTCACATGAGTAGATGGAACAGAGACGAGGTTTCTTACGGACGTGCAAAATTGTTACTGAAAACATTTGTTAAATAGTTTTATTATTCAGCATGATAGAATACCTTACAAATTACTTACTCTAATAATTTTTCGTGTAGTTTTTGTTTTTTAATAATTTATTGATTCTCTTAATGGTGTGGTAAACTCTGAATCGAACATAAAGTTATTTCAAGTAATCTAACGGAAAACATTCACATCGCATATCTAATTTACAATCTTTAAAACGTTTAATATTTTGTTGCCAAAATTGACAATATTTATTTCAAGATCGAAATATTCGGGAAACTTTTGCGCGAGAAACATACAGTATAATAAAAGTACTTGCTTGAGAAAGTAATAATAAAATATGTATTTACTTACCTATTGTACCCCTTGGGATAGTTAAAGTATGATAAATTTTTATTTTTTCTAATATTCTTTACACACTCAGTACAATAAACAGCCGTTATTAATAATACAACGTTTTAACATTAAAATATTCAAACTTGCAACTAGCAAAACAACCAACGTGCGTCGCACTGACCCTGAGATTGTCCGCCGGCTGTGCCACCGTAACCTGTTTTTTCCAGTCTCGCCGCATACGCGACAAGTGGCCAGTGGTCACGCACACATGTCCCGCGTGCTTGTAGTAATTCAACCGATTTACGGGGTTGTATGAAACTTTATCTCTGTTCCGTTTATCTACTCATGTGATACAACGGTTCTATTACAGAGAAACTCAACATTCTTGTCCCTCCACCTTTTCAAATTAAAAGCCTTTGCCCAGCAGTTTGTCTTATGTGGGTTTAAACTTTATTATTACTTTACTATGTAAATACTACTTACTAATAATACAATATTTAATAAAATTGTTGTTTTTAAGGATTTCAACATGTTTTTTTTATTTCTACAGTTTGTAACTTGTAGCAGTAGCATTCATTGCCGTGTTACCTTCTGCTTTTGATTAATAATTTTTGTCCAATACACAGAGAATCCATCCATACATCCATCCATGATGGCCTATAAGAGTCCACTGCTGAACATAAGCCTCCCCCACTGATTAGCACATGGGGGATTTCGCCATAGCTGACACGCTTGGCAGACGGGCTGAAAACCGAGTTTTTAAAGTTTTGAGTTGTAGTCAGAAAGATGCGGCAGCCCATCAAATGTCACAGTTTCCTTCTGTCGTCTCCTACGATACACACAAGATACAGAATGAGCTAACTCTATGATACCTTGAGACTGACAGAAGACTTTCTGTCAGTTTTAAGGTATACATGGATTTGGATTCAATGTATTAATAATAGAATCCTAAGCAATTAAAAAAAATCTCGTTGCCAAATGGCAGCATAAGATCCATTACCCAAATTTACCCAGACCGACCTCAGAAAGCCAAGTCAAGCAGAATCGCCAATCCACATCTGCAATGAGAGGTATATTCCTTTAATGACTACAAAGGTAACAAACCAGCAGTTGGGCACCAGTGTTTTCCTTATAACAACTGGGAAATAAAATGACTGCGGTTGTGAACTCACCTGCCAAGAGTGGAATCTATGGCATGTGGGATACATGCCGCAATTTTCATTGAATAGTTTCCTTATGAGGCAATTGTGGGGTGGGACTTCGGTGGGCTGCAATGTATGATGAATTATTAGAAATTTAAAGAAACGCACACTATATTATACACACACTATATAATGTTATGCTGGCAATATGAATGTTGCAGTATGAATGACTCTCACAACTGGGGAAGGATCACGCTCTAACAGAATAGCAGCGTAATAGATATGAAGCTAAAAAATTATCTGCTGAGTCTTTTATGGTGATTCTAGAGAACTGGAGGTCATTTTTACCGGTAGCGAGGCATTATATCTTAGCTCTCAGGAATACACAGCGCATCTACATTTTGATTCTTAATTGAGTATAGATCTGTGGGTCACAGAATCCACTTACCATCAGGCGAATTGTGTGTTCGTTTGTTTCTCTTGTTCCACGAAAAAAGAGATAGTAACGCATTTTACATTATCGTATAATGTAGCCAAAGAAAGTTACATAGACTTTTGGGTGGTGGCCAAAACTAAGTGTAAATTTCGAACGTAAATTTTGTAGGCAGTCCACCAGCTAATAATTCTTTTAATATATAAAATTAAATAAATTAAATAAATTAATGTAATTTACCATAACATAATTCGTTCGGCTTTCTTAAAGCAAGTGTCAAACGAACTTACAGTTCACATGACGGTAAGCGGCTCCAGCAGACCATGGACCTGCAGCCAACTTTAAACAAGAATTCTACGTAATGATTTCTTATTGCTTATTTACGCGAGCACTAAACATTTAAATAAAACTATATTAACTACTTATAAACTATATTTACCTATTTTATATCAATATAGATATAGTTATAATATATATATATATATATATATAATAGGATATAGTTATAAAATATATATAATATATAATAGTTATCTATATAGATAGAGGGAAAAAAGGTTACAGATGTGTTGTCACCTTTGGGTATAAAGATGGAATGCATCATAGCCTGTAATTCTACTGGTACTTTTTACTTTTTTAACCAGAACACAGCAATGCAAGCACTGCTATTTGGTAATAGTATTGGGGAGAGCATTGTAGTTAGTCAGAGGAACTCCTGGGCAGAAAAAGAGGTGTTTACGTATAAAAGTTGTCAATTTCATGGTATTATATTCGTGCAAACACGTAAAAAAAATCGTAGCATTATGTGCACACACTACATTATGTATAAACTTTTAAAAAATAGACCTAAAACGCGCCAAGCAAACAGTCAGATTCTAATTATTATTAATGATATACCGACAACCTACGTAGATTTGCCAGCAGAAAGAAATTAAAGACACTTTTAAGCACTAATAAAAAATGCCATTGGCTTCTTAATTATTAATATTTTTTTTTTTTATTTTTGGCTAGTGTCACATTTGTCAGCATAATCGTCAAGAGGTAATCCTACGGGGACAAATACTGAGTGGATTACTATCATTTGTTTGCCCAATCATCCTTTGCCAAATCAGCGCAGCGTTTAGATTAGGGAAAAACTTTATAGTAGACTTCAAAAGCCGCATGATGAACACAATCATACTATAAATCAATCATTACCAAGCAGTAGAGCAAGTAGTAAAAGGTTATAGCAGGAATTGTATCTTTTTGTAAAATAATCTAAAGCTTTAATTTTTAGGACATTTGCAAACCACACAGAAAAATAAATGAAGCTTGATTTCATTCATTTATGTAAGGCCTAAAGTGTAAACAGAGTTAATAAAATAATTTTCCCAATGTGGAGTTCTTTTTAACGAGTACATACTTCTCGGTTTTTAATTTATCAAAGTTTCGTTAAATAAGCTTTATCAAAAATTTTGTGGATGCACATTACTTAAATTACACCCTAGTAAAAACTATTTATATTTTGAATGTTAATACTTTTCCTGATTACACTTTCATATACACATTCATAAGTGGAAAACACTACACTACACTACTACTATACACTTTCATAAGTGGAAAAGTTGAATAATTAAATAAAGTTACTTTATTATTATACTTCCTATTACGTTATGAATGCCTGGTGGTAAATATGTTGGCAAAGTCTCGTAATCATTGTAATTTCTAACTAAATAATGCATAAAAACATTTATATCAGTCTCGCGATTATCGTTTTGTAAAAGTAAGGTTAAATAAATTAACGCCTCTCTGTTTGCTGGTTATAGTACTTTTTTTTCGAGCAACTATGCGGTTCTAGGGAAAGAGACCAGTATTACTGCGACCTAAAAGATCTATTGTGATCGCTGCTATGGCTATAGTTCACTGCTAAGTCCTATGTGTTCTTTGAACAAAAGGAGTTGCTTAACTGTGACCAATTTCACTTCTTCTGAGCGAAGTACATAGTTTCCCCGATGAGTGTTACGTTTGCGCATTAAGGGTCCGCATGGACGTAACGGAAGAAATGCCGCTGCAATCAGTTAGGCCGGCACAGTCGTTTCTTCTGTTATGTAACAGAACCGATGTATTGAGAGAATCCGTTATGAAGCAGAGTTCCGTTATGAAACAGAACTGACATATTGATATATTGAGAGTCCGATAACATCAAGACTGGTTTGATGAGAATGATGGAGTACTTACGGATGTTATTGATAAACACCGTAGGCTTCTAAAGCAGCACACTAGAACTCATCAGAGTGCAGGTATTATGTGTGATCTGGAGCTGCGTAAACTCTCATGACAAGCGAAAGATAAGTGGTGGCAGGAGAAGACTCGTCAGATACAGTGGCTCGATGATCGAAAGTTCCACAGAATTCAACTAGTGGTGAAGCGCTTTTTAAAAGCAGGGAGGATATACTCGAGCGATGGGCGGAGCATTTCAACACCCTACTTAACGTGGATCATTTTGTTGACCTAGACCACCTTCGCTGCCTACCTCAGCAACCTTTTACCCTCGAGTTCGATGAACCAGTCTTGCCTGACGAGGTAGCTCTTGCCATTAAGCAATAGCAAAATAAACGTGCGATTGGCGTTGATTCTATACCGGGTCAATTATTGAAGTATGGCGGTGGGGATTTGTATTCTGCGTTATGGAAACTTTTTGTCGTTATGTGGGAAAAAGAACAAGTCCCAAAACTTTTAAGGTATCCCTCATACGAGCCCTATATATGGACAAAGGTGACCAGTCGAACTCCAATTCTTACCGTGGCATTTCCCTACTTTCAGTGCCTGGATAAGTCTTCGCCAGACTTCTACTAAACCACCTCAGCAAACTTTCTGAAAGGATTTTGCCGGAATCCCAGTTCGGCTTCTGACATGACCGTGGCACCTGTGAGGCCTATTTTCTCATTGCGTCAACTGCAGGAAAAAATCAAAGAACAGGGTCGTACTATATATCCATTTTGTAGACCTTGAGAAGGCATTCGATAGTGTACCGCGATAAGCCCTCTGGATAGTGCTTCGGAAAATGCTCACTCGGTCTCATCTACACAAGACTAGCAAATGGTATATATGACCTATGCAGTGACATCCTTACACTTCCGTTTCATCTCATTTACACAAATCACATCTATTCCTCTGTCATACACGATCACGCAGATTTCATCCGTATTATTATCCATTGCTTCACATACACTCATCGTAGCCAGGCGGGCTTCTTCAATCCACCTTTGGCCACTCCTGGAGACAGAACATGACGGGTGGCGGACTTTGTCGCCGGTTTAACGCCCGGAGCTTATTCGCACCCCTGCCCCATTAAAGGCGTATAAGGAATTCCGGGCCATTTCTTTTATTTCTTGCCTGATGATGCGGACTAGGTTTGGTAGATTTGACGCCTCTAGATTGTCTTTTCAGATATGTTGCTCGTTTAGCACCACCCGGGGGACACGTGTGGGGTGAGCTTAGAGTTAGGTCTACGAAGCCTACGGACGCAAGTGACTCATCCTCCTACTATTTGTTATTACACTTACTATTATTATTATCCTTTTCCTTATATATGCGTTGAAACTTAGAAAATAAATTTCAAAAAGATACCATTTACCTAAGTAATACTAATACTTGTTAACCATTAATTATTTTCCTATACTATTTAAACTTTACAGATTTACTCTATCGCTGAAGTATTCATTATTTGTTTTTTTAGTTAATTATAATTTTTCAAAAATAATAAAACTAACGATTTGTTAACATAAGCTTTACTTTTTCCCGAAAGAAACACAATGAACAACTTCGAATAGGATTTACAAAACTTTTAATTAGGCAACTTTATTTTGCGATGTCGTTGATAGAAATTATATTTATATTATATTTTTCTTAGATTGTTGAATTTGTTATATGTCTACAATTATTTTTAATACGGCTATCCTTAACATAAACTACTTCGTTAAAAATAATCTGAAGTATCAACTTAATTCTGCTGTGTTTCGTATTGAGTGTAGAGAATCGGATACCCTTTTTATTGTGGACGAGGCATTCTATATTAGTCTTCAGGAATCTCGCACGCACGACGCATATACATTTTGATTTCTATGAGGTTCATGGGTTTACTAATTACCGTATAGTGGTGGTGAAAGAATATTCACTGCCCCAAATCATCCCGTATGTGGCGTAAAAGGCGACAGAGGGAAACAAATCGGTAGATGGTCAGCATTGTCTTCCTAATAACAAACAAAAAACTGCGGTTGCCAAACCGCTTGTCAAGCGTGGAAGCTGTGACAAATATCTCCCGGAGGCCTATGTTCAGCAGTGGACTTTAATAGCCTGTAACTGTAACGGTATGGGCAACATCATATCATCAGGTAGACTGTGTTCTCGTTTGTCACCCTTATTCTATAAAAAATGGTAATTTTACAGAACCCTTTTAAAAAGCTATCTTTGAAGTATATTTAGTATTAATATCATCACGAACATCATAACTCTAAATAGATATAGTTATGACTCGGAGAATTGGGAATGAAAAATTTTCTTTAAAATTTCGCTTGAAAGATAGTAATCGCACTGTCAAACCATTCATATCGCTGCTCTCCGTAATCGGTACCAATCCGAACCGTTTACATTCTCGCAGATGTTCCAACATTGATAGAAGGCTATGATATATATAAATATATATAACATATATTTGTTTTTACCTTTTAAGATATTTATCCTTTTAGATATTTTTTTTAATTGTGCCGGATCGTTTGGTAGTGACGATTGCATGAAGATTAAACTACTTAACGATGATAGTGTGCATTATGTAGAGACAGTTGTTACAGATTTACTTGCTTATTCTATCGGGCAGTCGTTTTGCAGTAGTCAATTATACACCATTTATTTATTTAGTTATTATTACCAAAAAACAGAATTACGAGTAGAGTTAAACCTAAAGTTTAATATGTACAATAGGCGGTCTTGTCAATCTGAAAGTGATCTCTTCCACCCAACCTTAGCGTAGAGAACTTATGAAAACAATAGTTATAAAAGAGGGAGGCGTACAAAAAAATATGGTAATACATATAAATAATACGTAAGTGAAAATTATATATAATATTATATAAGTATTAGATTAAATGAAAAGAGTACAAACAGGAAAAGTAATTTATCAAATAGCGTTAGAAGTAATACTATTTAACAAGGCTTTTGAGAAATGAAGGGTTTTAGCACGACGAATGTAGAGAGGTAAAGAGTTCCACAAATGTGTAACAACAGTGACAGTAAATGATTTCTTAAAAAAAACAGGAAGAGTGCACAGGAAGATAGAGAGAAATATTGACATAGAATCGAAGGAACCGATTATGGGTAAGGGAAAGATAATCGTAACGGTCTTTTAAATAATGAGGAGTGGAAAGATTAAACTGCACGCCATACAACGCGAAGAGAATGAAATTAAAGCTGGAGTGATCTCAATTACGCCTTTGAATTTGTAGATTTTGTTTTTTCTGAAATTGTATGAGGGACATTATCAAGATAATTTTGGCCGTATAAATGGAATAAAATTATTTTTGACAACTCGTACGTATAACAACGTCGGTCACCACGAGTAACACAGTTCCTGTATTTTCTTCATTAATATTTATTACCTTTTCTAAAATACTAATAATACATATTTTTTATTCTATGTTCAAGGGCAAAAACTTAACGTCTCTTTTAACCCTTAACCAAGATAAGGGAACATGCCTCCCACATAGTATTTTCGATGCCCTTAACAGGTTTTGGTGATAAAACGCCCACAAACTGTCAAAAACCCTGTAGAAATATATTACCTATGGGCACATCAAAAAAAAAAAAAAGAATCGGAATGCAAATGTCACTTTTATAGCTAGTTAATCTGTGACTGTCAGTTGGTTGAGTGTTTATTGAACAAGTGCCGCGTTTTTTTTTAATAATGGCGAAACAACGAAAGGTAAGTCGTACAATTTTTTGATATGTTATAGTTTTTGAGTTATTCTATTGATTTATGCATAAATTTTAACCAAATACTTAACAAAATTACAGATATAACTAATTTAAAATGTGGGGAACATATGCCCTTAGCCTGATAGTACTGTTGATTATGTGGGAGCTATATGTTCATAGCCTGATGAATTAGAATTATTTATTTCTTCACTAGCTATTACCCGCGGTTTTCATTTTAATTTTTATTATATTCTAACCAATATGCTAACATGGTAGTGGGTATGTTTTTGTCATCTATTAACTAGTCATTCATTATGTGTGTAATTACTTTATTTTACAGAAAAAGTAATAATTTTTAAAAAGTAGTAAAAACTTAGGCCACATCATCAGGTGACCACCAACAGGTGAGATTGCGGTTAAACGCCTGTTTAGTCCGATATAAAAAAAAACTCAACAGACAAACTCATTTTCATTTATATATATAGTCAATCTCAATCTCAAGGCAGGCAATGGGATTATGTTTTCCCACATGTTTTTTTTTTCATGTTTTTAGCATTTTTTTTTCAGTTTCAGTGATGCAATATGAAACAGAGCCCTTATAAGTATACAAATCCATAAAAAGAAACAATGTTGCTACGGCAGTTTTCTGGGGCCTGGTAAAGGGTTAATTATGTATCATTAGTACGACAAATTTTAGACGATGTTTACTGAAAAATGCGCTGAATGCAACAAAGGTCGTTTCTTATTTTGTTTGTTCAGGATGAGCGTCCGATACGGCTTACCAGATGTTTCTGTACGTGCTCAGAACACTGAGGGATCACGCTAGTAATTCTCTAAAATCAGATGAAAATTTTGTATTCGTTCCCACCTAAGAAAAAAAAATGTTCGAATGTAGTTAGGTTGTGAGCGAAGGCGAAAGGCTTTTTAAAAAGCAAGAGGAGCACAAGTGCTCACTCTGAAGTTCAGGTTAAGACTAACTTTATTCAGGTTTTAAGATACAATATATATGATGTGAGAACAATGGTCATGTGATGTGAGAACAATGGTCAATAGTAATCTTAATGCTTGCTGTTATTGCAGATAACAGGAAGCTATTTTAACTGAATACTTATTATCTACTTATAATAAAAGCTCTTGTCTTATGTCCCTCTGATAGTTGTAGTTCCACGAAAATACTTGTTATCTAATTACAATGACGGGCATTGTCTAATGTCCGTCTTATATAACTATTTCCATGAAGCTATTCTAAATGGATACTTATTATTTAATTACAATGAAGGGCATTGTCTAATGTCCGTCTTATAGTTATATAACTCCTCCCCCCTTAAGATGAAGGCGCGCCGAAGGCTGCGACTGGAGCTGGATGCTTTCAGCTTCCGGTTCTTGCGGGACTGAAGTGCGCGCCGACTTAGGTGTCCACCAGAATTTGTAGATTGTTACCAGCACTCCTGTTAGTAGTACCATGATGTATAAGGTGATCGACGACCAGCTAGGTGTGCTAGAGATGATTGCCGGTTTTTCTATCGTAGACTTGACCTCTTCTGACTGCTGTATCGCTTTCTTTAGGTTGTCTAGTTCGATGTTTTCCAATTTGATTTTAATTGGTAATAGTTTCGGCGTTTGATGAGCTTGGGGTAGCGGGATAGTTTCTCTGATGTTAATGTATTTTTGGTGTGTTGCTAAAGTTCTATCCATTACTAGAATCTTGCAGTTGTTGTCTGTTGTTACTAAGAAAACGCCTTTGTTTCGTTGGTATTGAACGTCGTTACCACATGTGGTTTTTATGACTTCTTCTTGTTTCATTATTACTATCCAGCTATTATCCCTGATTTGTTGTATGATGTTGTTTTCGAAGGTTGCTGTTGCATAGGTGCAGTTGTGTGGTTCTTGATGCTGAATCAGTTGAGCTATACAGTCATTGGAGTGCAGTAATGTGTTCCACTCTAGGTGTTTGCAGATGACCTCGTCTTCTATTATCTTGGTGCATGGCTCGTGAGGATATGCGAACTTATTATTACCCAAGACTAGGAAAGGATTTTTGGGAACCAAGATTGTGTTATTGTCATTAGGAATGGAATATAGGTGTAGGAGGTTATATGGTTGTTCTGCAACTAATGGTATTTCTAGTATGAAGGTAATACTTTCGTTAGTGCTATATGCTTTTACTATAATGCTTTTTTCCCATAGTTGTATGTTGTTTAGAATTGGGGCAAACGGTAAGTTTCCACTGATTTCATTTTGAATATTATTTAGTTCTTCTATTAGATAGGAGGGGTCGATAATACTCGGGTGCATCTTTTTAAGTTGTGCAAATGTGAGTGCGTTTTCTAGAGTATCTAGTCTATCATAGAGTTGTTGGAGTGAGCTTTCTATATCGTTGAAGATGTTTATTAACACCATATTATTTTCTTCCGTTGAATATCTGTCTATTGCTCTGTATATTTTTATTTGATTGTTTTTTATGGTTCTCAAATTGTTTTCATAATTTTTCATGAATTCTTGCATTATACTTATCGTTTTTTTTTGATTTGATTTATTATTGTTAAGTGATGTTTGTATTGCCTTGATTTCGTTATCGAATTTAGTTGCATCGTCTTGGTCTAGGTTTCCTGTAATGGTTTTTATTATCGTTCCTAGGCCATTTATAAGGCCACGTTTATATCTATATCCTAATCTATAGCCTATTGTTTCTAAGCCTAAGTAAATTAACTTACTTTCTACTGTGTCGATGCGATAATCTATTCTTTTGGTTATCGCGTCGTTATCTGCTGATGTATTTTGTTTTAATTTTATTGTATAATAATTGCTGCAGATCTCTAAATAAATTTCTCTTAACTTTGTAGTGTTGTAAACTACTGCTAAGTGGTATGTATCTAGTTGATATTGGGCCTTGGCTTCTGTTAGCACCAATATCCCATTGTGGCTGTCTATTGGCTGTATGATTGCTGTTGCTGCGGCGAGCTGAAGCACTGCGATGCAGGCGATGGCGTTCCTGAAACATGTTCAGGGCGCCTTAGTAAGCGGAAATGAACTCTTATTGTTTTGGCCTTTACGTGTTTGCCTACGATTTCCGCTATTTGCTCAGGGTGTATACGCACTATTGTATACGGCCCTAGGTACTTTGGGTCAAGTTTGTTACTTCTTGCTGTTTTTGCTACTTGCTTATGTTTCGATGTTGCGTGTGCTGTTTTAATGAAATGTGTTTCGTTTTTTATCTTAATGTTAAGGTTTTTCTTTTCCTTCAGAATTCGCGGATGTATTAGTGATTGTGAAGCTCCTGTATCTAAAAGAAATCTGCCGCCTAACTCTTCTATGAATATGTAGGGAAGTCGGTTATAGTTTTGTATGTTATTCATAAAGACTATATTTTCAGTTGATTTTCCAAATCTAGGAGAAAAATTTTCATCTTGGACCTCCTCGGAGATATTTTCCTCGGTGTCCTGCTCTGATGATGACTGATTGTCTTCATCATCATTTGTTTCGCTTTGACAGTGTAGTTTCTTTACCGATTCTGTATTGTTTTTCGGGCTTTTATTTTTATTGAATCCGTCTTTCTTTTGGAAAGTACCTGATTTTGTTGTTTTATTGTTTGTGGAGGTTTTGTATGTGCTTGATTTGTTTTGTTGTGCACGCCTAGTTCTGAGTTTTACCTCCTCCTGTTTTGCTACCGTTATGGCTTGATCTAAATTTTCCACACTTTTTAACTTTATAAGTATCGCGGTTATTGGGTTAAGTTTATCTAAAAAGGTTTCTAAAGCCATCTGCTCATAGTAAACTCTTTTGCTTGGATCAGTTGATATTAATGTGCTCATTAAGAGTCTGATTCTATCACCGAACGCATCTATTGAACTGTTATCTCTAGTGATGTTCATTAATTCCTGCACTAATTGAATTTCGGTGCGAAATTCGCCAAATTTTTTTTGGAGAACCGATTTTATGTTAGGCCAAGTTTTTGTGCCAGGGTTCTCGGACAAAGCTTCGACAGCTTTTCCTGTTAATTTGTTTCTAATGAGACAAGCAATGCATTCGTCGTCTCTATTAGTAATTAGCTCCAGAGCATTCTCGACACCTTCGATGTAGAATGCTAACGTCCTCTTGTTCCCATCGTAACTGGGCAATAGTCTTGAGAACGTTGAATAGTCGGTAGGTACCGGCTTTTCATCAATAACAGGTTTTTCTTCATGTACCTTCTTATCGTTTGCCATTTTTATCAAAAACAAGAAGTGAACAATGGGTAGAAGCACCTAGCGAGTGTTTTAAGTATTTATACTACTATTGGTCCCTAGACACTAGAAAACACCACAAAAGTTGTGTAACTGTTAGTATGTCCGAGATAGTGAAAGGAGTCTCGGGAATAATCAGAATAAATGCTTACCCCACGAGCATAACCGATGAGAGGCTGTTGATTTTTGGTGAATCTTCCTGACTTCTGCTGGATTCTGCTGCCTGCCGCCGATGCCTGCTGCTGCTCACGGTAGGTTCTTGATGCACGTCACGGAACAAGGTATTAAGGAATTCTCCACTGGAACCGATGAACGCGACGTACCGACTGCGCCAGTTAGGTTGTGAGCGAAGGCGAAAGGCTTTTTAAAAAGCAAGAGGAGCACAAGTGCTCACTCTGAAGTTCAGGTTAAGACTAACTTTATTCAGGTTTTAAGATACAATATATATGATGTGAGAACAATGGTCATGTGATGTGAGAACAATGGTCAATAGTAATCTTAATGCTTGCTGTTATTGCAGATAACAGGAAGCTATTTTAACTGAATACTTATTATCTACTTATAATAAAAGCTCTTGTCTTATGTCCCTCTGATAGTTGTAGTTCCACGAAAATACTTGTTATCTAATTACAATGACGGGCATTGTCTAATGTCCGTCTTATATAACTATTTCCATGAAGCTATTCTAAATGGATACTTATTATTTAATTACAATGAAGGGCATTGTCTAATGTCCGTCTTATAGTTATATAACTATGTTCGAGAAAAAGCAAAATTTCCCGTGGTGTGGTCACACTAACAGGGGTATTTCCCTAGAATTTATATAAGGTGATTATCTTAGTTGATAAGCTATTAATATACATTCAAAGTCTTCTATTATTTAGTAAAAAGCTTTTAATAAGAACAATTACACCTTATATTCCGTCCGTCACACAGTTAACACAGGATATATTATGTCTGGAGACCTGTAGAATGAGGGACCAGTTTTAACAGTAGTTATCTTAAAACTGCGCCAATATTCAGCTCCATTACTTTTTAACAAACTAAAACCTTAACTGGAAAAAAGTACACGATATATAATTTAACTAAGAATTTTTTTTATTTTATAAAAATATTATGTTGACTGAAGGACCACGGTTTATACATTTGTTTCCTTTACCTTTGACACTTTGTGTCTTAAAATTTAGTAAAATAAGCTTTATAAATTCTTTATTAAAAATTATTACATTAACTTCGTTTTTAAAACACTTTCTGAGATCTGGCTGATAGACTATATCAACTAAGGGATCACACTTTAAAGGCTGAAACTTTTGATATATTCTTTAACAAATTCCAGCATTCGTTCTACAATTGTTTCAGATCTACTACTAAACCCTTAGCAATTCATTTCATAAATTCCCAGCTTAGTCCCTCAGTGCTCTCAATATCACATGAACTAGGTACGTCGTCTCCACGGTACTAATGCGGTCGTGGATGGTCCGCGGATTGACTATTTTAAATCGCATGCACCTCCCAACACACGGATAGTAATATATATTAAAATCTCGTTCAACTGATTAATCAAAAAGCAGTCGATGTGTTTTTTTATCAATTACTATTTTTAATAAAGCTGTTAAGTATTTTATTAATTCTTCTTAGTTCTTTTTTCGGCTTTTTTTTTCAAAATTATATACATCTCCAAATGCCAACTTCCACTGTGCTGATGTAATGTGCTGATTAAGAATTAAATTTTTATGTCCACTGTAATTAATGATGCCAGAGTAGGCTTCTAGAACACAATACTAAAATAAATGGAATGAAGTGGACAATAATAAAATAAAATTATGTATTTCTATATTATAAGAACAATTAAGAAATATTAAAAATGGTAAAATTAAAAAAGTTGTACAACAAACTTCAATATTAATAAAATGAAAACAACATCAATGTAGTCAAAGTCCAAACGTACTGATCAGATCTTGATCAAATTACGATATAGTATATTGGACTCATCAAAAACGGATCATCTGGAAAAAGTTATGAGTGTGTTATGTAATACATAAAAAATACAGTCAAATTGGGCACATTCTTCTTTTTGAAGTCGATTAAAATATAAGTGTTTGAGTGTCTCCTGTCAATCCAGCGACGAAGGATCTGCAAAACCGCGGCCGCCACCATTTGCATTCTGATTTATCCAACAACACAGTAGCCAGCGCTAAACGCCCTACTTTTATATTATTTACAGTTTTACACATTTTAAACACCTAAATGGTTCTGTTTACTCAAAAAATAATACTTATTGGATTTTTTAATTTTACACGAGATAACATAACAACAAAATAATGGTTATAGTGGAAATACTTAATAATAATAGGGGAAAAGTTTCTTCGTATATTGCTCAGATAAAATCGAAGTAAAATCTCTTTGGTTGGTATGTGTTTTTGTTGTCTGTGTGTTTGTATTTTGCTGGTTTTAGTATCGATATATATATAGACCCTTATACGCATATAATCTTTTTTAAAGAATATTAACAATGCTTTAAACATTACTAAAATTCCCCTTTAACCACTCGTAGTAAGCTTAAATTGCTTGTGTTACGAGTAGTTCACGCCAGTAGTCAAATGGTGGATTCAAACCCACGACCTTTTTGAGTTCGCGGTCCGCGCCCCGCCATTAGGCTACTGTCGCTAAATCGATTCCATTTTTGAAAAAGTGAGAAACTGAGTATTGACTACAAAACGGTTTTAACCCATTTGAAAAAGTCTGGCTATATAGAAAAGCTCGATATTTATGTACCACACGAGCTCACTGAAAGAAACATAATGAATTATGTACTCATTTGTAATTCTCCATTTAAACGTAAAGAAACCGAACCGTTTTTGAAAAGAGTGGCCACTGGTGATGAAAACTGGATCAATCGATAAGAACATGTGAAAAAGATCGTGGTTAAAGGGGGTAGTCAAGCTCCACAGACTATGGCAAAACCCGGAATTACACGCAATAAGGTGATGCTGTGTGTATGGTGGGTTTGGGAGGGCATCGTTTATTATGTGCTTTTACTGCCTGGCAAATCTATCTATTCAGATCTCTACTGCCAACAACTAATGAGACTTAAGCAAGAAATTGAGAAAAAATGGCCGGAATTGATTAACAGAAAAGAAGTGGTCATGATAACGCCAGACCACACACATCTTTAGACACTCAGCAAAAATTAAGAGAGCTTGATTGGGAAGTGTTGATGCATCCAACATATAGTGCTGACCTTGCACCCACAGATTTTCACCAGTTTTGGTCTCTTCAGCACTATTTGGGTAGTGCAAAATGCAAATTTAAAAGAATATGAAAAAAATTAAAGGTTGAATTT
This sequence comes from Parnassius smintheus behrii, assembly GCA_036936625.1. Lineage (NCBI taxonomy): Eukaryota > Metazoa > Arthropoda > Insecta > Lepidoptera > Papilionidae > Parnassius > Parnassius smintheus. Next base: position 35,873,373 of record JAUPFT010000007.1, read on the forward strand.
TTACGTACTGTTGTTTGTACCGCTTGTATAAAAAAATTTTACGTTATGTTTACCGAAATAAACTTAAAAAAATTTCGCAGGAGCATTCGCATACAAAATTTTTTCTGTTTTACATCTTTAAGTAGCCTTTTGCGAGCGCATTTGACGTGGAGTCGCTAACGAGGGACGCGAAACGAACGGCGGCTTCTTGTGAGACCATAGCCAATTGTGTAAAGGGAAACTATTATAGAGATGATTGTAATAAACTGAACTGATATTTATTACGGGAAACATTTATTAAAAACCTAAACAATGAGGAACATAACAAAGGCAATTATTTTAACACTGTCTGATTGAAAAGAATAATATATTGTATGTACATAAAAACATAAAATTAAGGAATAATGAAACCATGTTCCACATTATTAAACCAATTACTTAACCAAAAAATCTATCAATCTCGAACAAATCGACAGTAACCTTTTTAAGGGTTCAAACAAAATTATATCGATGTCGAAAACAGTACTACATCGTTTTCAGTGAATCTGGAATCAAGAGTCTGGAAAGACGTTTATGATGAGACGTCAGAGTGAAACTGAAATAGCAGATGAGCAGCAATATCTTTCTGATAATATATCAATGTCATGAAAAACTGCAGTGACTTTTTCTCGCTCAAAGAACGTCGCTGGCACGGCATCGCCACGACCGTTGCCGACTACCGAGGAAGCAAAATGTATTAAAATGTATGGCACGTACTTATCAATGCCAGTGGCGATGACTTTTACCGGTGCCACCGATGGGACCGGGACAACTGTATATTATGTATTGTGAACATATTGTAGCCGTGTGCGTGTGTACGTGCGCGGACCGAAGTAGAAGAGAAGCGTTGAGATTAAGACTCAAAATTCGCTTGTGAAACGATGAAATGTCTCCTCGCTTATGCGGCGACTTAAAATTATTTTTTCGTCGTATCGACGACTTGACAAGACCATGTTGTAGAACTGAAGTCTATGTTAGTACTGCCCAAAACCCGAGCGTAGTTTGGCATCGGCACTGGTCCGGTGGAAAAAAGTAGCCCCGTGCAGTGGCGGTGTAGTTAAAATCGCCTTTTAAGTGAATATAACCATTCAGTGAGAATGAGAGTCTAAAAGTCCAGCAACGCACCTGCAATTCCCCTGGTGTTGCAATTGATAATGGGCGGCGGTAGTCACTTAACATCAGGTGAGCCGTATGTTAAAATTAAAAGCGATATAATCCGTAAATTATTGTTATAAAATAAGAAGCTTCATTTCCAGTTAAAGGTATCTTGAGTTTTCATGATTCAACATAAGAAACATAACAGCATTATGCTAATATTTTACGCTGGTGTTCCCTGAGCAACTGATCCCTCCCTTGTCAAGCTGAGCCATTTGTACTGCAGCCATAATGTAGCTCCAGTGAGATATCAATCGATAAGAACATGCGAAATCACGCACAAAGTACTTTGGAGTTACACGACATTACTACGACACTGCAACCAAGACCTTACTTACTTCTTATCGTGTAGGGTCGTGTGGGTAGTTATACAAGTTTCGTAGGATAAATGAGCACTGTTAATATCCAGTAAAATATTCGTAATACAGTTGACTCTATCAGATGTTGTCGCCCTGTTAAAAGTGAACCAAAAGTACATTACCATTGTGATCCTCTTTATAAGTCCATAAAATGTTCATTGCTGAAAATAGATCTCTTCTGTAATTGAATGTATTTTCCGGTATCACTACGTTTGAAAAGTGGATGGGCGATACACCCCATACAGGTATGGGGGTTACATCCATACCTGCCTACACCATATGATATATATATATATATATATATATATATATATATATATATATATATACCTTTACCACTGCCATTCATCGCAGGTAACTTGGTCTTCCAGTCATTTATCCAAATCACCGCATCATCTATAACTATATGTACTGGATGAAATATTATAACGGATTCCCTTACGTTGCCGGCTAACATTATTATTTTGAACCAATTTTTACTTGTAAACGTGGAAGAGCCATGCTGCAGCTATATTTGTGTGCTTGTAGCACGAATGGGTCGGGGGTGGCAGCGCATCTGCATTTTGATTCTTAATCGAGGATAGAGAAGAGATATGTATTGGCCACAGCATCCACTTACTATCACGTGGACTGTGTGCTCGTTTGTCACTCATATGCTATAAAAATAACTTAATAAAATTATTTTTATTAAAAAAAATAATAGATCTATTATGGTTATGTCGGTACTTATCTCTTTGCGGATGATGTCTGATTGCCCCAGGACATCACAACGATGCATTTGTTGTATGAATAGAACTATTCTTTAGAGTAAATTTTGTAGTAAAGAGTTTCCGGAAAATGTTTGGAAAATCCTTGTCGTCCACGCTATTGTTATCTCAGTTGCTAAACTGCACTGCGCTTGTGTGAACAAGAAAAATAAATTCTTGCTTCTTTTGTTAAAAATTTTAAACTCTTTTATTACATAACATTTGTGTGCTCAATACGCTACAGTTATAAAAGTATAATTATTTGATTCTTCATCAACCTATTAACCTAATTTTCTCCTGTTCTAGGAAATATTTGCTACTGTGGGCTTGCAAGCTCACACTGCTGATCGTCGCTTCTTTGGGTATTTTACATGTGACATATGCAAGATGGTATGGCCACTGTAGCTCAAGGACTAAGCGCTTGCTGTTATAACTTAATGCTATAATTATTATTATTATTATTGTTCTTTATCGGATCATACGACTTTTGGTCAAGGGGCCTCACCCGTTGTAGGAAGGATTTGCCTAAATCGTCACGCTTGGCACGCGGTAGCTCAGATTTGAGCTGTGGTAGCTCAGATGGCTAACGCTCGCTGTAGATATAACAGAACACGAGTAACCCGGGTTCGATCCCCGCCAGCACCAAAAAATTGTTAATTGCCATTTTAAGTGCTGATTTACCACGTGCTCGGCCATGAAGGAAAACATGCCTACATGCATGTCTAAGAAATAAGAAAAAAAATATTTCGTATAACTTGTGAAGTTCGCCACGCATTGGGGTAGCGCGGCGGACACTTCCTTGCACTAAAACCTTCTCAGAAATGAGGGGAGGCCTGTGCCCACTGGGACGTTATATAGGCTGTAACTTTACTTTTTATGCTTGGTACGCAGGTTGACTATCTGCCGATGAATACCTGTAAACAAAATCAAACAAAGGCTAACGATGGGTTGTCACCCCTGAGAACAAAAATGAAATACCTCACAGCCTGTAAGTATGTTATACTTAATAAAAATAAATATGTTATACTTGCTCTCAATAACTTCACTCGGTACGAGGATATTTACTACCTTTACGGACTCTAGGGAAGAACAGATAAAGGCCTACCACTTGGTATATCTGTTTGACTACGAGTCGTCGCGATGAAAAGTAATGCAGTCTTGAGTGGTAAAAAAAACTAACTTATTACAAGCTCTTACTCGACTTTAATTTTTAAATTTTACTCTCAATGTCGTTCCAATAGTTACATATAAAAATTCATCCCCTGCTTTGCTACTGTGGCCCCTATCTGCCACAGAAGTATAACAGTTTCTCCAAATTTATTTGCAACCAAACCATTACATGTACCTATTTGATAAAAAAATAGTCACCAAATTTGATACTCAATTAACAAAGATTTCGCGTAACATACATTCACACAAAAAAGAACATACATTTGAATTATGTACATCCTCCTCTTTTTTGATGTCGACTAAAGAGTGAAGTATATTATACAATACAAAGTTGATATTTTATTAATATCATTTTGAAGAAATGACGCCTATAATTTTAAAAGAACTCTACCACTTGGCTTATCTACGTCTTCCGATCAGATTTTCAACTCGTTCTAAACTCTATTGTACGAAATTATTCATTCTTTTCACGGATTTAATCTATTTTTGGGATTCTTTGTCATTTAAATAGTGTAATGACTCTTTTCAATAATCCATTACATTAAATAAGAGAAATATACTTTTTTACTTAGATCTACATGCAGTACTGCTGTGCAGTGACGCACATGATAATATCTAGTTATTTGTTTAATAAATAGAACAATGTGTTGTTTAATTGGCTGTGGTTATCTGTTTACACATTTCGGTATTTAATTAAACAGAGAAAACTATATTTCAATTTAGTTAACTTTAGCAAATTATAGTAGAACTAAAATGATGTTGCCTATTATGTTGTATCTACATCACATAGTTTCGTGATCTACATATTATTAATAACTTTTTTAACTTATCTGTTTTTACAATACTTACAAACTAAGGATTGTTGTTACTTGGCGAAATTAAATCACTATTCATCATTATGAATATATAAACATACCACTCTCAAGGAGCGGTATATTTATATACTTTTAAAACAATTTGTTTTGACATTACTAGAAATTTATCGAACATCCTTTTGAAATTCGAACTTGCAACTGTTGCCGAACGCTTAGCCAGTGCGCAATAGATTATTTTATTTGAGTATGTGTATAAGTAATTCAAAAACTTGTTTGAATTTAGAAAAAAGACGTGGAAGAAACTTGTGTTATGTTTACTTCGATGCTGCATTATTTGAGACAGCTTAGTAGAGCAGTGGCAAATGTTAGGCTGCTATGGCACGGAGCCATCAGTTCGTTTCTTATCAGAAACAAATGTTTGTATTGCTTATAATTAATTCGGATCTGGATATTTGTACCTTTGTAATTCATGTAAAAAAACAACACCACGATGCAAGAGAAAATCTTACTGGGGTGGGAACGTAAAATACTACTAAATGTAAAATAAAACTTAAATAACAGCTCACAAACAAATTTTCTATTTTTGACATCCCTAAGCTCAGTCTCTAAGAAACAAGTAAACGTCAAACGTATGTAAATATTTGTTAATAAATATTAAAATACAGGAAACATAAACATTAAAAAGAAGTATTTCCTTTATTAACGATTCATCTTTTATAATTACAGTTACATAGGTACAATAAATCTGAAGCGAAACACCACTATACAGTAAACTATAATTTAAATTATTTTATGTACAACAAGTAAAAAATTGCTACGATCTTCTTTATCGCTAACATACCTCTTTAACATACGTACAAGTATATCTAGCCGAATATCAGTTGCATTTCAAGCCTACTGGAGTAATTTATTAGGTGTTTGTGAGTGCCACTGTCGGTTTTATTACAATTTTACTGTTTTATACTCGGCTAGAATTATGAGTGTTAACAATCGATTGCTATGATCAATAAAATTATGAAAAGAGAAATATTTGTGTGTATAAACTATTTTCAGATCATCGGATTGACCTGCGGAAAAACGAGTATTTTATTTTGTTGATTTTATTGTATTACAATTGTAAATATCACATAAATATATCAAATAAATACAGTTTATATTCTTACCATTGTCTGAGCAATACAAAGTTGCACAAAGAAAAGACTCCCACGTTTGTCACTGTTGTAAGTCGTCGCCCTGAAACATTTTATTCCTTGAATATTTTTAATTCAAACCAGCAATAGAAACGAATCTAACTTTTACCTTTTTTGTTACAATTTATTACCATTATTTTACTACGTGGCCACTCAGAAAGGTTTGGTGTTCGAAACTATAAAAAGCTCTATGGTTAAAGTTTTTATTATTAAGTTCTTAAAGAACTTTCCATCAGTATCTATACATAAAGTTTCATGCATTTAAACCATTTTAGATTCCAAAACTTTTTTGAGTCCGGCTTAGACACACCTTTTACGGTCTACTCAAATGCTGACAGCGTATCTTACGACAAAAGTGAAAGTGAAAACTTTATCCCTTTCAGCAGATTTTTTATATGGTGAATGAAAATAAGACACAAATCAGGGCTGTTAGGATACGAAAGCTAATACGGAAGGCTAACCGGTGTGCTGTCCAGAAAGTACAGTCGTTTCAAGTGCTAAATGCTCAGGCGCGTTCTTAAGGTTAAGAAGTAGCCCGCATTCAATCGCTTGTTGCATACAGCAGCAAACACTTTATAGTACAACATACGTTATTAATTTTGCAAATGAATTGATGTATAATATTTTGTGAAAGTGAAAAAACTTACTATCAAAACCACATGGGTAAAGAAACAACCAGAGGCAAAGCTTCATACAACCGCGTTATGGTACACTACTACAAGTTTAAGGCAGGTGTGTGCGTGATGCGTGTGCGCAGCCGTGTGGCGTTAATAGGCTAGTAATCGGAGCATGCAACGCCTGCTAGGACCCTGATGCTCCAATCTGCAAGAAAACTGGTGATCCAACTTCACAATTTCTCGAAAATCTCATAGGAAGGAAGCTTCGGGAGAAGTACTTTGTGCTAAATTTGATCGAAGGCCTTCGCTATGTCCAAACTAACGGCCAAGGCTTCCCCTTTGGACTCCACTTCCTCCGCCCATCTGTGAGTTAGGTAAGCTAAAAGATCACCAGCTTACCGACCTCGATGAAAACCATACTGGCGGATTCTCAGGGAACCTCATGAGCTGGCAGTTTATAATTATTTATTTATTTATACTCCATCGAAGCGTGATTTGCATATCAATCGCTATGTAAGCAGCACATCTGATCTGAAGGATATAAAGATGGGTGATGTTGTGTTCTCCCCGTCATCCAGAGTCGACGTGGGAGCAAAGAGAGAACCTAGCAGATCGCCTCGTGTGCAGAGATAGCTGAAAAAAGTTATCTTGTACAGTCTTGACGAGAGACCAAAATGCACGTGTTCCCTAAGGAAGTCGAACTAGTTTCTCGCCAATTCTGCCGATGTGCTCTGACCTTGCCTTGGCAATGACACTTTTGAAAGACTTTCTATTACATTTGATCTTTTTGTTTGACCTATGTAAAGATCTTTTTGTTTGACCTATGTAAAGATCCATAAAAACCCGCGTGAAAGAACACATAGCTGACGTGAAGCACCGACGCTCCGGGAAGTCTGCAGTCTGTGATCATGTTCAAGATCGCCCCCACCATTACATCAGATTTGAGAAACTACAAATCCTCGTAAAAGAACACCGATTCCTACCAAGGATGATACGTGAGGCTATTGAAGTTAAAAAACATCCTAAATTCAATATAGAAGATGGTTGAGTGCTGCCATCTGCTTGGGATCCTATAATTAACAAAATTAAACCCAAACCCAAGCTTTCCACTGCAAGATTTCAAGATACTGTAAGTTCGTTTTGCGTAAATCGGACCAAAAATTAATATTCAAAAAACTGAAGGTAGTTAATATTCAAAAAACTGAAGGTAGAAGGCTAACAATGACATTAGGACGTCAAACATCTCAATCCCTCCCGTGACCGTGTGTGCTGTAAAGCACCCGATAATTCGGGAATTAAAAATAAGTAAAATCAGTTAAATAAACCCGATAGAATCCGTAAATTTAGTTTTATTCAATGTGTGGTGTTCGCGTAAATTTAAGAAATCATTATAAGAAATCATTATAAAAAGAATGTTTATCCCATAGTGCATACATCAAATATAGGAATTTGTACAATATCATTAGTAAAATTTTTATATTACAAATTGTTTATCCTGGATCGGAGGTTGCGGGGCATGCGGGTGGAGGTCACTGACTTGAAAAATAGGCAAACTGGCAGCCAACATCGGCTTGTCTCGAAAAACTGTTTATACGAGGCAAATAACAAGCCAGCACTGGCTGCCAGTTTTACTGGTCTAAACCTTTCTTACCACCCGCAACGCTTCTTGGAATCTTAGCCTTTGATCGATTTCTTAATTCATGTGCCTGCACTTCTTGAGTGCTTAAATTTTGTAATTTTTTCTTGGATGATTAATTTTGAAACAGCCAAACAGCCAATGGCACTTAATTTTAAGGTCTTTTTAACACCTATATTATTAATGCCCCGTAATTATGTCGTAAACTCGCCGAGACGAGCCTGTTTTTAATCTTGTCACACACTATTCAATGCGGGCCTGCTTCTGCGAATAGGTGAGGTTGTGCGGCACCCAATCTTGTGATAGATTCCTGATTCAATCTATAATATGTGCAGAACCTCTTCATTACTAATTTGCTTATTCAATTCAATAATATTTTTCACTGCTAGCACGTTTCTTTCCGTAACAACCGTCGAAGGGTGACCACTTTTTTTCTTTATCTCTTTAATTTAGTTGACCGTGTCAAAACTTGTTATACAAGCTGTACCTTAGAAGGGCATTTCAAATGACATTTATCTATAAATGTCATTTGAAGTCTATTAAATGATCTATTTGCCCTTGGACAAAGCATTCGGCTCTAGGTGACATTTGAAATCGAGAAAAATCAATGCGAAAAATTGTTTTCCATGCACTCAATTTTTTAATGAAACAATATATATCAACTAAGCCCGTTAAAAATGTGAAGGAACATTTCAAAACGGAACATCTTCATTTTTACTTATTATTAAGCGTATTTTCAAAATAAACTATATCTGGACGGTCTCTCAAAAAAAACCTTTTTCGCAAAACTTTCTGCGTGGCCTGTTGGCGTATACATTTCAAGTATTTATTTAAATTGATTATAATTCATATAGTGACGAGATACATAAGATATATATTTTAGGTGCAATGTATATATACCCTTTAAGGTATGATGTATATACCTTTTTAAGTTATAAAGTTTTTACTACTTTTTTTATCGGTGTGCAAAGAAGGATAAATTCTAAGACAATTTTATCGTCCTATAATTTTATAATCACTGTATATATTATTTGAATTTTATCAACTAACCTCCAGAACTGGAGTCACGGCTTCCCATAACTGGCGCAATTTGAGGTTTTTCTTCGTCTAAAAGGAGTATTCCACTTGCAGACCACACAGATAGTACACGTGCTACGCACGTAACGTTTAATCGACCCTATTTCAGTGAACAGTTAAAAAAATAAATTTAAAATGGACGAATGTGGAGAACAAGTTATTAGCTGTACTGAAATATCATTTAAACATTGTACATGATATTTTTTTAAGGAATAATAGTGATACAAGAATATACAGTCCCCCTGATGGTTAGTGTATTATGCGGCTAATAGACATTTATACTCAATTAAAAATCAATATGCAGATGCGTTGTCACACCCGAAGACTAAGATGAAAAATCTCGTTTCCAGTAAAAAGGGTTTCCAGTTCTCTACACTCACAATACGTATCAGCGCCGCTAATTTACGCTAGTATTCTGTGAGAGCGTGGGCCTACCCCGGTCGAGCCGAACCGTTCGTACTACAACCATTATATAGTTGTAGCTTGGCTTTACTACATCTATTTCTTTAATACTTAAAATTAAATCATTTATTAGTTTTGAAGTAGGTCTGCTCATGCACCTTTTGTTTTTATTACAAAATGAATTATCAAAACGACTACGAATGGATTTTCAAACCTAATAGGAGAACCTATAACACATGTTTCTAATAATTATAGCCCGCTAAAATGTCGTATTATTGAAAATTTTAATGTAGACCTATAAAGATAAAGGAGGATAGACTATTTTTTCAAATAAATCAGAATCCATTTGCATAGGCACCCCCTTACCTATGGGTTCTCCAATCAGTAGCGGGCACTTCAGTGTTGCGATATCAGGGGATAGAGAGCTAGTATAATATCAGGCTGAGGTATCTCATCTTAGTTCTTTGAAGTGACAACGCATCTATAGTTTTCATTTTTTGAACTTGCCATCAGGTAGACTGTACGTTCTTTTGTTATTTTAGTTTTATAGAAAAAAAATAACTACAGCTTTAAGTATTATATCAAAAATACAAATTAAGTAATCAGTGCTACTGATAATTATTGTAACAATAATAATGTTATATTATTAAAACTGCAAGCGTTTATTTTTTAATATTTAATCAAACTGCAATCTTTAAACTGTGTATCAAGATGACTGCGAAGAGAAATTAAAGATGTAAAGTTATCATGAACTATCAACTTTCTTGTATTTATAAGAATTTTAAATAGTTTTTAATTACCTTTTGGAAATGAGAATGTTGCACTCTTATTACAAGTTGACTAAATGAAGACGTTTTGTTATATTTATCTTCCTCATTACTAATATTGAGTTTGCTTGCTATTTCATCATCTCTAGAGCCCAGGTGTGTCGTAGTCTCATTTTTAATTTTATTGTTGCTTTCAACATAGGAAGAACCTTGTGTATCTCTTATATCGCCTGGAATGTCTATTACATTATCAGTTACAGCCTCTTCATATCGAGAGACTGTGTCCCACGGACTGAATATAATTCTGTTCGCGTCTTCAAGTGAGGCATCACTTATCGTAGGTTTTCTTCTCTCATAATATGAGTCGATGACTGGAATATTGAGTCCTTTCACCTTTTAATAAAAGAATAGTAAATTGAAAAAATATTATAAAATATGTGTAACATAAGAGGGAGCTCTTCGAGAAAACATGATATTAGATAAGTTCCTGATGTGGAAAAATCTTGATTGGTTTACTTTTGTTATTTTCAACAGCATAATAGCTTAATAACAAATTAAATATGGATTAGGAAACATCGAAATAAATTTTTTATTTTCAATGCAAAAGAAAGTAGCGAAAAGTGAAAATTTTAAATTAACATGAAGGTGTTTCTATTTCCACTCGGTTGGAGCCGAGGACAGAAGCTAGTATATGACACATTGGAAATAAGAGGATCATTAAAACACTGTAATATACAAAATTTTAAAGTAATTTTAAGTAAAATATTCAAAAAACATTCTCATAACTTTCTTGTAGTTTTTTAAAAGCTAACTTAACAAATAAAATTGAACAAAAATTACTATATTATGTTCTGAATTAGTACTACAACTGCACAGATCATGTTTATGCAAGGTACCTCATAGCCGTTGATGAGCCAGGTAAGATTGGCTGGTGGATCAGCGGGAGGTGAAGTGCAATTAGCTCGTAGCATATCTCCAACCGAATACCAGCTCTTTTGTGCTCGTACTTTCGGTTCTGATAAGGGTAGATCTAGTGAATAAAAAATAGAGCATTAATAATATACTTAATAAAATAATTACAAAATCAAATTAATTCATGCAGATAATTAAAAAATTATGTCGTGACAAAAATTTACGAGCTTTATGTTACATTACGTTTATTTCTTAGCAAGCTTCAAATGCATTTTTTAATTTGAAACTAGCTGCACTCGGCGTGCGTTGCAATGTTTTTTTTTCAAAAAGACAACAATTCACGAAATTTCATCGTAATCGACTGAATTGTATAGGGACGCAAAGAAAACAAACAAACAACAAATATTCTTTTTCTTTTTGTTATTTACCAACACAATTTAAGGTTTTCTCGAAATTGCTAAAATGGTATTGGCATGCATACGAAATAAACAAAGTAATCCATAAAATATGTTTCTATAAAATTTTAAGATTATGTGTGTATAATATAGTAGTAATTTGTTCATAATTTTGAACAGGTTTAATAAAAGCTTTATTTTTTCGTACTAAATTTAATTTTATACCTGTTTTTATTATTAACGTATGAAAATGTAACAAAGTAATGCAATCAAAACGTGAATAATCTAAACAAAATTTGTTGACTATCAGTTAATTACCATTCGCACTGTTCAATTCTGCCTCTTAGAGTATTTAATGTATAATTTTTTTGTGTGTGTGTTAGTGTAATACGTTATTTAACTGCTGAATTAAAACCTTATAACACAATAAAATACTGCACGGGGACTATACCGTCTATTTCCGCAAATGCCTTTCTCACATTTTTTATATAATAAGGGTGACAAAAGAGCACACAATCCACCTGATGCTAAGTGGATGCTGTGCTCAATAGACAGCTACATTATGTGTCAAATTTTAAATATGTGAAAGAGACACGCTGCAGCTTTATTATGATTGTAGCAAGAGTGGGTCGGCTCAAACGCAAAAGGACCACGCTCTCACAGAATACCAATGTAAAAAGCAGCTTAATGCTGCTGTATTTCTTATGGTGAGTGTAGAGAACCGGATAACCGTTTTACTGGAATTGCGGTAACAACGTATGTGCATTTTGATTCTTAATCGATGGATAGATGTAGATGTCTATGGAGCACAGCATCCACTTACCATCAAGTGAACGGTATGCTGATTTGTCCCCTTATTCTATAAAAAAAAACTTTATACATACATTTATACTCGATCATCAATTCAAAAGAAACTTTGATATGACTTTTTGTAAATAAAATCAACTTTGTCTACATACGATCCCGTACTTAAAAGGATTTTATGAACGTTGCCTATTCGTCTTTCATCCATGCTCATTTCAGTTGAGTACAGAATTTCGTAAACGGGATTTATTCTCAAACAGAGAGAATTGCGAGCCGAAGTTAAACCTTGCGAGCTTTGTTTGCTGTAGTGCCCTCTATTTTCGTGAAGCGTTGCAACTTAATGTCGAGAAAACTTTGTAAGTGTTTACATTCCTGTTCTGTTTCTTTTTGCCAATTTTGCTTAATGAAAAGCTGGGTTTGCAAACTTCTCTATAATTATATTACAAGCACTAAATTTCCAACATTTCCCATAGTCACATTTTATGACAAATACGGATAGAAAAATGTAGTGGAATCATTATGCCCACTTAAATCTATCCTTTATGGCGAAGCAGTGACCACAGCGCTCTCCCAGTGGATGTTGCTGCACGTAGCATGTCTTTGAAATATTTATTACTCAGACATGTAGGTTTCCTCATGATTTCTTCCTTCCCCGCCATAGTAAATCACCACTTAATGTAATTAATAAAATCATTGGTCAGGGGTCAACAGGGGTCGAATCCGGTCTGCTTGAGTGAATTTTACCCTAAAACCCTTTCAGAATTGAGAATATATGTTTTCCCGACTGTGGGACATATATCTTAATTATAGAGGGAGGTAATACTACGGAAAACTGTAGTATATTGTGTATGTGTATTTACCGGAAACCGGCATGTCTCATAAATAATAAAAAAATCTAAGACATGTGAAATTCGCCAGCACGCATAGTGGCAGCGTGGAGGACATTTCCTTGCCCTAAAACAAAAATCAAGAATGAGAGGAGGCCTGTGCCCAGCAGAGCGACGTATGTAGGCTGTAACTTTTGTCTTCCCACCTTCCAAAAGTAGTTACTGTAGCAAATATTACATTTATGAGGCAATCTATGTGTGAGGACTCTTTTTAACAGTACATATTTCATCGTAGACAGAGAAACCTATAGACTAATGATCGGCGTGGCCTCGAGTGAGAAAGAACGATAACGAATTTTTAGGTTATAGAATAATCTTTATGACTTTTAAACACATTTAGATAAAATTTTTAATTGTTCTAAGAACTGAACTTAACAAGATTCACCAATCTTAAGCTCACAAAACACTTTTTTCTCACTTAAATCAACTTGTAAACTCCTTAAATCGCTACGCTGTCAAAGTTGAAAAAACCGGCACGGAGAAAGGGACAAACAATCACACCGCTCTATCTCATTTCTATGCAAGACGTATGCATAAATCTATCTTTTTCGTGTGCGAATGCAAGGAAAGGCGTCAATTTGTCTATAGGTTTGTCTGTCTACGTATTTCATATATTTTAAGGTACATAAAAAACTACAATTACTTGTACTAATAAAAGAACTTCTGCCTGTATTATATGTATAGGATGAAAAATTAAAAACATTGTTATATAATATAAACTTGGTTTACTGAAATATAAGGTGTTTTTCCTGTAACGCTACATCTTTGTCAAAACTTTGTAATATCATAAGTTAACTTGCAGAGAATGTCCATGTACGTAATCTGGCCGTCGTTTCCTTTTTAGATACAAGGAATGCAATTAAGAACTAAACACAATGATTGTAAGTAATAAAAATTTAATATTTTAATAGTAAAATATTAAAACGATAGAAAAAAGGATTAGAGCAATTACTTTAATTCGAATCCTGCTCGACAACGCGCTTAGTAGTAAATTATATCATTTTTAGAAAACCTGCATGTCGGAGATGTGAAAATATTTAGAGAACATGAATGCAGCGTGGTGGACTAATTATTTCTTTGTCAACTTCTCAGACATAATAGAAGCCTTTATATACTTAGTCACCTCTTAACAAAAAAACTAAAATAATACTTAGGCGTTTACTTTTCTTTAAATTAGGGATAACAATCGAGCACATAGTTCGACTTATAATAAGTGGATGCTATAGCACAAAGACATCTACATCTACCGTCATTTAAGAATCAAAACGCAGATGCGTTGTCACCTCTGAAAACAAAGATTGAACGTCTTGTTGCCAATGAGGGGTCACCAATTCTCTACACTCTACTACTAATACTTCATACGAAACACAATGATATTAAGAGATATTTCAAAAATCCAAAATAAAATGTACTAAAAGTGATTTTAAGTATAATTAGAACCGCAAAATACCGATTCAAACCCGTAATTTAACTAACAGAAATTCTAATCCAACACCTCTCTATGCCCGTATTTATTGCTAACCAATAGTTCTGATTTATGATTAGGGTTGAACAAAGGCTAGATGGTACTGTTCATATTATTTATACGTTTCGCGGATATACAATCGAAAGCAACTTTTTACGAAACATTAAAGTTACTGTAGAAAATATTCGTAGCAACTGTCATCTTAATTTCCAGTCAGAAAGATTACTTGATATGAAACTGGTGATTTATTTAGCTCTTTAGTCCAGTCAATAACACCGTGGCATTGTAAACAAAAATATTCAGGTAGGCGACACCACAGGTCACAATTTTTGAAATTTGGTTTCAATTCCCAAATTTAGATGTTTGTAGTTGCTAAATTCGGAACGTCGTGGGTGGAAATCTGTCAATCGACACACTGACATCTTATGCTCACTTTGTGCGGTTAAAGGAAGTATTAGTAATGTTAAAAACGCTAATAGAATCCTTTTTTTTTTAATATATACCCCGATTTTCATTTGCAAACTTTCCATACATACCACTCATCCGTACTTCTCTCTGATCTTACACCGAGTTTGAAGTTTCACTCGTAGTATATATATATATATATATATATATATATATATATATATATATATATATATATATATATATATACATATATATATATATATATATCCCATTCAATTATCTAATTTTCCGTACACAATACGGACTGAAAACATAGTAAAAAGTATGTATGCGTGGGCGCGTGCGTGTGCGTGTGCATGTGTGTGTGTGTGTGTGTGTGTGTGTGTGTGTGTGTGTGTGTGTGTGTGTGTGAATGTGCGTGTGTGTATGTGTGTGCACGTGTGCATGTGAGTGCGCGTGTACGTGTGCGTGTGGGTTCAGTGTGATGACCCTTCTAGTGCGTCACTGCACGCATCGCTTAATACGATGTAATTTTAATATAAATACTAGGGTAGTTAATTGTAAGATTGGTATTAGTTTTGGAAGTAATTATTTCTTGTAACGCTGCTACTTTTTATAAATAAATTATTTTTTAGTAAATTCTTTGTTGTCAACATAAAAAGTTAACATTAAAAGTTGTATGTGACCACGTGTTCAATACAATGAGAATATCATTATCCATTAGCTAACATTTTAAGACAACGTAAACGAAAAATCGTTGCGGCGCTAAGTAGTTTTATGTGTAAAGCTTTCAACATGAAATATTTCGATAACATACCACCCTATCTCATTCCGTGGGTCGTAAGAGACAAGAGGTTACCCGTAAAATCTCGTAGTTCAATGGCAAAATATCTTTCTTGTGTATAATGCCGAATGTAAAATACTCAGATCGGCAACTACGATCGGTTTGAGAGGTGCAACAAAATTCGGTAATTAAATGGCTAATTGTGCAACCTTGTTGCGAAAACGGCAATGCTGCGATTGCGAATTAGCGAAGTAGAAGTAGAAATAGAATATTTTTTATTAAATATACATTATATGTAATTCTAACTGGAAGACATATGAGTGAATTAATTAATTTCGCAGTACCTATTTTCGACAATATTCTTTATACGAGATTAAAGAAGGTAATAAAAATGGCGTTCATGAAATATTGTATGAATATATCCCATAGTTGAGATGATGATAAGATTCTCTTCGTTTACGGAGAAAACTACGCACTTCATAGGCCAGCAGAATTTCTTTCAGTTTTTCTGTTGCCAGATGCAGGTGGGTTTTCTTTTTTATTATACAATAACACAACACGGCACTCAGAATTATTGTTTTGTCTTTGAGTTAAAAGCGAGTTTATTATTTTAATTATTTATTTAACAAGAGCGGCATGCCATTCTTGTTGCGGGATTTTACTCATAATCATCATCATCATCATCATTACAGCCCTTCACAAGTCCACTGCTGAACAAAGGCCTCCCCCAAGTAACGCCACAAAGCACGGTCCTGAGCCACCTGCATCCATCGACTTCCTGCATGTCTTACCAGGCAGTCACTCCATCTAGTGGGGGGTCGCCCTACACTACGCCTACCGGTACGAGGCTTCCACTCCAGAACCTTTCTTCCCCATTGGTTATCGGTTCTTCGAGCTATATGGCCGGCCCATTGCCACTTCAGCTTACCAGTCCGTTTAGCCCAACGGTCGGTTTGTCGGTCACTCTGGTTTTACTTACTTGACCACGTCTCTGATCCGTAAGTCATCACTGGCAACACGCACTGGTTGTACACTTTAGTTTTCAGAGATTGAGGTAAACCTGACCAGAAGATGTGTCGCAATTTCTCAAACGCTGCCCAGCCGAGTTGAATCCGTCAATTGACCTCTCGGTTGAAGTTGGACTCACCAAGTCGGACTATTTGTCCCAGGTAAACGTACTCGTCATCAACTTCGAGCGTTGTACTCCCAACAACTACCGGCATAGGTGTGACATGGACATTGAACATGATATTTGTTTTGTCCATATTCATCTAAAGACCTATCCGTTGGGAGACACCATTGAGGTCATTGAGCATAGTGATAAGGTCCTCCAGCGATTCTGCCATAAGGACTATATCGTCGGCAAATCGAAGGTGAGTGATGTTTTCGCCATTTATGTTAATACCGTATCCTTTCCAGTCCAGTAGCTTGAAAACGTCTTCCAACGCAGCGGTGAAGAGTTTCGGGGATATAACGTCACCCTGTTTTACACCTCTCTGCAGTTGGATAGGTTTCGAACTCTGGTTCTGTACTCGGAAAGCCATCGTAGCCCTACTGTACAAACTCTTCAGCACTTCGATATACCGACAGTCAACTTGGCACCGCTGAAGGGACTGTAGCACCGCCCAAATTTCGACGGAATCAAAGGCTTTCTCATAGTCCACATACGCCAGGCAAAGTGGCAGATTGTCTTTTGTACAATCTGCCGCAGGGTATGTATGTGGTCTATGGTACTGAAGCCTTTTCGGAAACTGGCTTGTTCGGGAGGCTGGAAGTTGTCGAGTCTGCGTGCGAGACGATTCGTAATGACTTCCGAAAGCAGTACGTAGACGTGGCTCAGAAGGGAAATCGGTCTGTAGTTCTTCAAGAGAGCGTCGTCGCCTTTCTTAAAGAACAAGACCACCGCACTTCTGCTCCACGCCTCCGGAGTAGTGCCACCATGGAGGACGGAATTAAAGAGCTTCTGAAGAACTTCAAGTACCGGTGTTCCACCCGCTTTCAGAAGCTCCGCTGTAATTCAATCCTCGCCTGGGGCCCTGCCATTTTTAAGGTGCTGGAGAGCCATTCTAATCTCGCTCACTCACTCACTCTCTCGGTATCAATTGCATGGGTCTGGCTTTGATTATCTTTGTAAGGTGCGTTACATTCCATTCGTCTTGAGGTTAAGATGGGAAATTAGGAAAATTAATATATATATATATATATATATATATATATATATATATATATATATATATATATATATATATATATATATTGAATACTGATATTGAAATTAAGGAAATATGCACTATTTGAATTTAAAGGTAAGTTAATCTTACTGATTAAATGAATCTTAAAGATTTAATTATTTAACCCTTCTTTAAATGGTGATGGAAATTTCAATCATAACATTTAGTGGGGAAAAAAGGTTTACAAAACCGGTGTACTGTAAATTGGTCGTTGCTGGCAACTTTTAACACAACCATTGCGTTAAACAAAACGCTGTTGTCAAAAAAAAACGTGGCTGTCAAACATTGAAGTAATATGTACTTACGTACTAGAACAGCTATCTCAAATACTAAATGTATGTTTCACAAAACTTATTAATATAGAATTTAAATAACAAATATATTTATTTTAATTAGAATCATAAATTCTGTAAATAATAGTTCATAAATGTAGGCACGCGAGAGTTAAAAATTGACGTATTTATTCCACTTTGAGTTTGAAGCGGAAACCTAAAAATAAAATAAAAGAATAATAAGCATATTTAAACATTAAAAATTTAGCCTAATTATAATAACTTATATGTTTCTACAAAAATGTGTATAATAGTATATTCGTCCTATACTTAAGTACCCACAGAAATGTCGCATCTGAACATATTAATTTCATAATCTATATTCCATGATACGAGATGGCGTCTTAGGAATAATTTGTTTTATTATTAATTTATAACACTTTTTTATTGATTAAGTATCTTGTTAACCGATAAAAAGTAATTCATTGGTTTTTACTGACATTTCTTGAATTATTAGTGCAATATCTAAGTACACAAGATGGCATATTTTTATCTAAAGATTTTTTTTAAATCAACACAACACGTGACAACTCTACAAGCGCCTAGAGAGTGACTGATTAAAGTGCGGTACATGCACCGCAATTGAATGGAACAGAGTAGCTGAATGCAGTGTCTCCTCTAGTACGTAGTACATAATAGCTCATTGCTATCAAATAACGGGTCTTGAACTTGTTATTCCGCTGTTTGTTGTGGTTGAAAGAAACGAGCAATATTATAAATTGTTTTAAGAAACTAATCTGGGATTTTTTATCCGCTAATAAAAGTGATAATGAGTAAAAATAAGGTTTGTGTTTAGTGTTTCTGTTATTTTATGTGCAATTTATATCGAAACACTCTGAATTAATTTCCCAAAACTATGTTGACAGAAATTTACATCACTATGCAGTTACTTCATTTGTAACGTATAGCGAAAATGTTTATAGTAAATGTTTATTTTATGTTGTTTTTGTTGGGAAACTTGAAAGACAAGGACATGAGGCTTATTTGAGTCACTTAGAAGGCTCTCGGAAGATGGCCTTGATGACGTAGGTTCCAACGATGATGAAATTGGTAGAATGCAATGCTGATGAAATTGAAAGAATGTTACAGGAGGAAAATAATGATGATGATTTGGGAGATGAAACTGCTGAAATTGATCCTCTTCTTGTAGAAGAAGTCACCGTAGAAGACCAAGAACCCACTAGCTCATCATCTTCATCCAATTTGCAGTCTTCATCCAGTTTTTCATTTGATAAAAAAAATAATTTAGATAAATCTATATATAATTTCTTGGGGAGTTCTGCTGCCCCTGATGAAATATCACACCTGGAAACTTCATATATATATATATATATATATATATATATATATATATATATATATATATATATATATATATATATATATATATATTACAAAATAATCCAAGTTCATGTATAACATTTACAGAATATGATTTGTATAAATTCTTTGGTATCCCGTTATACAGGTCTGTACAAAAATTTCCTAGCACAAGATCATACTGGTCACCAAAGTTTGCTCATGACCCCATTTCTTCAATAATGCCAATGCACAAATTTCAGAAGATAAAGTTATCATTAAATTTCAACAACAAAGAACTTCGTAAACCTTTAGGCCATCCAGAACATGACAGGCTTTATAAAATACCTCCTGTAATCATGCACCTCAATGAGAGGTTTGCCACAGTGCCAATGAACCAAAGACTTTCTGTGGATGAACAGAAAATAGGGCACTTTCTGAAACAGTACCTTCCCAATAAGCACCACAACTGGGGTTTCAAGTTGTATGTTCTTTGTGATTTAATGGGGGCTGCCCATAAGTTTGAAGTATATTCCAGACAAGAGAATTCTGAAAAACTCCCAAACGAACCAGATCTTGGTGCAACAGAAAATGTTGTAGTACGCTTGCTTTGGGGAGTGACAAGAATGCCAAACTACATCATATACTTTGATAATTTTTATACCTCATTTCCATTAGTATATTTTTAGCTAAAGCAGGAATTCATACTGGGGGAACTGTGCAACAAAACAGGATTTCAAATAATAAATTACCAGATAAAAAAGATTTCATGAAGAAATCAGTGGCCAGAGGTAGTTATGAAAGAGAGTTTCTATATTTGATGGTATAGATACGAGTTTTGTAGCTTGGAGAGATAATAAGGTAGTAACCCTATTATCTACTTATGCTGGAGCATTGCCTGTAACTAAAGTCAATAGATATGAAGGCAAAAAAAGAAAAAATACAATAAACACATTGGAGGAGTAGACCTAATGAATAGTTTTTTGGGCAGAAGTCACATTACAATAAGGTCTAGAAAGTAGTACCTACGTATTTTTTTCATTTATTTGAACTTGCAGCAATAAACACTTAGATTGTCTAAAATGCTCAGGAAAGGGGTGAGCCTAAAAAGAGTCTGCTTACAATGGGCCAAGAAATGAATTGGTCTTTTTGCTATGCTACAAAGGAGCCACCAAAGATGCTAAAAAAGGGCGCCCCAGCAGTAGTATCCTAGAAGAAGAATTGATGTCAAAAAAAGAATAAGTTCTCCGGCTCCTCCACGTCTGAAATACATAAGGAAAGATGGCTCTGAACATTGGTCAAAAGTAGGTGGGTTGCTCTCGTGCAAATATCCTAAATGCAAAGGTTATTCTACAATTCAATGTAGTAGGTAGATAGATGATGGATTTTATATATATTTTATTTATCTATACTTGGATTTTTTAAATATTTTTTCTCTAATCTAGAGCATTAATTATATCATCCTGATTTATTTTACAAAAACAGAAAAAATCATGCAAAGAAGAACATCGAAGTTGTCCTCTAGTGTAATAAAAAGCCAGTTACTCTATGATTATTTATTTATAATCTACGTTCATTACGTACGCCATTTTCGTGTGGATGGTATTGTGTTTTGTTGTGTTAATTTTTGGATTTTTCTAGTGTGATGAAAGTTTTTGTATGAATATAGTTTATCTTTTTACGTAAATAATTTCGAATAATATATAGAAATAATAGTGATTTTTCACGCTGCTGACATCCGCTTGGTATGTACCCATTTTTGGTTATTAAAATACAATAAAGTCTTTTTGTTATGGAATAAAACCTGACTTTGGTTTAGACCACAGGATAGAGAATTTTGTGTAGATTTTATCATGCCAAACCTCTTCAGAGAAAAGTGTTTTTTAAATATAAGTTTTAGTAGTTTAAAATGCTGTGGTTGGGTGTGGTCGTATGCGACCGCTCGGGATTTGACGGATGCGTGGGATTTTATGGGGACTGGAAGGTAAATGCATAGTTTAAACAAACCGATTACACGCATAAATGCGCTTTTGTAGACTGTGTGGAAGAACGGTGCGTCGGCTGACACCTCGCATCGATAGCGACCGCTAAGTCCCCTCGTCGCTTCTCGAAGCACCACTTGTTGTGCACCGGATCGAGAAACCTATGCAAACATTTTATAATACATAACCAATAAAAGGAGTTATATCACATGATTGTTTTATTTGTAATACGTTTTGTAATATATTTTAAAATAAATTAAAATATCACCAGCGTAATATATCTGTAGAGAGATACGTATAGTGACTGGTTGCTCGTCTTAAATTTTGTAGTACGCTGGCAACCCTAATTCGATGTCTGCAAGCAACATTGATATTGTTACTCCATATTTAAGATTTACTACGTTAACAGTAATGAATATAAGCATAGGAGTAAACTCGTGTGTCTAAGAAACCATTAAATATTTCGAAGACTACCAACACGCATCGCACACTTCACTGATTTAAAACTCTTTTAAAATATTTTTCTGTTCCCAGCAGTACAACATATGTAGGTTAGGCAATTTATTTACGTTTATAGAAGGCAATTACGTTAGAATGAAACTTTGATATGATTAGTGTTAACTTTTCGTGTAACAGTTGGAATAAGAGAAATTGAATTGAAAACTTTTATTCAACTCCAATTACTGCTGGATGATTAAGCGTGGTCATTCTGATTGAGTGATTTCTGACAGTAAATTAAACCAATTATGGAACTCGTATCAATGTGGTCAATCGTTTAAGAAGCTTGCCACAATTTATAAACACATACTTAACAAAAAATCATTAAATTTATTTATTAAGGGATAGAGCACTAACCATCCAAGGCCAACCAAATTTTTAAAAAAAATATGCAAGGTTCTGTCTGATAGTATCTCGAAAAATTATAAAATGTGCCGTATCAAGATCTGCTGGAGCACATCATAAGTCCATGTTTATTCGATATGACATCAATAGTATATTTCCTCTTAATGTGCTTAATTTTTTAGTTCAAAAAAAGATGTTGATATTTATAATAGTAAAACATACAAGTATTACTTAGGATAAGTTAATCAATATTACTGAAGCGATAGTAATCTAAGGTTATGGACTGCTATCTCATAAATTCGGAGGATTGAATACGCCATTCGACTACTGTGATGAGCAACTCCTAACACTAGAATTATAGCCTGGAATACCTAGTTAACGGGAGTAATTAGTATTGTTAATGGTTTTACTATTTAAAGAAAACTATCATAAAAATTATTTTGAAGTTTGTATCTTCTGATTTGTTTTCAGCCACCGGGATTTTTTATAACAATAAAACTAATTAAACAAAAATCGAGTTAAGTAGTACTGCTTCTTTCAAGAGGACTGTATTCAGTAGTGGACGAACACTGATGATAGTTATTTTGTTAAAAACAGCATATTTCGTAATTTGTTAGATACCCATTTAGGTTTTAGTTTTTTGGTTAAGCAAAAACATAAAAGCGTCACCATTACGGCCCTTTACAAACCCATTGGTGAACACCTCGTAATGCCAGAAAACTAGATCTTAAGCCATCTGCATCCACGGTCTACTTGCAGGTTATCACTCCATCTAGTGGGAGAGTTGCCCTACATTTTGCTTACCAGTACGCGGCTGCCACTATACAGCACTAAAAATATTCAAATATAGAATATAATAGGAATACCACTTACATCAACATTAATGCCAGTTTGTGAAAAGACTCTTGTGTTAGGCAATTCCTTTGGCACAAAACGAAAAAATTCTTGGGCACCATGGTACCATTTAACAGTATATAGAGCTTCTCCAGTGTCCAAAGCCCAGCGACATCCTAATATTGCATTGGAACCAACTCCAACGGCCTCCGGGACTGTAATATGAATTTCTCGAAGTCCAAATACATCTGTAATAAAAATTTTGGTGTTATATTTAATCGGTGTACATTTTTATAGAATTATGGGATGAGAAACGAGCATATTATATAATATATATATATATATATATATATATATATATATATATATATATATATATATATATATATATATAATATGCTAGTTGCTAGTTGTCATTTAACAAAGTCCTTTTGTGTTTGCGCATATGCTATGTTCAAACAACAATAATTCTTAAAGTAATAAAGATACAGCTGTAAACTTTATGTTGTATGGTAGCATAACTCAAAATCTGTTGATCTAGTATAAAAGTAAAAAGGGTGAATGGGGTTGTTTTTGCAGTAATTTACAATAATTTGCCGATTAGCATATTTTTTTGATATTTATGTGAAGTTAAATTTTTCATCAAAGTTACAAGTATGTCAATAAAAATGTTGATAATGTAAACGATAAACAATATTATTGGCCTCCGAATGAGTTGATTTTTATCTCAATAGGACTAAAACTTTGAGAGATATGACTTTTTTCGTAAACGCATAGAGAATATCTCAAGAAAAAAACAAAATGGCTGCCAAATTGAGGGGGAGGGGATTAGACCTCAGTGTGTAGTGTATTTTTATATTAAAATAGCTGTATTATAAGTACCTAAAATATCGCTAGTCCGTGACCGGACACACTGTATAAGAACTTTATCACGGATTTATTATAAGTTTTGAAAATTTAAGCAGCTGGTCGCTAACTAACTTTAAAGCGTTATAAATCCTAACTGGTCATTAAAAATGAAAAATCAATGATACCCTACTTGACATAGATCATCGATTTTTCTTTTAAACAACATGGCGTCTGGTTGTCGCCATATTGAATTTTGATTACTGTCATATCATTAGTGACGCTCACAAGATAAAGATAAATCGATTGACGTAAGAATCATCAAAACTGGCCCACGTGTTTAGTCTCTAGAACACCACAAAGGAACAAATATACAAACAACATAATATATAAGCTGATAAACACGTTACCCTCCGCAATCGGGTAAAAAGGGTATCCGTTTCTCGTCACTTAATATATGAAACACTGTATCATCATGCTGCTATTTTATGCGCCGGTATTCTGTGCGAACATTTGTGCTGGAGCCTTAATACGCTGCGACGTGACTCCACCACGGACTTTGAGAATATTTTGATTTATTATAAATCACACAAATTATAACACTAACATGAGAGAGTAGACTTATCATTTCCGACAAGAGTTTTGTTGGTAAAATTGCATATTATAGATATGGCTGGTAGTTTACACACAAAGTTCTTGACATACATTTACCTAAGACAAATTGTCCGACTAGTTGAAACTAATTTCCACAGAATAGTCAATCGACAGCTCCTACTCAGCTCGGGAGCTGTTTGGGAGATTACGACATATCTTCTCGTTACCCTCAAAACATGAAAACTAGAGTACATAACATATAAATTTGAGTCGTAATCCTTTATTGCTGCTCGTGTTATTGGAAATTCAAGGTCGCTCAGTTAGATACTGTTAAGTCTATGTTTGGAGTTTCTCTGCGTGATAGAAATGAAGTAAGAACTAGTAATGAATAAATATAAGGCAGTTCTGTTGACAATTAGTATTTAAAAAGGGAACCTTTATATTGACGATATAATCTAAATTGTGTCGTGGTTATTAATCTTTGTATCTACGTAATATATTTCGCGCATTAATTTTGATAATTATATAATGTACATAAAAGTTTACATAGACATAATTGAACACAGAATTAGCTAATTTGAAAATCCTTTTTACCTTTATGTCGGTCATTACGGGTTCTCTGAACAAAAATTTCGGCTCTTAGTCGGTAATCAGTTATACCAAAGGTTGTCGGTATACATAAATCAAGTGAACGGTACGTGATCGTATTGAAGATCAAGCTAGTACGCGGGAACAGAATCAATGCTGACAAGAACTCATTACTTTGTAACAAAATTCAATTTACAATTTCAGCCTTATCATAATATTTCATATCGAATACAATTTGATTTCCGTATATTAATTCAAATTTTTTACTTAAAGACTATTCCTAATTAAAATCATTCCTTATTCTCCTACATTTTTTATAAATTGGGGTGACAAACAAACATCCCACCCGATGGTAAGTGGGTGTTGTGGCCCATAGACACCTAAATTTATCTTAGATTAAGAATCAAAATGCAGATGCGTTGTCACCCCTGAGGACTACAATGGAATGCCTCGTGTTCAGTAAAAAGGGTCTCCGGTTCTCTGCATTCACCATACAAAACACGGCAGCATTAAGCTGCTATTTTACGCTAGTATTCTGTGAGAGAGTGGTCGTCCCCGGTCGAGCCGACAATGCGTGCTACAACCATAATGTAGCTGGAGCGTGGCTCTACATTATTAAAAGGTTAGAAAAGTAAAGTAAATTAGCTACTTTTTCGGACAACGCAATTTTAAATATTTTAGAATATTCTTAAACAGTTAAAACAAAATATTTAAATAATAAACTCGTTATCTAACTTCGCAATTTATGTATGTTATACATATATAATTTATGTACATATAAGACCGCCTTAGTTGCAGTGTTGCCTATTAGAAAAGTTGGCTTACGATTCTTTAACTAAAAACATTATGGCAGTTGCAAAGAAAATATGGACGATGAAAATACGCACGCTCAGGTGCTGTTACCGTTTATTTACGGTATATGCAGGCGTACACTAGTTATTGATAGCTCAATTTGTGTAAAAATATCTTTGAATATGTTATTTCGTAGTCCGCTTCTTTTAATGGAACATTGGAGACATCCATTAAGGCCTATGACATTCTACTGTTTAACATAGGTCTCTCCCATAGATTGTTTTATAACGGGGATTTTGCCATAGATGCCATACTTGGCAGGCGGGTTTGGCTATCGTAGTTTTTTTTATTACTTTGAATTGTTATCAGGAGAATGCTGGTGCCCATTTCCTGTTTCACCATTTTTCTGTCACTTGTTGCGACACCCACGGGTGGGAATGAAGTAGGGGATATTTTTACTCCAATACAGATTTGTAAAGCAGGTAATTATTCCATTACCAATTTCGTTTTCATGTCAGTCACTTCAACACACACGCTCAACACATTATTGTGAATCATTTGAGCAAATTATCCTTGAGGTGATCTGTAGTTTTGCAGCGATTCATTTAATGTTCTGCAATTTCTACTTTAGACCCATATAAACTAGCCCCTTAGTAATAATATTTTTATTAAAAAGCTAGTTTAAGTAGCTGATTAGTCTACTATTAATCTATTAAGTAATTTTATATTTTGTGATGTCTATGCCAGGATATGAAAATGATAGTAAAAAGTTAATAAAAGTATTTTCACTATTATAATTGTGCGTAAAATTAATAGAAAATATAAAAATAAAAATCACGTTTAGATAAGCACGTTTTCACCATAAAGATTATGTTTCATATACTTGCGTATGTCGTATGCTGCCTACGTGTATAATAAGTACACGGTATTGCGTATTCGGGACCAATAATTTCAGCGTTCGGAAGGTCGAGATATCGGGAGAGATTGGCTCTTTACAGAAATTTTCGAGATTTCGAGGCGCTCAGAAAATTCCAATAATCAGCTTTACTTAAGGAATTGGATTTGAAATTCAATTGTATCCGGAGTGATTTTAATAATTCATCACCTTTGTACAATTTTACGGAACAAAAATAGCTGAAAAATGTGTTTCCCGAGAATATAATGGTATTTGGTTAAAATCTTTGACGGGATCGATTCGTAAAATATAAAAACTCTAATTACATTGATGGTAATAGTTTTTTTTTTACAAATAGGAAATTAGATACATTTTCATCAATCTAGTTCCACTGATGAATATAGTACACCTCTCACAAATACTGCCACAGAACAAGGTCGGAGACAATAGTAAACAAATTCATTGATTCCCGACACGTATAATCAGCAAAATCATTTTAAAATATTAGTACAGCACATTTTATATACAGAAAGTAAGATCAGTTATCTAGATTCAAAGCATTATATATATATTTAAATAGAAAATACAGTCACAATGCTCAAACCAACAAAGAAGTGACAGTAGCATTATGGCAGGGCGCGGACCGCGAACTCAAAAAGGTCGTGGGTTCGAATCCGTCATTCGACTACTGGCGTGAACCACTCGTAGCACAAGCAATTTAAGTTTATCACGAGTGGTTAAGGGGAATATTAGTAGAGTTTATAGCATTGTTAATATTCTTTTTCTAAAAAAATTAGGAGATGAAAAACAAAGAGAAAGGGAGGTCTGTTATGACTTAACCTTAGCGAATGATCTGACATAACTTGTTACTTTAATACACGCGGTTACAGGTGGGTCCCAAACGTAGAGTGGCACGCTGTTTCCCTGTTAGTCATTCTGTTCAGTTTTTATGTCGAAAGTTACCAGGTTTCCATCGATGCTCCCCTTATAGATTTCCTCATAGGGGAGATATTTACCATAGTTGCCACGCAGGCGGGTTCGGTAACTGCAGATTATGGACCATAGAATACTATAATACATACATAATAGAACGAGGGAGTGGGCGGAGCCCGTGTAGCTACTATCATGTCACTAATACGTCAATTTACACGTATAAATGTCAACACAATCAGTCGTTCCCAATTTTCGTGTCAAGCGTCGCTGCATGCAAATTATTTAAAAAATGGCAAATTGTGCAAATATTACGTGTCGAAAGAACAGCGGGAAATGAACTTTAAATAAAGGAGACATTCTACAACTAGTAAGTCGTAACTATTTATATTTTCTGAATATTAGAAATAAAAATAAAGAAACATTCATGTGTATTTATTTATGTCAAAAACATTAATCAAAAGTCTAAAATGTAATGACGTGATTGCTTGTATTTGTGCACCCGGCGACGCCAATCCTCCTACGAAGTAAGGTTGACAGCCATTATTTTGTGTACTATAGTATTCTGTGGTCTGGACAGTTACCACCCCTTTTTTCCAATTTCTGCTCGTGTGTGTTTCTGTGTTTCAAAGAGTAAAAGGTGCCGGAATAATTATAGGCTGTGAGGCATTTCACTTTAGACTACTACACAGGTGATGACACACTATGAATTGCAGTAGCCACCTACCAAAGTGAGTTCTTTTGTCAATTCAGTTATATACAAAAAGGCCTTAGCGATAAGTTTAGAGATCCTTTATATATAAAGCCTTCGATTGAGTTTGGCACACAGCGCCTTTTTGAAGCTTTCTTCCGGTAACTATTCAATTGGATCATCTCACACACTGGTATGTTCTGCATATAATTATGGCCTCAGCTAGCATCGAAATCTTCGACATTGACATATCGAGTGACGTTCAGTTCTGCAGTCACTAGGAACGAACAGTCAAAATGGCCCCCAAAAAGCTGGATATGCTTAATAGAGCAGAACAAACCAGTACTTTATACCAGCACATAGCCTGCAACTTTACAAGAGTTCCGACAAACCCGAGCCAAGGCGCAGCCGAAGGTGAGGGTTGACAGTCGGAACAAGTTGCAATGACGGTTCCGCACGTGTACTGAACATTTGTTTTTAAAACAGTTTCGAAAAAATGGAGCAATTTAATAAAATAATAAAAACACAATAAACTCAACTAATTTGGGTATTTATTTATATCCACGTTGTTCCTTATTTTCAGCATACTTTTTATCATCGAAAACCTCGATCATAACGTAGAAGGTTTTAATTTTGCTGAGAGTTCGGAGAAGTATGCCATCATAAGAATTTCTGAAAAAGTTTTTGCTTTTTTTATCTTCTCTCCAAGCTATAAATTCGTCGTAAGTAGATATGTAGCGACTTTTTGACTTTTGCGGTAAAAAGTTCTCCGAAGCATTTTGTGCAATTATACTGAAATCCAGTGGTGTTAATTCAAATAAAATATCGTAAAAATTACTCATTTTGTGCAACAAACAACTAAACTCGCAAAGAACATTTTTGGAAAATGCCGCCAATTGTAAAAGAATATATGTAAACCATACTATCCTAAACTAACCTTTTAGATATAATATACCTACCTAGTTTATCTTATTTAGCGAACTGTAAGGGAAGTAGCGAGTTATTCCCAACACAAGTGTCTCTGACTACTTAAAGGGAAGACTCGACAAATATTTGTAATAGGATTTTTGGAAATAAAGGAAATTTTTAAATTTTTTTTTAATGTAAAGTTTTTTTCTTCACCCATTCTGGGTAGGCAAAGGGAACTATGCCCATACAGCCAAGTCTTCAGTAGTTTTTTTTTATTTATATGAAATGAAAATGAAATTTAATGAGATGAAATGAAATAACATCTAACCTAACTCATTGAATCAAATCATCAAATCTGATATTGAAACAAATTAGTAGCTTCATTTTAGAAATATTTGCATGAATCATAAAAACTTCTATGATTTTTTTTAGTAAAATATTGTCGTTGGTTTTTTTCTTTTTAATATACATTATTTTAACAATTGGGAAAGAGAACGCACGAGTTCGGAAAAGGTAAAGAAAAAGCTCGAGTATGTAATAACCCACATCCCGAACGCGTCCCTGCATTACGCCACTTTTTGAGCAACTGTATTAAAAAAGTCTGTGCTAAACTATAACTCCATCTGTTAGTAGGTGATGATGAAGCCCTAGTGGTAAATCGCATTATTTTAGCGTCATCATCATCATCATGATTACAGCCTATCACAAGTCCAATACTAAACATATGCCTGCACCGTAAATAGGCACAAATTATGGTACAGATCCAATGTGTCCATCGACGACTACCCGTGTGTTTATCAGGTCGTCACTCAATCTTGTTTTCCCAATACTGCACTTGCCACTACGTAGCTGCCACGATAACTAACCCTTTCCATCGGTTGTACGTTCTTCGAAATATATGGTTAACCTATTGCCACTCCAGCTGCCTAATTCGTTGTGCGCTATAACGATTTCTTATATTTACGCGAACACTACACATTTAAATAAAACTAGTTTTTCAGATTTTATCGCGTATATTAACTAACTATATATTCCCGACGTTTCGAGCACTTTACAGGACCTATTGTCAAAACGGGGACAGAGGTCTTTGACGTCTCAATTTCATAGCTTACCACAGATACCTCCAGATTAAAATTATTAATTATTTTTGTTCCAATCTATGCAGTATGAAATTGTAGTATCTTGAATTCTTGCAGTTGTATGCTTGGGTTAGGATTTAATTTTATTAATCATAATATCCCAAGCAGATGGTAGCACCGAGCCATATTCTCTATTGAAATGTAGAAATTTTTTGATTATGCCGAAAAAGATTAGTCGGTTTTTACCATCGATCAAGTATAATGTCCCTTTTTAAGATGTAGGAGTGCACAAGCTTGATTGTGGATGTGGTCTCACTTACAAAGGACAAACTAAAAGATCAATAAAGAAAAAATGGAACCATTTCAAAGTAAAAAATCGACGCTCCAGGAAGTCTTCAGTCTCTGAATACGTACAGGATCACCCCCGTCACTAAATCGGATCCGATGGAAAACAAAACCTCGCTGAAGAAAACCGATTCCTTCCATGGAAGATTCGTGAGGGTATTGAAGTAAAAATCACCCTTATTTCAATAGGAAAGATGGCTGGGTGCTACCATCTGCTTGGGTTCCTATTATTATTAACATTAAATCCCAACCCAATCTTACAACTGCAAGACTTGAAGGTATTATATGTTCATACTGTGTGAATCGGAACAAAAATTAATAATTTTAATCTAGAGGTAGCCGTGGCTAATTATGACATTGGGACGTCGAATAACTCAGTCCCCCCGTGTTTATGGGTGCTGTAAAGTGCTCGAAACATCGGGAATGTAAAATAATTTAATATACGCAACAAAATCCGAAAAACTAGTCTTATTTAAATCGTTGTGCTATGTTGGTTACTTTGGTTTCGCTGCGGATATCCTTATTAAGAAGCATATCGCACAGATAAACTTGGGACTTTGAACTTACTAATATAGCCAACAAGAAAGAATCACGTGTTAGATCCATAAGTTATCCCTGGCAGCACGTATTTATTGTACAATCTCATCTTCAATTTTGAGGTACACGTGACCAAAAGACTAAGATGTGTCTAAAGAGAAGAAAAGTGATACGTTATATTCAACGAAGAGCGACTCGAATCATCAACGCCTGTGCTCTTACTGACTGGCTTAACTCACTGCCGTTGCGAATTGCTTTGCATCGCTTTCCGTATTGTATAGTATTTACTACGTGTGGAAGAATTGTGATTAGTTCCAGCCTTCTAGTTTCAATATCGCAATTGTAATGAAATTCTTGATACCACCCACATTATCAGAATGCTTGCTAGTCCACCACCAAGAGATGTTCCAGAATTTTCCATCTCGGCAATACTATTTTGTGGAATCGGCATCAAAAGCAATTTTTCCGGATTACGATTTTATCTTCAAAGACCGAATACGCTTCAGCAGTGAATTATCTAGAGTTGCTCGATGGCCCCTTTTCTACTAAGAAAAAAATAATATATATTTATAATTTATAATATGTTCCTGGTTCTTCTATGTAAAACCGTTTTATTTAAATAGAAAATAATTTAAAAGAAAATATTAAAGGGCAAAAACAGCCTGATTGATGTTATCTACATTGAAAAAAACTATTTTTTCCAATATGCGATTTATTTATTTCTACCCCGTATAATTCCCGCAGAGGTAATTGTATTTCTAGTTCTTCCATTTATTTTTTTAACTGTAAAAGAACAGCTTAACAACGTTTATGATAATTTTTGAAACAATTATTGACATTTATTTATTAAATATATTATAACCGAAGTACATACCTAATTAAGATATCTGTTAATTATTTAATCTATTTGAACTAGTATTCTATAGGTTAAAAACATTGCTATTATCAGTACATTTTTTATTATCGATCGATTGAAATACTAAAATATATTGTTTATTTCGTAAAATATTTACATTCTAATGCATATTATACGCAGAAGTTCTTAGTCATTCATATGATTTTATGCTTTAAATCGAGTTGTATTAAATTTCCTTGCTATAATTTACAACTATAGGGGAAAGTGTTAGAATAATAAAGGAGAAATAAATGGCACGCAAACAACATAATTGCCCTTAGGGGAAATTTTACAAGAAGAAAAAATGTAGTAAATGCCAAACTTTGCATACTATTTGTTATATACTAGGTCAACATATCCAAATTATGACGACTCAACAATTTAATATAAAGAATACACAATACTACAATAAACTTCATCATCATCATCACAGCCTTTCACGACTCCACTGCTAAACATAAGCCTCCCCCATAGAATGCTACGTAAAAACATGTCTTCCTGCAACGAAGCTACCACTATATAAATTTTCATCACTTCGGTAGTCCGTCCTTTGAGCTTTATGACCTGCCCAATAACCCACTAGACTTATTCTGTTAATATGGTTTTACTCAGGATATTCTCATTACAAGGTCTGTCACGCAAGGAAACTCCAAGCATAATTCTCATCATAGCTCGCTAAAGAGCATTCTCATAGGGCCAGCAGTGTAAGATCTCCTTATAAACTTAAAATTTAGTTGAAAATTTACGTATACTTAATCAAATTATTAATTTTTACGTTTTAGAACAAAAATATAAATACATATCTAATATATAAAAAATAAATATTTTTGATCGTATTTTATACGCTGCCATACCGTTCATCAGATTGCGGTAAAACTTTCTCAACATACTGTTTGTACTTCCGCGAAAGCTATAGGCATAGTTGGACTCGGTGGGTGCCGCTGTTGCAGAATCCGTGCGAAGCCAGGGCAGATCGCTAGTATTATAAGATAATCGTTTATCATATTATTTACTCGATGTAATTAATTTTCTTAATAAATAAAAACTTACTTCCACATAGCCACAATATTAATGCGATAAGTTGTGACGCCATGCCTTGCGAATAATGGGACAGCCGGCGCCCACACGTCATGTCACAACCGCCTTATATCGGCTGCCACGTGCCTTTCCTATATCTTCCTTCATTTTTCTTCTTCGAAAATAAGGTTATTTGCCTGTCGGAGAAAAAAGCAGTCATGTACACTGTATATAATTGATTTTCATTTAAATCTCAAACACAAATAAATCTACAATTTACAGTAAAATAAAATTTTACATTCAAATTATATTTTCGGAGAGCATAACTTTTTAATAGTATAAAAAAATTCAAATTCCTTCCTCTTCGTTCCATAATCCGATCACCACACGCTCGGATGTCTCCGTTCCTTTGTTGTCAACCTATCACGCATTCGAAGAAAATAGTTTGCTACATCGTTTATAATGCGTACAGCAAAGAATAGAATAATTTGTTAGTATCTGTCTTTCTATCCAATTGCAAAGTGAATGTACGTATGCATTTGTTAAACTAAGTCAGTGCGCTTTACAATCTTCAGCTTAATCACCACTAACCGCAGGTGGTGGTATGAATAGTAATACGAGTATTTAAATATATATATATATATATATATATATATATATATATATATATATATATATATATATATATATATATATTACATATATATATATATATATATATATATATATATATATATATATATCCTATACTATTAAACGAGCAATTCTTGTATATAAATATATATATATATAATCGGAATCTCGGAAACGGCTCCAACGATTCTCATAAAATTTGGTGTCCAGGGAGTTTCGGGGATAAAAAATCGATCTAGCTAGGATTTATTTTTAGAAAATGTCTTTTTGTCCGTGTTTTTAAGCAATGAAAAACTGCTACAATATCGTTAGAATAAGAAGGTAAATTTTGACGGATTTTTGGTGATTATAAATAGCTTAATTGGTATAATGGTCGGTCACAGAATCTTAAAACCCCGGTTCGTGTCCAGACCGACCGACTGACTTTTTTTAATTTTTTTTTCATGTTCTTTTCTTTTTTGAGAAAATCTATTTTTTCGAGCCCTTTTTTTAGTATTTTTTAAAAATACGAAAATTAAAATTAAAATAATTGCACTCATGATTTTTTATTCAAATAACCAGTTCCGTTTTCTCTGTTATGTCGCTAAGATCAAAAAATATTATTTATATTTCATCAGTATGTAATTTGTATCTAAATATAATTTCCAAAACACACGAATTAAAAAAAATCGAGCGAAAAATACAGAGCAAAGCTCGGTCAACCAGGTATTATATATATATATATATATATATATATATATATATATATATATATATATATATATATATATATCATTTTCATGTTTATATATTTAAATACTCGTATTACACAAGTATTAACATTTAAGGTATAAAAAAGTTCATACCAAAACAAAAAACAACTCATGCGGCACAAATAAACACTCTTGATGCTTTATAAATTTGTTTCAACTTATCAATAATCATTACAGGAATATCACCGTAATATACGCCCGTTAGTAAATGAAAATAGTAATATTTTCCAACGTCCATGTAACCTAATTTATGTAACGGTCAAAATACCTAGACACGAAGTCGCGGGTCCCATTTCCAGCCAAGGATATTTATATGCAAAATGCATAAATGCAAGTTGTTGCATTTGGGTCTGTTTCAGTTATGTTTATTCCCGTTTCTCTGAAACTTTATCTTAGTGTACCCGCAACAATATCTCATAAACGTTACATAGGGCAAGTTAAGTTTAAGATATCAAAGCGCTAGTGTGAGATTTAGGTTTGCCATTCGCGAAATGATATACTCCCATATGTGAGCCAGCAGGATCTTCAGTATTGCGTGCAGTTGAAATTGGCATTTAGAGAGGTTAATACAATTTTGGAAAAACTTGCTGAGATAGAGAAAAGATTTTACCTGAAGCCCTAACACTAGTGAGGGGTAGCAGCTTTACCAGAGCCAAGGTATCGGCATTAGGCTCAGCCACCCTTCTGACCAGTATGGTGAGAATAGAAATCTTTTGATAAAAAGTTTTGAAAGTGAATTCAAAGTGTTATTAAGGTGAGTTCCTCGTAAAATACAGCTCAGTGCGTTTCGTATGGTTAATATAGAAAACCTGAGACTTTTTATACTGGGAACGAGGCATTTCATCTTAGTTTTTACGATACTGTGAATAATTTGTAAACAACTAAGAATAAATTTTCAGTTTCCAGCAACGTAGTCGGTCGTCTGGTCGTCTACTTTGACATCCTTTTAACTTAATTAATTTAATTTAATTCGAGGACAGGGATGGCTGAAAACACCTGGAAACAAGTGCTGCTTGTGGGAGCTGTTCTACGCGAGGGTTCTCCACGCACTGATAGGTTCCAAATTTTAGCATCCTTTTTAGTTTATAATGTATCGTGCTTGAGTTAACGATGGGTCTACTTACTAATATGGGATATTATTGTAAATTAATATTCAAAGAAAAGGAAAGAAAAGATACCAGCAAAGTTTCTTTCACAATTTCTTTTAGCGGCATTTTCACTTTGAACATAAATTTATCCATTTCATTTTATTTAAATTTTATGAATATTTATATATTTGGTTACTATTACATTTGGTGAGTATGCTAGTTAACAAGCAACAATTTAAAGTTGGTTCGCTAAATTAAAAGAGGGCCGTGTATACGAAACCAAATCGTAAGCGGCCAACCGCGGTCACTAAATAAAAAGTTTGAGCAGTCGAAAAACTTGTGTGAAAATACCGCCAAGTTACATTTATAAATAATTAAGTGAGAACTGTTTATCGGATCAACGGCAATGCAAACCAATATTCAGTATCAAATTACACTCCGTAAACGCTGTGCACGACTGAAAGACTTGTGTCAAATCGTGATAAATAAATTCAACACCTGCGAAAAAAAAACGTTTACGATGTACGATGTACTGACTAGCGATGAAACATAACTAACAACTATTTTGGTACATACCGATAACACCTTACCCCGTGTAGTATGTGATGGTTTGTACCCCAATAGTATTCAACAATATGGCGTGCAACAAGCGACCAGTCAGGATTCTGGCACTTTCTTGGCTCCACGTCAACGCTGGGCTTATTTTATTTTTTTTTTGTTTTTTTTACAACATTGCCTTTTAATAATTAACAAATTTCCTTACAATATGTACTCGTATATTATAATATAGCTAATATTATTTTCATATTAATATTATTATTCGGTTGATCATGGGCGGCGGTAGTCACTTAACATCAGGTGAGCCGCATGCTCGTTTGCCCCTTCTTCTATATAAAAAAAATATAATATAACAAAAATTACAATAAAAAACTTAATTAAAATAATTGTAGCGGCGCTGTCGTCGCGCCACTAGCACACCGAAACACACCGAAGCTTAAATCGCGCTATTAACATTCCGAATCATAGACAGTATATATAGAACTTCTCCGAACTATCACACGGAGTGTCAGCCGCTCCCCGGGCAGAACACCTTGCCCGGCGGGAGATCTCCCCCTTTTCCTTCCACTGCTACAGTGGTGACACCGACGTGATCTGAACACGCAACCAACAACCTTCGGAAACTTCAAGCTTCATTATCGTCATAGAATACCCCAACCATTCGCTCCCGAGCAGATATCGTCTG
The DNA here is from genome assembly GCA_036936625.1 of Parnassius smintheus behrii. Lineage (NCBI taxonomy): Eukaryota > Metazoa > Arthropoda > Insecta > Lepidoptera > Papilionidae > Parnassius > Parnassius smintheus. Next base: position 35,910,335 of record JAUPFT010000007.1, read on the forward strand.
CAGTCTTCATATCCTGCAAGCCAGCTAGCTTCACAAGGTTTATCACAGCACTGGAATAATAATGCTTCCTGTTACTTCAAGCTACTCTCTGCGCTATAAAGTGTTCAGCACGGCTCTGAGCCTTACTGCTCGCCTCTGCTTTACGACACTCTCGCAGATTACTTGCCTTCTTCTCGACTCACCGCAGACTACAAGGCAATCTCCTGGCACCTGCACATTCGTCGACAACGAGACTGCACTATCGACCTTCGGTCTGAGCAGGGGGGTGATGTAGCGGCGCTGTCGTCGCGCCACTAGCACACCGAAACACACCGAAGCCTAAATCGCGCTTTTAACATTCCGAATCATAGACAGTATATATAGAACTTCTCCGAACTATCACTCGGAGTGTTGGCCGCTCACCGCGCAGAACACCTTGCCCGGCGGGAGATCTCTCCTTTTCCTTCCACTGGCCACATAATAATTAAAATTATAATATTTACGATTAAAACCAATTATATACAATATAAAAGAAGAAACTATAATATAGAAAATCTAAAACTAAAAATTTAAATCGTCAAAAAGACCTACTCCTCGTGGTATAGTGCCAAGAACGCTGGCTGCGTTTCATCGCTGAATAGCTATACTTAGCCTTTTTTTTAAATTAAATATCCGTATCTTTCAATTAAGGTCAGTTAAGGTTATAATCAAGCATTAGTTCACAATAAGTACAATATAAATAGGACAAATTCGAGAAAGTTTCGTGCTCTAAAAGTGCGGAATAAGTTAATTATGTACATATGTAAGAAGTTCATCCACTAAATGAGGGAAATTTAGACTCATTATAAAACACTCGATTATTTTAAGTAAAAATATGTATCCATTCTATTTATCGATTAACACCAGGTGGAATTGTAGTCAAACGCAAGTTTATAATAGTGTTATGAGGAGTATAACTTAGGCGCGCAACAATAGGTAAAATAAAAACTTGAGAAGTGCGAGTAGGATTAAAATGTAGTATGTGTAAATATTTCAGCCATCCCGTGAAATATGGGTATCGCACCGAACTGTACTTTAAAGAAAAGGCAATAATGTCTGATTGAAAAACGAACATAACTAAAGTGGATAAAATGTTTGCTCATACTTAAATCTATCACAGTCGATGGTATATCTACAAATTATAAGTTCGTTATTAAGTATAATTATATAACTACAAACTTTTCGCTTACTCGTATATATGTATTATAGTATTCTATGTGTGAGACCTTTCTTCGTCCCCTAAATGTTTTGATAAGTGACTTTGCAAGTAATAAAATTTTAAGTGACATAAATGGCCGTATTTTTTGATTTCGTTAATTTAGGAGTTTGATTTTTTACACCCCTAATTTGCCCATAGGACTCAGTATTTGTTATTAATTTCAACTAGATATTTTATGCGTTCGTAAGAAGAGAGGTCTTGACAGACTGACAGATGTGTAGCCGGAGAACAAAGTGACCTATAAGAGTTCCATGTTTTCCTTTTGATCCTCATTTTCCACTAACAAACACCTAAAAATGAAGGACAAGGGGTTTAAAAGCAAAGATATTATTGCATTTGCTTCTACTAATTTCAAAATAATAGAGTATTTTCCAAGTGGTTTACACGTATGATAAAGCACAGTCAGGTGAATATAATATTTATTTAATGTTCGTCATCATAGGCGTCGTCGGGGTACTCTCGCAATACGTGACATACAAATCCGGCAACGATCATGCATGCATGTTAATCATTACAGCCCATTAAATGCCACTGCTGAACATAGGTTAGCGCCATAGATTGTCTCACAGGTGGGGGATTTACCGAAGTTGCCACAGTTGGAAAGCTCGTTGGCAGCTGCAATTTTTTAGTCGTTATTAACATTACGCTGCTGCCTATCTCCTGAATTTTTTCCTCTATTTTTTTTATAGGATCGGGTGACGAAAGGGCATACAGTCCACCTGATGGTAAGTGGTTGCTGCGGCCCATAGACATCTACATCTATCCTCGATTACAAATCAAAATACAGATGCGTTGTCACCCGTGAGGACTAAGATGGAATGCCTCGTTTCCAGTAAAAAGGGTCATCTGTCACCTCTTACGAGACCGGATTATATGGGGTACTAGATACTGGATGTCCTTACACCACTATACGGTAGCTTACGGGAAGCAAACATTAAATGAATTATAAATCAACCGCCAGTAGGTAGTTTGTATGTTATGTTTGTATGATATGACGTTCAAGATATTATAAAATAAGATAACTTTATTATTCTCATCTTCTCACCTTCTTTCTTATACATGGTGGTGACCATTTTTCCATTTCATAGACACCTCTATTGATGTATAATTAGCGACACAAAAAGCTGCAGCGTGCCTCTACTACGTAAAGTATTACATGGTTATAACAGTGGCACGACTGCGGTATTCGATTATGAATCAATATGCAGATGTGTTGTCATCCCTGAGGAAAAAGATGGAATGCCTTGTTTCCAGTAAAAAGGTTCTCCGGTTCTCTACACTCACTATACGAAACAAAGCATTATTAAGCTGCTATTTTACGCTGGTATTCTGTAAGAGCATGGTCCTACCCCTGTCCAGTCCACATATTCCTGTTACCATCATAAGATCGCTGTAGCATAGCTCTACCACGTATAATTTTTTATTCAATATATACTCTTCACTCGTTTCTTATACTAATGTTTTGAAAAAATTAAATGAACTTATTCTATTTACTAAGCAATAACTTTTGTATATAAAACTATTCAAGAAAAAGTATTATTACTAATATATTTCGCAAGTGGCAATTGAGTGCCTCAAGATGTTGCACTGTTTCAAAATTAATTTAAAACTGAAATTTCCGTTACTGTAGTAAATAGAAAAGTAAATATTTTCTTATTCTATCTTACAGCTCCTTTAATAATAAAGCTCAGCTATGTTCATAGAGAATTCGTACATGCGAAAGCTCACATAGTAATCTACCTTATTTTAAAACGTCACCCTTGAATTCCAGCTTTATTTGAAGTGACGATTAATATTTGGTGGATTAACTCTATTCAAACAAAGACGGCGCGCAATACTAATAATAGTCGGAGAACCAAAGGATCTTTTCATTAAAGTATATCGAAGACATCGGTGATTTATCGCCTCGCGAGACACTCCATTCACGGCGTGCGTTTTGTTGTCTAGAGATCGATTGGCTCCAAATAAAGTACATCTACCAATTGAATAGCGCGCCTCAGCGCAATGTTTCAGTGGAAGCGACACTTTTTCAGACCCGCGAGCGGACTAATGGCTTCCGAGGCTACCCGACTTACAATGAATGGATGTCTGAAATACGTTTTCCGTCCAAACTCGTTTTTAAATTGATTATTTTATTCTAAATTCAAATTTTATATCTTAAATACAGGTGATAAGATAGAGATAGATCTTAAAAAATAATTACGTTCGTGCATTCAACCCTCAGGTATTTTACTTACTTATATTAGGTGAATAAATCAATAAATTAAAAATGTGAAATTTGCCATAAAGAAATGAGTAGTTATTTTGCAACCATCCGCTAAGTCAAGTTAGTTCTTAGCGGTCAGCCGACGTAGAGTCAACATCACCTGAAGATGCTTCGTGTAGGGGCGAAACACATGTGGTATTATCGTCGATGGTGTGTCTTTCCTAGAATAGTGGTGTTGGGAGTAGTGGCGTTGGGAGTGGTGTTGCTGGGATTGGTGGTGACGGGATTAGTGCACGCAATTGAGGGAGGGCGGGAGGTGATCATCAAACTTGATAAGATATTATTTTATTTTATTTAGCGGATGATTGAAAAATAACTATTAACTTCTTTATTATAATGGATTTCCGCAAAGTAAAAAGTCCGCCTGATTCTATCAAATATGAAATTTGCAATTTAATTACATTATATCTTTTATAATTATAGTAAAATTATTAAACTATTTTTTATTATTATTTAATTTACAATAAAAATAATTTTTACCTAATTACTTGTAAAAACATAAAATAAAAACTATGATATATTAAATAAGTAGCTCAGTGGTCGATCGTTCAATTTACTTTTTATATATTGGTTGCCAACCACTCGAAATTTATTCCCGTTGCTTTCAGCATTGAAGTGGTTAAAAGCAATTTTAAACGCTGATTTACATGTTAGAGATGAATGATTACGTCATGAGAAAATTTTATTTTATTTGAAATAAAAAATCGACATGAAGTCTGTAAGTATTTTCCGGAGCATTTTACTAGACATCTATCTAGCTTCATTACGACTTTAAAAATCTATCTATATAAAACAAAAGAAAAATATTTCTACCTATGTCTGTTATAGACTTTAAAACCATCAAACAATGTTCCCCGAACCGGTTTCATTAAAATATAATAATCCGAAGACGGTATAAGCCAAATAAAACAATGCATTAGGCAGTATATTAAAAAAACATTAACATAATTTCCATTTCTTTCACGAAATAAACATAATGAGCCGTGGTTGCTCAGATGGTTTGCGCTCGCTTTAAAATTCACAGTACGCCAGCAAACCGGGTTCGTTCCCTGCCGGTACCAATGAAAATTATTAATTGCAAGTTTGCTCGGCGGTGAAGGAAAACATCGCGAAGAAACCTTCATGTCTGAGAAATAAGAAAAAAATTCGAAGTCATGTGAAGTTCATTAGAGCAGCGCGGCGTACACTTCCTTGCCTTAATACCATCTTGGAAGTGAGGGTAGGCCTGTGCCCAGCCGTGGGAAGTACATATATAGCCTGTAACTTTAACTTTAAACAAAATGTATTTATACTTTTTCAGCGAAGTAGCACACGCCGGATATTTTTAGCGTAGTAGTACACGTTAGTTAGTTATTAGCAAAGAAAAATATTTATTAATAGTACCAATTATTAGCTCAATAACTCTCAATAATCTTTCTTCTTGATGTAAGTACAGTGACTAGCTGACGCTCGCTTAGATTTTCATTTTCCTCTCAACTGCCTTTGAAAGCCGTTTTTCTTTTACAAGAACGTGACCTATCTGTGTGATGCAATTTTCTGTCCTACAAGCGTTTCGCGACACCTACAAAATCTTTTGAATGAAACCCATGGCTTATACAAATATATGAATATATTTGAAATATTTCACCTTATATTTGCGATAGTATACCTATTTATTTTATTTATTAAAATTGAAATTGAATCCACTGATCACAAATATACGTAACTGTCATTACATGACATAAAGTCGGTCATGCAACATCTTTAATGATCTTTAAGATTTAGACATATATATACGTGATAAATCACAAGACTGAACTTATAATTGCAATTATTTTTATAGAATAAGGGTAACAAACGAGCACATAATCCTCCTGTTGGTAAGCGGATGCTGTGTTTCATAGACATCTATATCTATCCTCGATTAAGAATCAAAACGCAGATGCGTTGTCATACTTGAGGACTTAGATGGAATGCCTCGTTTTCAGTAAAAAAGGTTTCTGTATCTCTACACTCACCATACGAAAGCAATATTTAAGCTGCATTATTAAGAATCAAAATACCGAAGCGTTGTCATCCCTGAGGACTAAGAGCATTGAGTTATACAAAACTATAGGAGCAAACCACATTACCACGCGTCGAAAAAAGTGTAACCACTATCCAACCGCGACGACGTAGCTTTGAAATTACTAAATATTCTAAATAAACAAATCTGTCTCACTTACACAAGTTGCGAAAACAATACCGTCGCTAAGATTAGATAAAAATAGACTCACCAAACATGCAATGGCGGGTTGGCATGGCTTACTATATGAAATTTAACCCAAAATACGCAATAAAAAGTTTTTTTAAGCTGCAGTTAATTGTTTTTATTTAAAAAAATATATTTTCTTATTAGGTGGATAGAAGTTAGCGTAACAGATGAAATAAAACATAATTTTTATAAGTATTTTTATTGTACTAATAAATCAAACAATATTAAATAGGTAATAAAATATAATTAATAGATCATTCATGAATAAACTAAAATATGAATAATTAATTATTTTGTATGAAAGTAGTTTTATTATTAATTCCAAAATATTTCAAATCATAGGTAACAATTTAACTTACTCCATTAATTATATAGTCTCCCGTTAATGTGGGATAATCACAAAGGCTGAAAAGTGGCAACATTTAACCTATTACATATTTGATAATTTTATTTAAGGCTTTTACGTTTATATGAAAACATGAACTAAAACCTGTGTGTGGAAAGTGATTCCGCTTGATTTATTATATTTTTGTGACCTTGAATCGCATTCTTTCACTTACTCCATTAAACATTAACGCGTTTACCCATTTTTGTCTCGGATCATTCGGCTCAACTCTGTCGGCGTCACACTGAACACTGAACTGACGTTAGCTAGGCATATAGCTTTGACCATATGTGCAGTGGCAGCGCTTTGGCGCGGTAATTACTAATCTAGTGTAATTAATATATAAATCAATGACTAAGAGCGTGGTCCTTCCCTGATCGAGCCGACCCATTCATGCTACAACCACAATATAGCTGTAGTAATGGCTCTACCACGTAAAAATCTAGAATTAGCGTTCCTCAAAACTATATTTAATTGTATATTAATTAATCCCACGATATTATAAGAAGTAGTCGTGATATTAGTATTACTTCCTAATAATAACCTCACTCATATAATACAACCTATCAAAAGTCACGAAACGAAACTGCCACAATCGACAGGCCGTTTGAATTGTTATCTGGACAATACTGCTGCCCATTTTTGTTTAATTTCCCTCTATCGCCTTTTACGACACGTACGGGACCATATGGAATAGGGGATTGTTTTGCGCCGCCACCATATTTTAAAATTAATACATAAACAACTTGCTTTAAAAGTCTAAAATTATTTACACAACGTTAAATATTGGCCGGCAATGTGCTTTTAAATAGAGCACAGCTGAGTCATGTGGATCTGTTTCCATTTACTCTTCACTTGAAATTTTAATGGAGCCGTCATATATCTTAACCAGCAAGCACTATTCTCACTAACATTAAACTGCTGGATAGTTACCGATATTCAACAGATAGATATCTCAGATATAGAGATCAGATTTTAGATTAAAACAGAAGTACCTTTAAAAGGAATGACATTATATTAATATTATATATTTACAATATACATGGAACAAACAAAACTTCTAATGCCAGTTACAGAAGAAAGTAATACATATATAAAATTTTACGCCAAAAAATAAATGTATTGCCACACCTTTGTATTATATTTGTAGATTAAAAGATTAAACAAAAATAAAATTAAAATAATTCATTCCTGTAATAAGGTTGAACAAAACATTGTATATAAACTATTATACAAAATTTTATATTGTTAGCTAGTTTTAAATTAAATGAATTCAACTTCTGTTAAATAGATGTTTATATGTGTTTCTTAGGGAATTGGAGTACCGTTACCACCTTTTTTACTTTGTTAAAACCAACCAATTTCTACAACACGATTAGTTATCTATACAAATAAATAAAATTGAAGTGTCAGTTTGTAATGCCAAATATCATATTTTCCTAAATAATTATGATAGTATATACGGTACTTATAACAAAATAAAAACAATTTAAAATATATGTCTGTCTGTTTGTGATGGACTTTCACTGGCATGACAGCTGATGTTATAAGGAGTTTTAATTATCAAGTTTTATTTACAAAAAATAATTATGGTACTGCACTAAAAAATTAAAACCCAAGAAATCCATCGTAATAAATTCCACGTGGAGTAAGTCACTGGGAACAGCTAGTATAACATAACATACATAAAACTTTAATTCTCACGCATGTCACCCAAAGAAGTTAGCAGAGATTACGGACTTCCATTTCACAAGATGTTGATATACACCACTCTCGTTCATTTCGAGTATCTAGGGATACACGCCCGTCGATTAAAATTACTCTTAACTTAACCCAAAGATAACTTTTTATAGTAAGGGTGACAAACGAGTATGCTGCTCACCTGATAGTAAGTGACTAATGCCACTCATGAACAACCGCAACACCAGGGGAATTGCAGGTGCATTTCCGGCCTTTTAGAAAGGAGTAAGCTCTTTTCTTGAAGGTCCCTAAGTCATATCGGTACGGAAAAATTGCCGGTGGTAAACGATTCCACAAAGAGGTTGTACGAGGGAGAAAATTCTTAATAAAACGCACAGTTGCGGACAGTCAAGCATCCAGATGGTGTGGATGGTATCGTGAGTTTTTAAGCAATGTGCGTCCGTAAAATTTGGCGGCTGGAGTTAATACGAACAATTCCCCAGAACACTTCCCGTCGTGATTTTTATAGAAAATGCAAAGGGATGCAACATCTCTTCGCAGCGCCAGTGAATCGAGACTGGAGAGAAAGAACGATTCAAGCCACTTTGCACTGGATGGGGTTAATTCGAAGGAGCTGGCACAAGGGTGCCCCGGTACAGAGATAGGATCAGTTTCCAGACGAGGCCCAACTAGCGCATTGTAAAGTTGCAAGCGGTGTGCTAGTATGAAATATAGTCCCGCTCTGCTGAGCACGCCAAGCTTTTTAGAGGCCAGTTTGGCCTTCCTTTCCAAGTGGCAACGAAACTACGCATTATTCAATATGTCGACGCCGAGGATTTTTATGCTAGCTGAGGTAACTAGGAGAGTACTCTGAAATTGAGGAAATACAACAAAAGAACTCTTTTTGGCGGTAAAGGAGCAAACTTGTGTCTTATGGAGATTGAACTGGATTAAATTTTGTCACCTCCAATTCAAGACTTTGTACAAAAAAGTGTCGACTTCAGACACAAGTTTGTTCCGATACTCGAAATACTGAAATACTGGCACAGCCGAATTATAAAGCATCACCAGTGCAGACGTCTGCACAGAAATGAATATAACCGGTTTGCAACATATTATTAATATGCAGAAGAAACAGCGTTGGTGATAGCACGCAGCCCTATAGAACACCTATATTAATAGGCTTGTAAGTACGTAGAAACGGAGCATGCACTGTCTATACAATCTTGATGCCTCATCAATAAGAAGACTAGTGATCTAATTGCACAATTTCTCGGGATTATATTTATAATCTATTGAAGCATTGCCCCTTTAATCTTGGTCAAAACAAGTTCTTGCAAGCTTCATTTTCTTACCCTATAATTCAGTCAGACCTCACATATTTCTTAGTAACCGCACTTCTACAGCATTAATTTTTCTTTCATGCATTCTAACTTTTCACAATAGAGTGAAAACTATTTATTGTAGTCATTAATTGCAGCCAGCAAACCAATGATGCCAATATGACCTAATCGTCGGGGTCCAAAATACATTAGAAATTAAATTAAACATTTCCCTTTTAAAACTTACTAGTACTTCTTTTTTTATTGCATTGCAAATACAATGTTACATAAATATTGTGTGTGGATTTAACACTATTTAAAAATTTATGTCTCCCGGATCGCATTTCGGTGACGGCGGCTAGTCTCAATGGAGAGTAGTTATCTTTGCTGGACTGGATTTTAGTGCCTAAGTGCGTGCGCAAGCATATGCGTGACTATGAGAGAGAGTTTCTATTTCAAAGTGTGCACCTGACTCTCTATTCACTGGGACGGTAATTCGACTAGAATGGAGAGAAACTAGACGCAGGACCAACGATTTTATATGCTTTTTCCAAAGCACGGGAGTGAAACATGGTCAATATCCCGACTCCAAACTGCTACTGAGAGTTTCGAAGCAAAAAAATCCAAGAACTGATTTTGGCCCGGGGTTGAATAAACGGAATTTAAACTCCGTAACTACTTGTTATCCGAACAAGATCAAGATTAACTTACTTAGTCATGCGAAACAGCAGACCGAAGTGGCAATAGGCCGGCCATATAGCCAAAGAACCAACAACGGATGGGAATGAAAGGTTCACGAGTGGCAGCCTCCAAGGAGTGACAACCTGATGAAAACACGCAGGCAGTTAATGGATGCGTTTTCCGGCAGTGCGGTCTTAGGAATTTGTGGCAAACAATGGGGAAGGCCTATGTTCAGCAGTGGACATGTGATGATCTGTATTAGTAGTAGTAAGAAATTAACAACGAGTTTTCAGTGTCAATATATCTTACATACTGAGAAACCTTTAAATGTTTGGCTGAAATATTCATATAATTTTTTCTGTTGTTTATATTTCGATTTTGGGTAATGTTTAATGTAGGCTGAGTATTCTGTTGTAAAGATGAGGATATGAAAACTGGGATTGAAAACATAACTTTATTGACTAAATTTTCGAAATTACGTAACATGTATACAATTATAAATATATATAATTTGATAACACTCAATAAGTCGGTGTCCGGATAAAAGTATAAATAAAGTTTATGATATAATATTAATTATAATGAATAAAACAATTTAAAAATAGGCTTTCTACGGAGTATTCCAATATTGATGCAATTCACAAAATGAAACGCTAAGCAATTAATGTACGTTGGAACACTTTATCGTAAATTACAACGAGAAAGCTAGCAATAAAATTGCTACCTTTATCTCCTTCGGCTTAACTTTGTCGCAGCCCTCCCGTCTGTGAGAAATGACTACTCAAGTAATAGTTGGCTCGATTGTCAGGCGCTAAAGAAATATCTAACAGTCTCGACCTTTGTCTCTGAAGACAATATGTCAAAGCGCCGACATCAATGTTGCGTTTCATCTGACACTTTATTGCTATACCTGCACGTCTACTTTTAATATAAAACAAATTATTAATTTACTCCATCGTCATTTTCTATAGCTATATATTACGAACAAGGCTTATTTAAATAATTTATAAATATTTTATGTAATTTTTGGTAATATATTATGTATATATTATAATAAGCATGTCATTTTAGCATCATTGTTTATAAGTTACAGGTTTAAGCGCTGCAAGAAAGAAGCTGTAATTATGAATTAAAAAGTGAAATTTTCTATGTTTATTTTTATTTAGTGCTTTAATTTCATTTTCTCTCGGTTTTAGAGCTTTGTAGAATATTTATGACTTTGGTCCTCTGGAGAACAGGTAAGACCTAGCGTGGTATGCTACTTGCGTAGACAATTTGGCAGCATCTCATCTTAGACGTACCTCGTTTTGAAGGGTACTAAATAATAAAATTAAATAAAAGGCACTACATGATGACATCGTAGATATACCTTTCTTCTTAAATATTTATATTGAAAAAATTGAACGAAGTCAAAAGTATGAGCGATAGTAAATTTAGTTTTATAGAATGTGCTTAAACTAATTATCCTAAATATCATGTATTCCTTAATATTTCGACTTTTGCGTATTCAAACAGCAGAATTCAAGTCTACACAGTTAGTAATACGCATTACAAAAAAAATACGATTTGATCGCGCGTTTGGCGTCAAGCATAATAGTAAATAATTATTTTTGTGCTACCTAAAGAAGCTGAGCAAAAACGTAATATTGAAACCTATGGATGGACTTTGCGAGCAACTACTCACGATGTAATTTAAGGAAAAGTTATTTTAGTTAATATCAACCCAATTATGCGTCTAGTATTTCTATATAAAATAAAAGTGACATACAAGCACACAAACCACCCGATAGTAAGTGGATGCTAGGTCAATGTATAAATCAGATTCGTTGTCACCCCTGAGAACTAAAATGGAATGCATCCTTCCAGTATGAAGATTCTATGATTCCCTAGGGTCACCATACGAAATACAGATTAGCTAATACATAGCTAGGATTCTGTGAGAGCGTGGCCTTCCCTGGTTGAGCAGACTCATTCCTGCTATAACGCAGGAAACTAACCCTTGACTATACTAATATAAAATAAAAATACACACTATATATATATATATATATATATATATATATATATATATATATATATATATATATATATATATTACTTTCTTCTATGTTCACATGCAAATTTCTCTTTGACAGCTGTTCAGTTAGTGTACATGTTTTTTATCTATATTCCATGGTTTTTAAGAGTTTTGATGACATACAAGGAACTCTTATAATTAAGTTCTGTCAGTCTGTCTTTACGTATCCCAGAGTCATAACATCTAGAGTTTTAGACAGAATTTGATAAAACTTTTGCATATTACAAAAGATGGTTTATCAAAAGTCTTGGGATTCAACTGTGGTTTAGGAAAATTTTATCTTACTAAGGAATTCCCTTTGCCTCGGCGTCACAGTCTGCGAAGTTTGACATTTGCTGTCAAATTTTATACTTACAATCACAGCATATTTTCCACAAGACTTCTTTATTAAAACAGGCTCGTATTTAAGACTTATATTTTATATATATATATATATATATATATATATATATATATATATATATATATATATATATATATATAATGTTCTATAATTGTAAAAAAATATATTATGAGGTTCTATAATTATTTTGTAGGAATTATCCTTTCTCTCTTATTTTAGATTTTTAATAATGCAACCGAGACAAAAACTTTACCTTAATATTTTTGGTCAAAATCATGTTAAATACTGAAACTTTAATCATTATTAAAATATTAAAGAAAATAAAGACGGTGAAACCGTATGCCACAAACTTGGTAAATATTCTTTGAAAATCTACGAAAGCTTTTAAAATTTTTGTCTCTTTCTTCTCTCACTACCTAATATAGCAACTGTACTGATTTTATTGGAATTTCCTTTTTTCGTTTCAACTTTTACAAAGCTACAAATTAAAACCGAAGATATAACTAAACTAACTGGAAAAAACTGAGGAGGTACTAGAGTCGACGCGTATATTTTTTTTATGTACGACTACGCATAACTTCTTACAGGCTAGTCCGATTTTGATAATTGTTTTCTTATTTGATAGGCCTTGAAATTGGCCCCATATAAATTTGGAAAAAAAACTTTACCCTAAGGGTGGGAAAATAAGGGTAATTTATTACAGAGTAGTCCCATTTCGAAAATTCTTTTTTATTGGATAGGGTATATAAAAATTTGGAAAAAAAATTACCCTAAGGGTGGGAGAATAGGGGTGATTTATTACAGAGTAGTCCGATTTTGATAATCCTTTTTTTATTGAATAGGGTATACCTCAAAACTGGTCCCATATAAATTTGGAAAAAATTACCTAAGGGTGGGAAAATAGGAAAGATTTATTGTTCACTCATAGATTTTAATGCAGAGTTGTGTATTACAATATTACATAATAATTACATTACATTACAAAAAATCTCACGATTAATGAGCTTCAGACCAGTCGGTCTCTTGTGTGTAGGCCTCTCAATTTCTGCATTTCTGATAAAGCTTGTTCATCGTGAGGTTTGTGTAATACCTTATTTAGCTCTAGATCAGATAAGGCAATACCCTCATGTGTTTTACTGTACTCAGTGCCACATATGCCTGCCCTGCTCTTTAGCAAACACTTTCTTTCTGAGGTCGATTACAGCTTTAAACAAATAAAAGTAATAAAAGTAGAATTATTAATAGCTTAAGTAAGGCAAGTAGCTATTTTAAAAGTAATCAAAACTTAAGCTATTAGACTATTACTAAAAGTATGGCAAGTAGATTATAGTCACAAAAAATAATAAAATAAAAACCTCTTGACAAAAAATTAAACTGAAGAAAAAACTGAAAAGTAAACAGTAATAAACCGTTTTCCTTTATCTTTATAACTAAGTTCTTAAACAAATGTAAATATACCTAAGTATACATTTTTGTAATTATTTAGAGTTTTGATTATCCTTAGTAACTAAGTTCTTAAACTAATGTAAGTATACCTAAGTATTTTAAAGTCGGTACCAAGCAATCAATGAACAGAGATCAATAAATTACCTTAAATTTAAAGAAATAATCGAATTCAATTAATAATGCAACGTGAAATATTCAGAGATAAAAATTAACATTTCAGAAAATACGCCTTCCGTACGAACGCTTGCAACGACGTGTGCCATCACGTGTGTACCCGGTTCGGGTTGCTGACATAAACTTCATGAAAGCTCGGCATTTTCCGGCAAAGGGGCGTGTCGTACCGCGATATTACTTAGGTATACTTACATTAGTTTGAGAGCTTAGTTATTAAGGTAAAAAAGGTTTATAAATAAAAGTTCTGACATTTGGATACACACACATACATACATACATAACCATGTATATATATATATATATATATATATATATATATATATATATATATATATATAACTACAACAAATATATTTTTTTTGAAAGAGAAGAAAGCAAAACGGTATGTGAAATAAGAATAGAAGGAGAGTTAATTGAGCAAGTGGGTGAGTTTGTGTATTTGGGATGTGTGTTTAGCAGGGATGGTAGATATGATAGGGATATAGAACGACGAGTAAAAGCAGGGAATAGAGTGAATGGGGCACTACACTCTATTGTGAAGAACCAGAATGTATCAAAAAGGCACGTATGGTAATTCATAATGCTTTGTTAATCCCTACTTTAATGTATGGTAGTGAAAGCTGGTTGTGGCAGAAGAAGCACGAAAGTAGAATAAATGCTATAGAAATGCGGTCTTTAAGGTGTATGCTTGGGGTTGAATCTGAACGACAGGGTGAGAAATTGTGTGATAAGAGAAAAATGTGGTATGCAAGACTATGTTGTGACCAGGATTAAGAAAGGAATGCTTCGGTGGTTTGGTCATGTAGAAAGAATGAATGAGGAAAGAGTGACAAAGCAAATTTATATGGCAGATGTGAACGGCCGATTCGGGAAGGGACGCCCTAGAAAAAAGTTTATCGACCAAATTGACGATATTTTGAAAATGGGCCACGTTAGAAGTACCCTTAACCGACGAGCATGTATGCGTAGATATATGGATGTAAAGGAGGCAAAAGAGGTATATCAGGATCGTGCCAAATGGAAGTCCGTAGTCTCTGCCTACCCCACTGGGTGACAGGTGTGAGTATTTATGTATTATGTAAATATATATTACATGTCCAAAAAGCAAGATACCACTGACTGACTGACTCATTATGAGATCTCTAAAACTATACACGCGGTTGATTGACCTGAAATTTAGTATAGTCACATAATGTAGTCGCTCACTAAACAGATTTTACGTTAGTCCTATCCAAAAAAATTCTTGATATTTTACATTTAAGTTCCGCAATAAAATATTATCGTGCGCCCAGGGAAGCGAGCGGGTACCATTTAGTATTAAGATTTGGACTACTAATTTTGGATTATGTACCTACGTACACAAAAATAAAATTAATTTTTCAAAAGTAAGTGATATTCATTCTTTATATGTTAGGAACAGACCAATGATTTCAAAAGGGAGGATAGGTCCATCTAAATATTTTATTCAAAACTTTTTCATACAAGAAAAAGTAGGCATCTGTCATAATACAAACGTCATATCATAACACGACGTAACCAGAGTCGGATTTCGTAGTATAATTATTATCCTAATTTATTATCCTAATTAAGCAGAAATGGTTTCTTTCGTCCTCTTTTCATTTTACTCCATTGAATATAAATATATATTAGGTACCAATATTAGATTAAATTTAACTTACACTAAGCTAAAAAAATACGAAAAATAGTATACCTAATTTTATTTTTCATATACAATATTTTTGAGCGTCTGAATCCAACCCTGGCCTAACCTTGGTAACGAAACCAAACTAATTGTAAAAAAAAAACATTAAAAATGCGTTTGTTTAATAATTTAATATTAACAAAATGAATATAAGGTTATTTTACCGATGATACGATATCCCATGTTCCTATTTAATCTTTGTAACGTAACTTTTGCACTTTGCACTTGCACTTTTTACCACGCAACTAGACATATTTATGACAGGCAAATCTGTCTTGCGTGCGCACCACTGTCGACCGAGTCGCGTCGGCCCTAAACTGTAATTTTAGGGCCAGCGCACTGGTCCGTTTTGGTTGTTCGGTCGGCCCGATCCTTACGCTAGTAATATATAAAAAGTGGCGTAAAGAGTAAAACAGCAGCAAAGACACATCTTAAATTAAGCTTTCAACAGAAATATAACTAAACACATTTTCATAAGCTTGAACATAGTGAGAGTAATGTATACAAATTAACATAATCCGATCTCAATCCTTATCACTTCCGCCTTAAAGGCGTTGCAATCGAACGCCGCCGAAGTAAAACGTTTGATTCGAATGCGGGAATATTGCCTAGTCTCAGATACTAATTCTGGCATACCTTCCCTTCTTGCCATATAGCTTATTTCAGGCAGGGGTATTTACGACGACTACCTCTAATGTTGTGGCGCTATAATATCACCTACGCTGTCGATAGGTTCCGCTTATGCGTAAGTTGTTAATGTAGAAGAATTTGTTAAAGTAAGTAATAGTGACAAGCAAACACATTGTCTACCTGATAACGGATTAATGGTTTGAGCCATAGATACACTCCTTAACTAAAAATCAAAAATTCAGATGAGTTTTCACCCCTGATAAAAGTTACAGCCTACATATGCGCTGCTGGGCGCAGGCCTCTTCTCTCATAACTGAGAGGGTTTTAAGGCTAGGAACTGTCCGCCACGCTGCCCCAATGCATGTTGGCGAAATTTACATACATGGTAAATTAGAACTTAATTGCAACTATAAAGTTGCAATTAAAAATTTTATGTGTGCCAGCGGCGATCGTACCCCAGTTGTTCGTATATGAAATTCACAGCGAGCGATCAGCCCCTGAGCTACCACGGCTAACACCACCCCTGAGAACTAAGGCGAAATTTCCTCCTTGTCAGAAAAAGGATCTCTGGTTCTCTACACTCATCTTATGTCGCTATTTTACACTGATAGTTTTTAAAGCGTGATTCTTCGCGATGTTGTCATAATTTAGCTGCAGCATGGCTCCTGTATAAGATGCAGTATGACTTTACCTCGTAAGTTGCAGCATAATTTTACCATGTATGGCTCAGCATGGCTTTACCGAGTTAGATGCAGCACGACTCTACCACGTAATCTGCAGTGTGGCTCTATTACATAAGATGCAGCATGACTCAACTACGTAAGCGCACTTAGGATGGGGCTTGGCTACGATGCAGCGCGGTTCTATCAAGTGAGACGCAGCTTGACTCTACCACGTAAGATGCAGCGTGACTCTACCACCTAAGATGCAGTGTGACTCAACCACGTGAGCGCAAACATTGCTCTATCACGTAGGTAAATCTTGGCTCTACCACATAAGCTGCAGCTCGCCTATCGACGAAAATCGGCCAAGAAAACTTAAATTCTAAATTCAAAACAGTTTATTCATCTTCAAACATATCAAAATCCTATTCAATCCTACTTCGTAGCTTACATGTTCTTGAAATATTAATAAATATTATAAAGTATATATTTTAACTAATATAAGGTCGTGCTTGATTACTTTCTTTATAGTAATTGGTAATTTAGCCTAAGAATGTAAAGTGCAATCACATGACTTAAAAAAAAACCATTTATT
This sequence comes from Parnassius smintheus behrii, assembly GCA_036936625.1. NCBI lineage: Eukaryota > Metazoa > Arthropoda > Insecta > Lepidoptera > Papilionidae > Parnassius > Parnassius smintheus. The sequence continues at coordinate 35,927,768 of JAUPFT010000007.1, forward strand.
CTGTCATCTAATTACAACGTGGGTATCTTGAAGACACCAACGTTGTAATTAGATGAAAAAGCAGATGCTAGGAAATTATTTCACTCCGTTGTACGCGTTACGAACGACGAAGCAAACGATTAATTAGTTCGGATGCTAGTTATATCGACAACAAAGGGGTGGAGATTGGCCGAGCGTCTGGTTATCCGCCGGTGGAAGAAAGGGAAGAAACATCATGCAATTCCTACGCACACTTTCCGTAATCCATCCTGTAGTACATAAAAAAAATTCTTTAATGTTTATCTCTTGCTCTTACGAAAAGTCAAAACTGCTTGCAATTAACCCCATACAAGAGTAGTATTACTCTTGGTATCTTTAAAATTATATTTTGTTAATAATGATCAAATTCTATCAATAACTATTATACACCCGCCTTCACATTGTTTAATTTATAGACAATTATGAACTAATTAGTAGTAATTCATTATTTATCTAAGCTCACTGCATCGTATTAGTATCGGATTCCCATTTCGTTAATTATCTATTCCGCATGATATCATTTAAACCATTAGGCATAAGTAGCATGACCTTTTAGCCTATATTAACTTTATTATTGTATTAAATATGTGGGAAATTTGTCAAAACTAACACTTTAAACTTTTTAAAAAAATCATAGAATTAATAGAAAGCTTTAATCTATGTATATACTACATTTTTATTGTTTTTTATTACTTTATAAAAAACGCTGCTGTCTATAATTTACTTAAATGCGTATTTCATAAATATAAATAGGACATTAATAAATTATCCAAACTTGATTAGTTAGAAATAAAATATATATAATGAAATATGTTTTTACATGCGAATCACATTAAAAAAATCATATTTTGCTTACTAAAAAAATAATGTAACTAATAAAGTGCACGTTATTTTAATTATTAATTTAATAAAAATTCTGCAAGAAATACATCGAAAACTCACCTTAAAATTGTTATCCCAAAGAATATTTATAATTTAAATTAAGAAATCTTTCACTTCACAAATTTAAAAGATACAAACAATACAGAAATTTTCATGAACGCGACTGCACTGTCACTATAGAGGTAAGCACGCGCTACAATTGCGTACCGTAGCAAGGTGCCCCTAGCGAACGTTATGAGATCCCGTAGACAACTGAGCTACGACGCTGCATCACTCAACCGCGCGGCCCGGATGCAATCACTCTCTTCGATATCCTTTTTAATTCTTTATTCTGTCTCTAACTTTAATTGCTTATGCATTTATAATAAGATTTAATATTTAAAATTGTTTTTATACTTTAGCAATGTCTATTGTTATAATATATACATAGCAATTACTTGAAAATAATCCATGAAACAATTCTAATTTTTTTAGATAATTTCTATTGGGTTTTGTTAACAATAATACTAAATTATTTCGCGAATATTGTAGGTATCTAAGTAGTTCCCTTCTGCCTCGAAGTCTGCCTGAGCAGATACCACCGTCTTACTGATTTCTACCGTTAAATGATAGTGCATGCACTGCTGTGTTCCAGATTTGATATAGAGAGCCAATATAATTATAGGCAGGTGTGTAGACTCTAATACGTACTCACCATCAGATGGAATGCAAGTTTTTTGTCTCTTCAGTATTATATTTAAATATTATATTATTAAATATTTCTTATAAATAAACTATATGAAATATTTAATAATATATTAAAAATTTACCATCCTACAATAAAATAAATTGTGTTGTTCATTTTATTTTATGCTTTAGATATTTTCAATTTATTTTCGAATTTAAATTTAAAAATCATGTGTATCATATTTTTACAATCGCATATATTTTAAATGAAAAACATGAATGATAATTAAAAATAAAATTATTGGAATTACGCCGGCAACTAAACAGAAAATTATGCACATTTTATTCGACACAGTAATTTAAATTTAAAAAAGGAGTGTTAAACGCAACATCAGAGTTATGAAAGAATTTAATAAGAAGAATGGAAAAATTATTCAATTTTTACCTTAAACAAGGATGAAGCGAGAAGGAATTCTGTATCCACCTGAGAGCTTGAGGCTAGTCGAATTTATTAGCATTCAAATGATTTATAACTAGCGAGCGGCAGCTGAATATTTTCAGATTCATCTTAAATTAAATTCTTTCTTTCCTTTGACTGGATTTCATTAAGAGTAACGAAATTCTGCGAAGATGAAAAAGATAATCTACGCGCAGTTTCTTTGCCGTGCTACTTTACTAAATTCACCAGTGTCGTTTCTACACAGTCTGACGCTTGTTTGAAGTCTTTTATTTCCAACATTTTAAGGGATAATAATCAACGAATTAAACTTATACATTGATAGAGTTACAAGCGAGCCCGCAGTCTACCTAGTAGTAAGTGAGGCTATTAGAACTAAGGGGAATTGGCAACGTATTTGTTTTAGTTAGTTTAAATTATTTTCTGGCATTTCTCATAGTAGCCTCTTACAACACCCACAAAACAAAATGGCTTGATAGATTCTCTAAAGCCATGGCTCAGTAAATTGATATCGTAAGGAGAAACTGTGGGAACCAGTAGAAAAACCTTATGGCTCCCAACTGACAGCGGTGTGCCATTTCGTTTACGTCAGATGTAAAAAAAATCAGACCAACGATGGATAGCAATCTTAAAGTTACAATACGTTCAAGACGAAAGTCGAGTTGGCTGATGAAGGAAAAGAAGACAAAATAAAATTTAAAAATGCTCTTCGACCGATTTCAACCGAAAGACTAGAAGCAAGTCAAACTAAAACAAACCCTATCAAAAATAACTCAGAAAAAAATTAAATACTCTAGAGGTTCCAAATGAGGTTGATTCACAGTATTACGTAAAAAAATGCGACACTGGCCAACTCAAAAAGTCGTGGGTTCGAATCCGCCGTTCGACTACTGTCGTGTAGGCGTGGCTATTTGAGATCGATTAATCGAAAAATCGATTTCTTGTGCCAAAAATAAAAACCTTTAGTATTCGATCGATCCAGTGAATTGATATATCACTATAGAAAATCGAGATCGAATCTTTTTTTTTGTTTTTATAAAAACTACGACGTTATTTAAAATAAGTTGAATGTGCCCAAAACTCCTAAGTAATGAAAAATGTTCTATTCAAAAACTTGCAAAATTGCTGTGTACTCAGTTTCATTCACTTTTCTTAAAGGATTAGAGGAATAAAAATAGGTAATAATCGAAAAATTGATTTCTTGTACCAAAAATATCGATTTTTTCAAATCGATATATAGTATTCAATCGTTCCAGTGAATTGATATATCACCATAGAAAATCGAGATCGAATCTTTTTCTGTTTTTATAAGAACTACAATCCTATATCTTTAAACGAGCAATTCTTGTATATATATATATATATATATATATATATATATATATATATATATATATATATATATATATATATATATATATATATAATCGGAATCTCGGAAACGGCTCCAACGATTTTCATAAAATTATGTGTGCAGGGAGTTTCGGGGGCAATAAATCGATCTAGCTAGGATTTATTTTTAGAAAATGTCTTTTTGTTCGTGTTTTTAGGCAATGAAAAACTGCTACAATATCGTTAGAATAAGAAGGTAAATTTTGATAGTTTATTAACGATTACAAATAGCTTAATTTGTATACTGGGCGGTCACAAAATCGTAATACCATGGTTCGAGCCCAGACCGACCGACCGACTTTTTTTAATTTTTTTTCAAGTTCCTTTCTTTTTGAGAAAATCTATTTTTTCGAGCCCTTTTTTTAATATTTTTTAAAAACACGGAAATTTAAATTAAACTAATCGCACTCATGATTTTTTATTCAAATAACCAGTTCAGTTTTTTCTATTATGTCGCTAAGATCAAAAAATATTCGTATTTCATTAGTATGTAATTTGTATCTAAATATAATTTCCAAAACACACGAATTAAAAAAAACCGAGCGAAAAATACCGAGCAAAGCTCGGTCAACCGGGTACTATTACTTAAATTAGTTAAATGTAACCAAAACTCGTAAATAATGACAGTTTTTCTATTTAAAAACTCGCATAAATGTTGTGTACTCAGTTTAATTCTAACTCTTTTCAATGGATTAAAAAAATAAAAAATAGGTATTTCGTTGTATCTTTGTACATTGTAAACATAAACTCCGAAAACAAATCGAAAAAGTTTGATTTTTAAAAAATCTATCACTTTTAGAAAGAATAAGAAGGAGCCGTGGTAGCTCAGATGGTTAGCGCTCGCTGTAAATTCCACAATACGCGAGAAAACGGGGTTCGATCCCCGCCAGCACCAATGAAATTGTTAATTGCAATTTTAAGTGCTGATTTACCACGTGCTCGGCGGTAAAGGAAAACATCGTGAGGACACCTGCATGTCTGAGAAATATGAAAAAACATATTGCGAAGACATGTAAAGCTCGCCAACACGCATTGGAGCAGCGCGGCGGACTATAGATCTTGCCCTAAAAACCCTCTCAGAATGAAAACCCCTAACACAAGTATTTTAAGCATACCAGAATTGGTTAAAGAGAATATTAGTAATGATAATATAATTATTAGTATTTACAAAAACTATTAAGAGAGTCTATTTCACTAAAGTCTCTAAGCCGCGGCGTCAGTCTCCGCGAAATTTGATATTTGCTTTCGTATTCCATACTTTACATTTTATATCGCATATTTTCTACGAAACTTCTAACCTGAGCCAGACTAGTTTTAGCTGTAAACTAATTTTAAACTACTTTTTGTAATAAAGAGACCTGGTAGCTCAGATGGTTAGCGCTCGCTGTATATTTCACAGTACGCGCGCAAACCGAGTTCGATCCCCGCCGGCACCAATGAAATTGTTAATTGCAATTTTAAGTGATGATTTACCACGTGCTCAGCGACGAAGGAAAACATCGTGAGGAAACCTGCTTGTCTGAGCTATTCCTAACCCTAATAACCCGCTCAAAAATGAGGGGAGGCCTGTGCCCAGCAGTGGGACGTATATAGGCTGTAACTTTAACTTTTATAATAAGATAGCTAAATTATTTAAATTTCTTTCGAAAATATTTTTGATGAAGTATTTATAAATCGAACTTCAAATTTTTAAATTATTCTGGAACGACATGCATGCATATGATAAACATAGAAGCGTCGTTATGTGACTATTGCCGCATCTACTATGTGATCATTGTCTAAATTCAAATATTATTTTACTTTAATAATTTCATCGGTTGATATATTCTACTAATGATAATTATAATCATTTATATGTTATCAAAGTTACCATTTTAGTCTATCAAAAGTCCACTGCTGAACAAATCTCCTCAAAGATTGCTTCATAAGGCCTTTGCTATTGTTCCCAGTTTTTTTTTACAACTATGGCAGTTTTGCAGTTTTATGCGTAAAAGATTTTCCTTTTTATAAGACTAAAACTTTTAATTTTTACTTTACTAGCACCACAATGAAACATAAAAAACGATTTGAAAATACACCTTTTAATGAGCAAAGATTTTCATAAAAGTTAAAACAATGGCATGTGTGTGGCTATTGTGATTCCTTTGTGTTTTGCGTCAATTAAAATATTTTGCTCCACCGAGTTCTAATGAGTAAACATCTATAGATATGTTCAATAATACTGGTCAATGAATATTGTCCAATACATGAATTATTAGATACGATATGAAGTTATGAGCTGAAATTCTGACCATGCAAATATTTTAAAATTATTTTACAAATCATTTTCGTCATCCATCTAATGTATTAGATATTAATTTGTAGTATGTTTTATTCTGCGAACGCCAGTAAGACAAAAGTAATGGTTTTTAAAGATAAGAAAGTAAAACTACATATGAAATAAGAACTGTAGGGAAGTTGGTTGAGCAATTAGACGAGTTTGCGTATTTTGGATGCGTATTTAGCAGGTAGTAAATGGGGTTCTACATTCTATTGTGTGAAAGTAAGAATGTGTTGGCAAAAAAATTGCCGATATCTTGAATATGGGCCAGATTAAGCCTTAACCGATGAACATGTATGCATAAGTATATGGATGTAAAGGAGACGAGAGAGGTGTGTCGGGATCGTGACAAATGAAGTCCGCAGTCTCTGCCCACCCTTCTTTATCAAAAGGCGTTTGTGTTTAAGATTATGATATATTCTATTTACCATCGTAATCATCATTATATTATGGTAATAAATCGTCAAAACTCTCTGCACTGACGAATATAAAGCACTCACTATACAAAAGTGCTGAATTGTTTGTACCGGAGGGCTACGATGGCTATCCGTGTACAGAACCAGAGTACAAAATACATCCACCTGCAGAGATGTGTAAAACGGTGAAATTATATCCCCGAAACTCTTCACCGCTGCATTGGAAGACGTTTTCGAAGAGATACTGGACTGGAAAGGATACGATATTAACATCAATGGCGAATACATCACTCACCTTCAATTTTCCGACGATATAATCCTTATGGCCGAAACGCTGGAGGACCTAAGCACTATGCTCAATGACTTCAATAGTGCCTCCCAACGGGTAGGTCTTAAGATGAACATGGACAAAACAAAGATCACGTTTAATGTCCATATTAAACCTGTGTCCGTAGTTGTTGGGAGCACTAAGATCGAATTTGTTGACGAGTACGTTTACCTGGGACAAATCGTCCGACTAGATAAGTCCAAATCGTCCGACTAGAGAGGTCAATCGACGGATTCAACTCGGCTGGGCTGCGTTCGGGAAATTACGACACATCTTCTCGTTAGGTATACCTCAATCTGTGTATAACCAGTGCGTGTTGCCAGTGATGACCTATGGAACTGAGACGTGGTCCTTTACTGCTGGCCGTATGAGGACGCTCAAAGTCGCTCAGCGAACTATGAAGAGAGCTATGCTCGGGGTTTCTCTATATGATAAACTTATAAATGAGGATATCCGCAGTGAAACCAGAGTTACCGACATAGCCCAATAGATTAGTAAGGTGAAGTGACAATGGGCCGGCCATATAGCTCGAAGAACCGACAACCGTTGGGGAAAAAGATTTTCGAGGGGTAGCCTCGTACCGATAGGCGAAGTGTAGAGCGACCCCCCACTAGATGGAGTGACAACCTGGTAAGACGTGCAGGAAGTCGGTGGATGCAGGTGGCTCAGAACCGTGCTTTGTGGCATATCTATGGGGGAGGCCTATGTTCAGCAGTGTACTTATGAAGGGCTGAAATGATGATGGTGATGATGACTGTACAAAGGTTGCCTCAAGGCACGGATCTGCGTCAGTTACATAACTTGATGTGGCTGCAGCACAAATATTGAAATGACACCATACCAGCATTTATTTCATTATACACATTTCATTTAATTATAAGGTTGCTTTCTTGTATGTTGAGTAAAGACAACCAGAGACCCTTTTCACAGTAAACGAGCCTGTTTATTTTATTCTACAGGCTGACAACGCATCTGTATTTTGATTCTTAATGGATGATAAATGTTGTGGGATGTGTGTGCTCGTTCATTGTATTCTTTTAACAATTAACCGTATTACTTACCCCACTGCATAAAATCGGATTAATGTAGGTTTTAAATAAATGAAATTTATAAGTGAGGTTTAAAGTATGATATACACATTCATAGTTAATATAATATTTTGTTGTATAACATACGATTCGGTATTATATAATTAATTAGTGTATTTAGATTAAAAAATAAAGATATTTCTATCGCTAAACTTGGCATGCTTACTTTATTCAACAAAAGAAATTGTATTTTGTTACTTCAGTACAATTTGTCAGATGGAAAATAAACTGATTTTGTTGCAAACTGAGATTGAGAAAATGTTCGTATACAGCACCATCGAAGTTTTCAGTGTATCTTGTAGTGAAACTTAATATTGAAAGAGATTTAAAACTGGATAATAAAACTCGGATATAAACAAATAGAATTTATAAAAATATAATTTTATATTGGATTTAAAACTGTTACGATATTTACAATAACGTACACCATCGGTATTGCATAAGTAAATGCTTATTTTACATAATATGATACACATATGGTGTAACGAAAAATATCTCTTACAGATATAATTTATATATTTAACGCTTCACTTAACGAAGATATTGAAAACAGAAATAAGAAGTAGCAGTTTCTCCTAAATAGCAATAACAAAATCCATATCGTCACTTAATAATAATATTTTTAAATACCGATAAATGCTCTCTCATAAAGAATCAAGATATGAGTGGGGTATAATAGCGTAATTATTCTACGCTGGACACGTTTTCGGATCTGGCAAATAAGGTGATTAGTTTCGTTGCCTGTAATAGGGCCCTTAGTGTTCGTTACTCACCAAAATGTCGCACAAAAAGGAGTCCTTCCACCTATAAATGTTTTGGTTTAAGGTTTAAATCAGTAGACATTAACTTTTAATAAGAACTTAACATCGTGTGTTATTTAAACAAAAAATAAAAATTACGGTATTTGTAAATATTTTTTTTTATATAGAAGAGGGGGCAAACGAGCATGCGGCTCACCTGATGGTAAGTGACTACCGCCGCCCACGATCAACCGCAACACCAAGAGAATTGCGGGTGCGTTGCCGGCCCTTTAGAAAGGAGTAAGCTCTTTTCTTGAAGGTCCCCAGGTCGTATCGCTCCGGAAAAATCGCCGGTGGTAAACTATTCCACAGAGAGGTTGTACGTGGAAGAAAACTCCTTGTGAAACGTACAGTGGTGGACCGCCAAGCATCTAGATGGTGTGGATAGTATCGGGACGTTTGCTGTGTAGTGAAATTTGGCGGCTGGTATTAATCCGAACAATTCCTCAGAGCACTCCCCGTGATAGATGCGATAAAATACGCAAAGAGATGCAACATCTCTTCGCAGCACCAGTGAGTCGAGCCGATCGGAAAGCACTCGGTCGTCGACGATTCGAGCCGCTCTGCGCTGGATGGGGTCAAGTGGAAGGAGCTGGTACTGGGGAGCCCCAGCCCAGAGACGGGAACAGTATTCCATGTGCGGCCGAACTTGCGCCTTGTAAAGTTGCAGGCGGTGTGCCGGCATGAAATACTGTCCCGCTCTGCTGAGCACGCCAAGCTTTTTAGAGGCCAATTTGGCCTTCCCTTCCAAGTGAACGCGAAACTGCACGTCACTCGATATGTCGACGCCGAGGATTCCGATACTGGCTGAGGCAACAAGGGGAGTGCCTTGATACTGAGGGGATACGACAAAGGGGTTCTTTTTAGCGGTTAACGCGCAAACTTGTGTCTTCTGGGGGTTAAACTGGACTAGATTTAGTCGTCCCCAATCCGAGACTCTGTTCAGCAAAGACTCGACTTCAGACACAAGTTTGTCCCGGCACTCGGAGACGTTTCCCGGAGAAATATTGGCTCGGCCGGTGTAAAGAGCATCACCAGTGCTGTCATCTGCATAGCAATGAATGTTACGGGTATGCAACATATCATTGATATGCAGAAGAAACAGCGTTGACGATAGCACGCAGCCCTGTGGAACACCAGCATTAATAGGCTTGCAATCGGAGCTTGCACCGTCTACAACGACCTTGATGCTCCGATCTGCAAGAAAGCTGGTGATCCAATCGCACAATTTCTCGGGAAGCCCATAGGAAGAGAGCTTTGAAAGAAGCGCTTTGTGCCAAACCCGATCGAAGGCCTTCGCAATGTCCAAACTAACGGCCAATGCCTCCCCCTTGAACTCTACTGCTTCCGCCCATCTGTGAATGAGGTAGACCAGAAGATCACCAGCTGACCGACCACGGCGAAAACCGTATTGGCGGTCACTTATCAGCTGGTGATCTTCATGGTACCTCATGAGCTGGCAGTTTACAATGGACTCCATTGTTTTGGAGAACAAGGAGGTGATGGCGATTGGCCGGTAGTTGGACGGGTCTGAGCGGTCGCCTTTTTTAGGGATCGGGTGGACGAAAGCCGTCTTCCATGATTTTGGGACTACGCCTAGGGAGTAGGAGTACCGGAAAAGACGCGTTAAAACCGGTGCCAACTCTGGAGCACACGTCCTCAGCACAATTGGGGGGATTCCGTCAGGCCCACTCGACTTGTGGATGTCCAGGGAGAGGAGTGCTTTGCGATAAATACCGATGTTAGCAATATAGGAGAACAATGTGTCTGAACAACCAGTCTGAACAAAAAAAAAACAGAAATACACAAATTTCAGGCACAGAAATTTCTTATTCTTTTTCCATTACCCTTTCAGCAATAAAATTCCATTGCAGAACATAGGCCTCACTCATAGAATTCCTCATAGGCTGGATTAAGCCATAGTTACCGCGCTGGGTACAGGCCTCTCCTCACTTCTGAGAGGGTTTTAGGGCAAGGAAGTGTCCGCTGCGCTGCCCTAAAGCGTGTTGGGAACTTCACATATTTTCGAAATATTTTTTTCATGTTCATCAGACATGCAGGTTTCCTCACGATGTTTTCCTTCAACGCCGAGCACGTGCTAAATAAGTAATTAAAATTGTAATTAACAATTACATTGGTGCCGGCGGGGATCGAACCCGCGCGAGGTTTTTCGCGTTCTGTTATATTTACAGCGAGCGTTAACCATCTGAGCAACCACGGCTCTATATGATGATATGGAAGGAAGCCAATAATAAAATTAAATATTTATAGAAAATTTATATATGTATATACTTGTACATATTATACATATATGCACATATAAACATATATACATACAGATAGAGCTAAAAAAGTTTTACTTCAGTCGTAGCACATTCATTTTAATTCATAAATTTGATTTGTTATCAGGAAGACGCTACTGCCCATCTCCGGGTTTGTTTCCTTCTGTCGCCTTATACGACACCACGAAACGATATAGGGTAGTGAACGTTCTTACACCGCCACTACATTCATTTTTTCTGAAATAAATAAATAAATATTTTTTCTGAAAATGAAATATTTTATAAAAATACAATACAATTTTTTCATTGTAGGTATCAAGAATATTAGTTATATATATATATATATATATATATATATATATATATATATATATATATATATATATATATATATATATATATATATATATATATATATAAACCGTTACCATTAAATATGTATAAACAAAAAATATGACACAACACAAGTCGGGGAACATTTTTCTTTGGCTCGTCCCTATATCAGCGTGACAATCACTACCCCAGAGGGGTACGTAGGGTTTGAAATTCAGTGACCTATTTGACTCCAGTCTGAGCAAATTTATAGGATCCCTTATGCTGTATAAGCTTCGTTTTTTCAAGAAGCTCAGGAACACCACTACCAACGTATTCTTTCTTGTCCAAACGTGAGATTTATAATGTGCTCCACATCGGCAAAGTTGTACTAGCAAGTATTTTGGCGGTCCCACGCAAATTTAATCTTTTCTCGGTAATTATTTTATTTTTTTTTCATACTTTTTTGAGTGGACTACTGAATTTACTTGTAGTTACATTAACAAGTTCATCCTCTATAAAAATTGGCTCTCAATTTGAAAAAAATATTTCGTAACATACATACAAAAACCATACAATTCAATTGTGAACCTACTCCTTTTCTTTAAATCAGCTAATGAAATTACTACTATTACGATATCAGTCAACATACAATACATACAATGTCAATCTGGGACTGTGCTACGAATTGACCATTTTTCTTTACTCTATTGTGGCTGGTTTCGATTTTTCCAGTTTGATGTGGATACCGGTGTCTTTGTATGTTGTGATGTTTGAAAATTCTGGTCACGTTCACATGATCGAACTTCACGGGAGGCAGCTTGCTGAGGTTACGCGTAAAAATAGTTCAACAGCCTAAAGTCTAATATTACTTATTCAAAAGTTTAATTATATAAACCTACAAATATGTATGTTTAGATAATGCAAAGATATGGGTAATTTGTAAACTTATTAACATGTTAGGTACCTATTATTATAAACATTTCACTGTTTTTGTGCGTCTGTCTGTTACTGTAACTATTACTGCCTACATTTCCTATTAGGACGCGATAATCAACATCGTGATATAGAAGCAACATTAATCAAATTTTGGTTTCTAGTGTATGATTATTTTTACAGTTTAAAGTTAAAATAACTCGAACGCAGTGAGTGTATGACACGGAATATTGTTATACACATATTAAATGTTTGTCCATAATTTAAAGTTAGCATTCCGAGTCCAAGACACTATCTCGTGACAAAATAATAAACATAAAACATAAACACTCACGCCTGTCACCCAGAGTGGTAGGCAGAGGCTACGGACTTCCATTTGGCACGATCCTGACATACCTCTTTCGCCTCCTTTACATCTGTCTTTATCCTTTACATATATCTACGCATACATGCTCGTCGGTTAAGGGTACTTCTAACGTGGCCCATTTCCAAAATATCGCCAATTTGGTCGATAAACTTTTTTCTAGGGCGTCCCTTCCCGAATCGGCCGTTCACATCTGCCATATAAATTTGCTTTGTCACTCTTTCCTCATTCATTCTTTCTACGTGACCAAACCACCGAAGCATTCCTTTCTTAATCCTGGTCACAATATCATCTTGCATACCACATTTATCTCTTATCACGCAATTTCTCACCCTGTCATTCAGATTCAACCCTAGCATATTACTTAAAGACCGCATTTCTACAGCATTTATTCTACTTTCGTGCTTCTTCTGCCACACCTAGCTTTCACTACCATACATTAAAGTAGGCACTAACACAGCATTATGAATTACCATACGTGCCTGTTTTGACACATTCTGGTTCTTCATAATAGAGTGTAGTGCCCCATTCACTCTATTCCCTGCATTTACTCGTCGTTCTATATCCCTATCATATCTACAATCCCTGCTAAATACACATCCCAAATACACAAACTCATCCACTTGCTCAATTAACTCTCCTTCTATTCTTATTTCACATACCGTTTTGCTTTCTTCTGTTTCAAAAACCATCACTTTTTTCACTAAAAATATATCTATCCACCCACTACACATGAAAGTCCAAGGCAGAACATAACCCTTCCCCATATATTATCTCCTCATAGGGAGGATTTTGCAATAGTTGCCATGCCTGACGGGCAGGTTGGAGGTTGGCAACCACGGTGTTTTAACCATCATCATCATCATCATTACAGCCCTTTACAAGTACACTGCTGAACATAGGCCTCCCCCAAGGTATGCCACAAAGCACGGTCCTGAGCCACCTGCATCCATCGACTTCCTGCATGTCTTACCAGGTCGTCACTCCATCTAATGGGGGGTCGCCCCACACTTCGTCTACCGGTACGAGGCTGCCACTCGAGAACCTTTTCCCCAACGGTTGTCGGTTCTCCAAGCTATATGGCCGGCCCATTGCCACTTCAGCTTACTAATCCGTTGGGCTAATGTCGGTCACTCTGGTTCTTCTGCGGATATCCTCATTTCTAAGTTTATCACGTAGAGAAACTCCGAGCATAGCCCTCTCCATAGCTCGCTGAGCGACTTTGAGCGTCCTCATACGGCCAGCAGTGAAGGACCACGTCTCCGTTCCATATGTCATCACTGGCAACACGCACTGGTTGTACAACTTAGTTTTCAGGTTTTGAGGTATACCTGACGAGAAGATGCGTTGTAATTTCCCGAACGCTGCCCAGCCAAGTTGAATCCGTCAATTGACCTCTCTGGTTTTTTAATATTCTGAGTTATTATCAAGAAGATGCTGCTGCCTATCTCCTGTTAGTTTCCCTCTGTCTTCTTATCAAACCCACGAATCGATATGGAGTAGTGAATATTCTTACACTGCTTCTGCGCGGTGAAAGAAACTATATACATATTATTTTGTACACGTATATGATTTAAATTTAAACTATAAAAATAGTATTCGAAACTAAAAAAAATGCAAAAACGACATTATAATACCTATATAAAATTATCGTCTGAAGTTTTACTAGTTAGTAAAACATTGTACAATTATTCATAAATATAAACGTCATGTCACAGAGGAATTAACTCTGTTAGCCCGTAAACATGTTCTGACATGGATTTATTACATTAATTCTGCGAATCCAGACCATAATCGTTATGTTTTTTGTATATACCTACCCAAAATACATTTGATAGAGGTAGTTAACATATGATATAATGTAACATAAACACTAACGCCCGCCACCCAGAGGGGTAGCCAGAGACTACAGACTTCCGTTTGGCACGATCCTGACACGCCTCTCTCGTCTTCTTTACATCCATATACTAAGCATACATACACGGCCATGAAGTTGTCTCATCATTTGACCCATTTTCTATATATCGCCAGTTTATTCGACAAACCTCCCTCTAGGGTGTCCTTTGCAGGCTTTATCGTTCACTTCTACAACATGAATTTGTTTTGTCACTCTTCTCTCATTCATTCTTTTTACATGGCAAACCACCGAAGCACTCCTTTCTTAATTTTGGTCACAACATCATATAGAAAACCAGACTATTCTCTTATTACATAATTTCTCACCCTGTCGTAGAGATTCAACCCCAACATGCATTAATGACCACATTTCTACAGCATTTACTCTACTCTCGTGTTTATTCTGCCCCACCCAAACTTCACTACCATACGTTAAAGATGTTAACAATGCAGTTAAACATTAATTCTACTTTTTCTTCATCCCAAAGTTCACTGCTTGCGATGGGCCTCTCCTTTTTGGAAGATTTACATTTACCACCACTTTAACAGACCTTTGATGCTGTTCCTACCTTTAACCTAAACTCTAATATTTTTATTTCTGTAGTTTTCCTGAGTTGCCTCTTACGACATCCACGGGACGACATATGAAGATTTACTCTCACACGCCACCATCACACGTGCCCTATAGTGGTGGCGTACTTGTACCGAGTCTAGATGTGTGTCCTTGTGCAATTTATATATGTAAACCATCTCCACCATACAGGAAATATCTTCTCTGGGGGTAATTGTTTCTTTAAAAAAACTAAAAATACATTAACTAATAGTACTGATAATGGAAAATCCATTTCAATTACAACGAACTGAAAATCACACTAGTGATGGGCACTGCACTCATCTACTAGCCCGCTCAGCGTGGTGATGAAACTTTTAAATTAAAATTTTCTGTTTTTTTTTTCTTGAAACCTATAACCAACATTGAATTCATGAGAAGAATAAATAACAAATAAACTATAAAGAACCTAATTTTCTCCTTCTGATGAAGTCGAGTTAAATTGCATATTAAAATGAATGGAACAAATAAATAATAACAAGAACATAAGTCGTCATCACTACCATAACAATAGATCAAAATACATATTGTAATCCTAGCAATGCAAGCAATTTGAAACAGCTTTGTTTTGAATTCCAAGGTAAGTATATGGAAATGTTTGCGTTTACATCGAACTATGACCACACGTTGTGATTCACACCTAAGTTTTAGAAAACTTGTACAATATTTTATAATATGAATGCAAGTAAAATGTACCTTAAAAGGATAGTCTTAAACATTTCTTTAATTTACACAGAAGTTAAGGAATAGGTACATTTTTAATAGTTACGTTGCTTTTTAAAGGGTTATGGGTGTTTTTATCAATTAAAAGATGTTAATTAATTTAATATGAAAACTTTTATTCTTCAACTGCACAGCAAGAACACGATGTACAATGATAATAGAAAAAAAAAGTCATAGACAATGCTGTCACCTGGTTAAACTTTTTAAAAGCTTAACACTCCCACTAAAAGTTTAACCATATATCTCCCATTGAAATTTAATCATATAAGTTATAAAAAATTTGATCTCTAAAGCAGGCAAAAGATTGAACTGGTAACGCTTTTGTCAACATGTCTGCTAATTGACTGTTACTAGGAATATAATTTAATTTAATTATACCTAACTCAACCTTTTCCCTTACAAAATTGTATTTCACATCTATGTGCTTAGTTTTTTTATGATAAACAGGATTGCTAATTAATTTAATTGCGCTCTGATTATCAACATACAATTGAACACATTTAATATTTTCACCTAAATCTGACAATAGTTGCTGTAACCACAATATCTCTTTCGCAGCTTCACAAGCTGATACAAACTCAGCCTCAGTAGTGGAGAGGGCAGTAGTCTTCTGCTTCTGACTACACCATGTTATAGGTCCTCCATTCATATTGAAAATGTACCCTGTAGTAGACTTACGCGTGTCCACATCACCTGCAAAATCTGAGTCTGAATAGCCAGTGAGATCACTGCTTTCTCCATACTTTATACACAAATCTTTAGTATTTATTAGGTATCTAATAACACGTTTTATAGCATTCACATGTTGCTGACTTGGATTATTAACATATCTACTTAAGACATTGACAGCAAATGAAATATCAGGTCTTGATACAGAGCTCAAAAATAATAAGGAGCCTATAGCTTCTCTGTAAGGAAAGTTAACAATACTTTCATCCAATTTCTTTGTAATAACTACATTTGCATCTGCTGGAGTACTAGCAGAATTTGAATCACTCATACAAAATTTGTCTACAATTTGTTCTATATAGTCTCTTTGATGAATATAGATACAATTATTTCTTTTTATTATTTCTATCCCCACAAAATATTTCAAATTTAGTTCTTTAATTTTAAATGCTTGTTTTAAATATTCTATAATCCTTTTAATCAATGAGGAGCTGGAAGAGACTATAAGCCCATCATCAACATAAATTATTATAAATACTTTTACTTCATCAAATATACCTATATAAATACAATTGTCAGCCTGAGATTGTTTAAAACCATATTTTACCAAGAACTCAGTAAATCTTCTATTCCAACAACGAGATGCCTGCTTAAGACCATACAAAGACTTATTAAGTTTTAAAACACAATCATTTTTCATTGACACACCCTCTGGTATTTCTATAAAAAAGTCCTCATCTAAATACCCATTCAAAAAGGCAGTTTTTACATCAAATTGTTGAATTTCTAAATCATACCTAGCTGCAATAGAAAGGATAATTCTTATAGAGTCATATCTCGTTGTCGGAGAGAATATTTCTTGGTAATCTATATCTTTAATTTGACTAAAACCACGTGCACATAAACGAGCTTTAAACCGCTTAACCTGGTTATTCTCATCCCTCTTGATATTGAAAACCCACTTTGTAGTAAGAGTACGTTGACCAGACCTTTCAACTGAAGTCCAAGTATTATTCTCTTTATGTGCAAGCAATTCTTCATCTATAGCTCGCAACCAGTCATCTCTTTGTGGACTCTTCATTGCTTCATTATATGTTTGTGGCACTGAAAATTCTACTAGGTTAGCTTCAAAGATCCTATTATGTCTTGGTCTCAAATTTATATTGCTCTGGATTGTGTCATCATCTATCTCTTGAGAGGGTTCATATGTTGGGTCATCACTATTACAACTCTGCAAGCTGCCCTCGTTCTCCGATAATGTAGATTCTATGAGAGTATCCTCTGCATTAGTTCCTTGCGTCTCATTTTCTTGCTCTACTCTCTCTTCATCATCCAAGCATATTTGTGTAATATTTTTCCTTATATCTGGAACATGCTGTTCATCAAAGATGACATTTCTTGATATTTTCACCCTTTTTGTTTCTAGACTGAACATCCTATAATTGTTGTTATCATACCCAACTAATATCATTTTCTCACTCTTCCTTTCAAGTTTAGTTCTAAGTTGATCAGGAATGTGTACATACCCTATGCTTCCAAATATCTTGACATGGCCTAAATGAGGTTTGATACCATTCCATAGTTCAAATGGTGTTTTCTGAGGAGTCTGGCTGGAGGAAGTCCTGTTTAGTAAGTATACTGCACAATTGATAGCCTCTGCCCATAGGTCCAGTGGTACATCCCTAGCATACAACATTGAGCGTGCACTTTCCACAATCGTGCGGTTTTCTCTCTCTACACGCCCATTTTGTTCAGGCGTATAAGGTGCAGTACGTTCATGTACTATACCTTCTTTGTTCAGGTAGTCCTCGAAAGATTTGTTGACATACTCCCTTCCATTATCAGTATGCAATATCCTTACACTGTGCATATACTTATTTTTGATCATAGCATTGTATTTCTTAAATACTTCCATCACATCACTTTTCTGTTTGATAAAATATACATGTCTGTAACTTGTAGCAGTATCTTTGAATAAAACAAAATATCTCATACCTTGAATAGATAAATGACTCATAGGGCCACAGATGTCACTATACACCAGGTCACCTGGCTGTAGTTCTCCACGTACAGACTTGTGAAAAGGAAATCTGCATTGTTTCCCATATGCACATGCTTCACACACAAAGTCAGTTTGATCACTGTCACTTAGTGTCAAACCTTCTACAACATTGTTAGCACTCATATTCTTGATTTGTTTTGGGTTAAGATGTCCTAGTCTTTCATGCCATATTTTAATATTATTTTGATTACTTTGGACTAAGTTACAGGTGTTTGCGACCACTGCTTTTATCTTTAACTCATATAAGTTGTTTTCTGTTATTCTTGCACACATTACCAAATCATTACCTTTATAAATTAGTGCACTAGAATTTTTCTTTATAATCGTATAAGATTGACGCATTATCACACCTTCTGAAAATAAATTCCTTCTTAAATTCGGAACATATAACACATTATGCAGCTCACTATTCTCCCACTGTCCATTGACATATCTCTTTATTAACACTTTGCCGATGCCGGCCACTTCAACTGATTGTTCGTTTCCTAGCGTCAATGATTTCTGGCTGCATTCAAAAAGATTTAAAAAGAACTCCTTTCTGTATGTCATATGTGCAGAGGCACCGCTGTCTAAAATCCAAGCATTCTCTTCAGTTGTATTAAAACTGGTTTCTATATTGAACGCTAATAAATCTGCACCTTCCTGTTGAGGTTTTCTGGGCTTGGAATTTTTTGGAGCACGACATTCTCGAGCAAAATGTCCTCGCCTTCCACAATTATAACACTCGAACCTGTGTTTGGTGGGTTTATTTTGATTTGAGCCACCAGCACCTTTATTCTGATCATTTTGTTTTGGGTTATTCTTCCAACTTTTGTTAGCCACAAGGAGAGCCGTTTCCTGCTCGTCTTCACACTGCAAACTGGTTTCTTCGTCCAATAAACGAGCAGTAAAATTGACAAGAGTCTGATTCGCTGGATCCAATGACATCCAGGCTTGACGGAGTGATCTATACTTGGGAGGCAATGTTCCAAGTATTTTTGTTATCACAGCCATTTCACTGATGTTTTCTCCACTTTCTTTTAACTGCTTGGCTAAAGATTCGACTTTAGAAATGTGCTGAGCGACACTGTCACTTGCAGACATTTTGTATTGATAGAATCTCTCATGAACTAACATTTTACATAGTTCACTCTTCTGTTCATATATTGATTCTAGTTTTGACATTATTTCCATGGCAGTTTCACAGTTCTCTATCAAGGTAATTTGTTTGTAATCCATCGAAGAGGTCATAATATACATTGCCATGCCGTCATTTTTCGTCCACTCAACACTGTTTACAGATGGTCTAGGCACTGAAATGTCAATCCCTTTTGCTTTTAGTGCACACTTTATCTGAAATTTCCATTGCCTAAAGTTCTGTCCATCGAATTTGTCTAAATTCATTGTCGCGCGGGAATCCATTTTGAGGTTATCTTGTCAATTTGTTCTAACAACGATTGTAACTTTTCTTTTTGCTGTTTTCTACGAGATTTCAATTACAGAGTCTACCTGGGCCCATAACCTAAAGGGTTATGGGTGTTTTTATCAATTAAAAGATGTTAATTAATTTAATATGAAAACTTTTATTCTTCAACTGCACAGCAAGAACACGATGTACAATGATAATAGAAAAAAAAAGTCATAGACAATGCTGTCACCTGGTTAAACTTTTTAAAAGCTTATTTAATTTAACACTTTTACGTAATACGAAAAAAGATGCTAGAAGTATGATATTTATTGTATCGTGTACACAAAATAATCTAAAATCACTATAAGAGTTATCAACTTTACACAACGTTACATTTATTTATTTAAAGATTCAAAAGAACAAATTTTAATATTTTAAATGCACTATTATATAATTTTAAGATATAATTCCTTTAGGAAACAAACTCAAACTTACAATGATAGTGAACTGTTTATAACCCTTTTCAAAATTTGGATTCTGAAAAATAAAAACGACGAAATGTATCACAGTTCTATTTAACTATAAATTATAGAGAAATCAAGTATGTATAAATGTTATATACCAGCCATACATTATCACTTCAGAGGGACCGAAAATCTACGTGTGATCTACGAATAGCCATTACAACTCTAGGTTACGGCACGATGTCTCTTCCTCGAGAATAATCGAGTTTTTTTCTTGAGAACGCCGCGGACCACATGGTTACTCTGAACGGCGACCGCTACAGATCCATGATCAACAAGTTTCTTCTTCCTCAATTGGATGAACTAGGACTGAAGGACATGTGGTTCTAACAAAATGGTGCAACGGTGCACACTGCCCAAGCCACAACCGGCATTTTGAAGCAGACATTTCCGGGTCGCATAATCTCTCGTTTTGACGATTTGCACTGGCCGCAAGATCGCCCGATTTGACCGTACCAGACTTCTTTTTGTGAGGGTTTTTGAAGATTCGTGTTTGCGTGATAAGCTTCACGTTCTGGAAGTCCTCAAGGACAACATCCAATACGAATGCGCGAACCTATCGCCTGAAGTTCTGGCAACAGTGATGTAAAATGCCATAAAAAGGGCCCATATGTTATATGTATATATCATCTTCTCAACCGGATAGAAAAAATTCCGATGAATTATCCATAAATAATCTACAAATAGAACCAAAGTTTTTTATTTGTAAAAAAATTGCAGCCAAAGACATCGGATAATTACTTTTGCTTCATTCTGTACTTTCAATTACATAGGTATATTAATTACAGATTAATTTATACTTAATTTAAAAAATATATATGACCGAAAGAACATAAAAACAATCTCAAATTAATAAATAAAGTTTAAAATAAAATTAAAATTACATTGGTGCTAGGATACCTCATAATTTCTTCTTTGTTTCTTTTGGTTCAATTTTCGTAGGTATTCTTCGGGGCTAAGCTCGCTGGAGTACAACTGCTGTTTCTTTCTATGTTTTAGTTCCCATAATTATCGCTATTAAATATTTTTATTTTCACAATATCATTAAAATTTTCATAATATTTGCCTTTTTAAGATAATCTTCATTAGTTTATTGAATACTGTTTGTAGTTTTCTTTTAATTTTTGTAACATTGTGGCCTTTTCTTATATTCTTATTTTTATTCGCCACGTCCAGTATTGCGTCCATTCCATTATAATATTTTTTTCTGTCAATTGTCTAATTAATGTCTTCATTATTTAATTTGGTTATATTTAAATTTTGTTTCCCTACTTTTAACTATATATACCCCGCGGTGCGCATGCATTGTCACAGCGCACCGCCTGGCAGGGCATGTGATGTATTAAAGTTGTTAATGAAGGACACGTGTTGTTGGTACCAAAACTTTAATTATGTGGCCTCCTTAACAGCTTTTTTTCTAAAAGTGGATGCTGTTGGCCCTGCGGCCTTAACAGCTTCATCGAAATAGACTCATAAGTGAGGACCCACGAGTTATTGAGTGCAACAAATCTGTCGTCGGCGAGGCACCTCGAAACGCGGTTGTATATGACTTCACGCTCGCTGGCGGTGCGGTGTGCCCTAGTGTTCTGTACTGGTGTAATGTCTGAATATGCATGTGTTGTGTTAATACTAGTTCCCTTTCTAGGAAGGGGGGGGGGGGCGGTATTAACCTATTTTGGAGGTGATCTCGTCATCGGGGTCTAGAAGGACGCTCTTAGGACGTCTCCTGGTGGGGACAACAACCCCATCCGGGAAGTAGGCACCCGCCTCCACCATCATTGGATTTTGGTGCTCCTTTATCGAAGGATAATTGCTTTAGATACGAAGAAATGGTGCGTAAATTGATATCACGGTGGGGATCTACGTTCCTCACATATAATGGAACTCCGGTGATACGACGCAGGAACTTATTTTGGATGACCCGGGGGTCACCGAATTCGACATGCTCCCATTAGTTAGACCTGATAGTCGGTTCGCGTTTGATGACTTGGAAGAGGCCGAATGTATGGCAGATAGCATCTGAGCCAATGCTCTCTCAGCACTCTGCCATTCGACCCCATTCACCTGAATAAGGTAGACGAGGAAGCGGCTAACCTATCATCATCATCATCATTACAGCCTTTCACAAGTCCACTGCTGAACATAGGCCTCCCCCAAGTAATGCCACAAAGCACGGTCCTGAGCCACCTGCATCCATCGACTTCCTGCATGTCTTACCAGGTTGTCACTCCATCTAGTGGGGGGTCGCCCTACACTACGCCTACCGGTACGAGGCTGCCACTCGAGAACCTTTCTTCCCCATCGGTTATCGGTTCTTCGAGCTATATGGCCGGCCCATTGCCACTTCAGCTTACTAATCCGTTGGGCTATGTCGGTCACTCTGGTTTTACTGCGGATATCCTCATTTCTGAGTCTATCACGCAGAGAAACTCCGAGCATAGCCCTCTCCATAGCTCGCTGAGCGACCTTAAGCGTCCTCATACGGCCAGCAGTGAAGGACCACGTCTCAGATCCATAAGTCATCACTGGCAACACGCACTGGTTGTACAATCTAGTTTTTAGAGATTGAGGTATACCTGACGAAAAGATATGTCGTAATTTCCCGAACGCTGCCCAGCCGAGTTGAATCCGTCGATTGACCTCTCGGTCGAAGTTGGACTTACCTAGTCGGACTATTTGTCCCAGGTAAACGTACTCGTCAACAACTTCGAGCATAGTGCTCCCAACAACTACCGGCATAGGTGTGACATGGACATTGAACATGATCTTTGTTTTGTCCATGTTCATCTTAAGACCTATCCGTTGGGAGGCACTATTGAGGTCATTGAGCATAGTGCTTAAGTCCTCCAGCGATTCTGCCATAATCGGCTAACCTAACCACCTTAAAATTAACTGATGATCCGCTCACGCTCGTTATCTTCGATGAAGTTAAAACCATTATCAAAATCTCAGACCCCGTAAAGCGCCAAGCGCTGATGGTATTAATAACAAGGTTTTGAAAACCTCCTTAACAACAACAATTAACATTAATATAATTTACTGTCGTGGGGATACACTTCACCACAAATAAAAACTCGTTTACGTACTTGGGATTATTTTATAATTAATCGCGATAGGCATAAGAATCTTCCAGTCCTAAATCCGAATCTCAAAAGTATTGGCATATTATACGAGATGTAATTTCGCCAAGATTTTGCTAGACTAGACCAAGAAGACTAAAAAACAAATATCGCTTTGAATATAATTACCAAGTTTTTTTAAATATTCGTCATTATTTTTATGACGAATTGCTTAATAATATGACAAATCATCATAAAGACAGCCCTTCACAAGTCCACTGCTGAAAATAGTCCTCTCCCAAAGAATGTCACAAAGCACAGTCCTGAGCCACTGAATTCATCTACTATGTAATATGGCCACGTGAACGCAATATTGGTCAATTAAATTCTGACACTCATTTCTTTTAATGTGATTTACACGTCCAAATTTGTGAAGAATAAGAAATAAATTTTGAAAGTTGCAAGTTAAAAAACAAGTGAGATGGATTTTTTCTATTTTTTGTTTCAGTTAGTGGGCATGGTTAATCACTTGACACATTAGTTTATACGCAATTGACTTAAATGTCACAATAAAGTTTTTCAAGAATACTCAAAGAAAAACTATTTCCAATGGCGAGAAAATATAACACAAAATATAAGACTATTTTTGGTTCTATTTCACACATCTGTAGTATGTATCATATGTTCAACTTCAGACAACAAGTAATTGAAGGTCTGTAACTTCCGCTACATTTTTTAAAATATAGAATAAGGATAGCAAACGAGCACACGGTCAACCTGATGCTGGGTGGATACTGTGGCTAATGAACATCAACATTTAGCCAGGATTAAGAACTAAAATACAGGTGAGTTTTCACCCCTGAGGACTAAAAGATTACTAACTCTGCACTCACCATACGAAACACAGCAACATTAAGCTGACATTTTAGGCTGACATTCTGTGAGAGTGTGGTACTTCCCTGGTTGAGCTGACCAATTCGTGCTACAACCATAACAGCTGCCACATGTACAAATATCATGAAACAAAACTGCTACAGCGTAGCCTTACTTATCATCTCACTTTTTGTATTTTACATATCATCCTTTATTTTACAAATTATATTACTGAATTTATGACCATAATGTGCTATTTAGTCATTCATCTTAGCCATTAAGCTGTCACGGTATTTTAAGGTTGATTTGCGTGCTCGGTGCTGAAGGAAAACATCGCGAGATAACATAAATATCTGAGAGTAAACAAATTTCGAAGACATGTCAAGTTTGCCAACGTACACCAGAGCACGCGGCAGACAAACAGTTCCTTAACTGGGCCCAGAAGTGGGACTTAGCTATGCTACAATTTTTCTTTAATCTTTACATGTTAATAATTATGATTTTCTTGCATGTAATTCCTAAATACCGAAACAATCAGTAAAACAAAAAAGATAAAAGCATTGTCGCCTTGAAACGTTCACGTTTTCGCCAAGGGTCCCTCGTAAAACTTTATTAGCCGCATTAAGGTCGTGGTTGAACCCTGTTTATGTAATCGCCTTCAGAAACCTTTAGCAAAAATAGCTTAAAATATCAGTAACAAAATTAAACAGTAACTAATATTCATAATGTGATAATTAAATCCAAATAAAATTCGTTTTTGAATCTAGCAACAAGTGAAATGTGTTCTCAGCTAATGCCAACAATGTATTTGGAAACTAGGTTTACCATTTAAAAATTATTAAAAAAATATAATTTAATTATCATTGCTTTCCCACGTGTTTTTGAGCGTTTTACCACGTCTTAGTTCTCGTAAGAAGTTAATTAAAAAACTCTAAGCGCCGACTTCAAGAAACTACAAAAAACAAAATAATTTCCACAGTATACATATTTTGAAGGTGGCGCTTATTTATATATATTTATACACACACACGCACATACACACACACACACAATAAATATATATATATATATATATATATATATATATATATATATACATATATATACATATATATACATATATATATATTAGTTGGTTCTTCCCAGAACAGAGGTTTTGTTTGCGAACCGGTGGTAAATTAAAAAAGTGACTTTCAATAAGTATGGATATAATCTACATTGAATAAATAAGTTTAAAAGTTTCTGTTTCTGTTTTTGTTTCTGCGGACAACAGCACTGGTGATACTTTATACATCGGCCGTGCCAATATTTCTCGGAAAAAGTTAGCCGAGTACTGGAACAAACTTGTGTCCGAAGTCGGGACATTTTTGAATAAAGTCTTGGATTGCGGACGAATAAATTCAGTCCAATTCAATCCCCATAAGACACAAGTTACGCATTTACCTCTAAAAAGAACCCCTTTGTCGTATCTCCTCAGTTTTAAGGCGGAATGTCTTGAAAGTCAGACTGCCTTGAGAGTTCTTATTGCCTCCGCCAGTATCGAAATCCTCGTCGTCGACATATCGAAGAATGTGCTGTTTTGTAGTCACTTGGAAGTGTAGGCTAAATTGGCCTTTAAAAAGCTTTGCGGGCTCAGCAAAGCGCACATGGAATACTGTTTTCATCTCTGGGCCCGGGCTCCCTGTGCCAGCTCCTTCCATTTGATCGCATCCAGCGCAGAGCAGTTCGAATTGTCTGCGACTGAGCTCTCTCCAACCCGCTTGACTCACTGGCACTGTTGTTGCATCTCTTTGCGTATTTTATCGCAACTACTACGGGGAGTGCTCTGAGAAATTGTTCGGACTAATTCCGCACAGTTTCACCATCGTACATCGCGATACCATCTATACCCTCTGGATGACTGGCGGCTCACCACTAAGCGATTTAAAAGAAGTTTTCTTCCTCGCACAACTTGTTTGTGGAATCAACTACCACCAGAGATTTTTCCGGACCGATACGACTTAGGGACCTTCAAGAAAAGAGCTTCCTCCTTTCTAAAAGGCTGGCATCGCAACTGCAATCCCCCTGGTGCTGGAGTTGTTCACGGGCGGCGGTAGTCATTTCCCATCAGGTGAGCTGCATGCTCGTTTGCCCCCTCTTCTATAAAAAAAATCTGTTTTTTTATTTATTTTGAGTTGATTTTTATTACTGAAATCTAGATTGATTCTGTCGCCTTTTACACGACAAGGGGTAGTGGACATTATGACACTGCCACTACACTGTCATTTATTGTAACTGTATTTATCATCATAGCCCTACAGTCAATTTAAAACAAAGTATAAAAATCAATAACATGATTTAATTTCTCGCTCCCTATTCCTTAATTAGGCACCTAAGTTGTTAATATTTCAGGCATTCGAATCAATCGGTTTAGTTCTTTTTTCGTATTGCGGCGTGTCTTTCCAACCGATTAAAATGTAGGTGCCTGCAAGGCAAGGCATCACGTGAAATCCCCTTTTAAAGCTACGTCGACACTATCTACGGGATGAGACTACAGGCAAACTACTAACTACTCGCCTTCCTTCTGGAACCCGTGCATTCTGGTCTCTCGCCAAGGCTGTCCAGGGGAATTTCTGTTAGCCATCTCTTCCATCTCTGCACAGGGAGGACGACTCACTGGCCCATACTGCAAAGGAGAAAGCCGATCTTCTAGGCTCCTTCTTTGCGTCTAACTCGACTCTCGATGACGGGGGGAGTACGCCGCCGACCATCCCGCGGTGTGAGTGCTCCATGCCGGAAGTGCAGTTCACACAGCGCTCGGTTCGCAAAGCACTCCTCTCCCTGGACATCCACAAGTCGAGTGGGCCTGACGGAATCCCCCCAATTGTGCTGAGGACGTGTGCTCCAGAGTTGGCACCGGTTTTAACGCGTCTTTTCCGGTACTCCTACTCCCTAGGCGTAGTCCCAAAATCGTGGAAGACGGCTTTCGTCCACCCGATCCCTAAAAAAGGCGACCGCTCAGACCCGTCCAACTACCGGCCAATCGCCATCACCTCCTTGTTCTCCAAAACAATGGAGTCCATTGTAAACTGCCAGCTCATGAGGTACCTTGAGGATCACCAGCTGATTAGTGACCGCCAATACGGTTTTCGCCGTGGTCGGTCAGCTGGTGATCTTCTGGTCTACCTCACTCACAGATGGGCGGAGGCAGTAGAGTTCAAGGGGGAGGCATTGGCCGTTAGTTTGGACATTGCGAAGGCCTTCGATCGGGTTTGGCACAAAGCGCTTCTTTCGAAGCTCCCTTCCTATGGGCTTCCCGAGAAATCGTGCAATTGGATCACCAGCTTTCTTGCAGATCGGAGCATCAAGGTCGTTGTAGACGGTGCAAGCTCCGATTGCAAGCCTATTAATGCTGGTGTTCCACAGGGCTGCGTGCTATCGCCAACGCTGTTTCTTCTGCATATCAATGATATGTTGCATACCCGTAACATTCATTGCTATGCAGATGACAGCACTGGTGATGCTCTTTACACCGGCCGAGCCAATATTTCTCCGGGAAACGTCTCCGAGTGCCGGGACAAACTTGTGTCTGAAGTCGAGTCTTTGCTGAACAGAGTCTCGGATTGGGGACGACTAAATCTAGTCCAGTTTAACCCCCAGAAGACACAAGTTTGCGCGTTAACCGCTAAAAAGAACCCCTTTGTCGTATCCCCTCAGTTTCAAGGCACTCCCCTTGTTGCCTCAGCCAGTATCGGAATCCTCGGCGTCGACATATCGAGTGACGTGCAGTTTCGTGGTCACTTGGAAGGGAAGGCCAAATTGGCCTCTAAAAAGCTTGGCGTGCTCAGCAGAGCGGGACAGTATTTCATGCCGGCACACCGCCTGCAACTTTACAAGGCGCAGGTTCGGCCGCACATGGAATACTGTTCCCATCTCTGGGCTGGGGCTCCCCAGTACCAGCTCCTTCCACTTGACCGCATCCAGCGCAGAGCGGCTCGAATCGTCGACGACCGAGTGCTTTCCGATCGGCTCGATTCACTGGCGTTGCGAAGAGATGTTGCATCTCTTTGCGTATTTTATCGCATCTATCACGGGGAGTGCTCTGAGGAATTGTTCGGATTAATCCCAGCCGCCAAATTTCGTGAACGCACGACACGGCAAACGTCCCGATACCATCCACACCATCTGGATGCTTGGCGGTCCACCACTGTACGTTTCACAAGGAGTTTTCTTCCACGTACAACCTCTCTGTGGAATAGTTTATCATCGGCGATTTTTCCGGACCGATACGACCTGGGGACCTTCAAGAAAAGAGCTTACTCCTTTCTAAAGGGCCGGCAACGCACCCGCAATTCTCCTGGTGTTGCGGTTGATCATGGGCGGCGGTAGTCACTTAACATCAGGTGAGCCGCATGCTCGTTTGCCCCCTCTTCTATAAAAAAAAAGGCAAATATTGGTTAAAACTAAGCCAATAAAAGAAAACTGTAGATACGTGGTCACATCGAGGAACTAAGGTACAATACTGTAATTACGAGTATATTAGCTCTGATTTCTCTACCTTTAGAAACAGAAAAGTAATATGAAAGTACTGTTCCTTAGCAGAAAAATACATATAATTTTACAGATTTCTAGATAAAAAGATTTTTTTATAAGAGATAGGCAAACGGGATGCGGCTCACCTGATGATAAGTGACTGCTGCCACCCATGATCAACTGTGACACGAGAGGAATCGCAGAAGCATTGCCTTTTAAAAAAGAGTAGGTTATTTGCTTAAAGCTCCCTTATTCGTAGATATTAGTTATAGTCCGGAATAGTTGCTGATGATAATTGGTACTAATGTTTAATACTGATGTTTTTCGCCTCCGGTGACATCTATGGCAATTCACTAGCTAAGCCATCAGTTTTTTAACAGAATAAAACAGAAGAAATTGTTGAATAACGACCGTCATTACGAAAAGTAATTAGGAAAATAATGAAAACATCGATATCTTATTATAAAACCGTGAACCATCTGTTACGAGATAATTTATTTAATTTAGGGGCTCCGTTATTTAAATGGGTATTAACATAAAAGCGGAAACGCAGACTGGAGCGATCTAATTACATGTACCAGAGAGATTAGAAGTAATAAGCGAATATTCATGTAACTATATAATGTCATCTTCAAACGCCGACCGAAGCTTTCATGGTGTAATGCGTGTCCCACGATAAACATAACACAAACGATGTTAAGCCGCGTTCATAACATGATTAATTATTAAGACTGGTTGCAGAGACTTCCATTTGTATCTTGTGCTTAAAGTAATTACATACGCAGTTACTATGAGTTTTTATGCCCTAGCAAAGTATTTTTTTTTATAATCTAAACCCTCAATAAATTTTATTGTAAGAGAATCCTAGATTTTCCAGTAACCAGTTATTTAATTTCTCTTAATAAGGTATCCAATTTACTCATTTTACTACATATCCAGGTACAAAAGTTATTGAGCATCATAGTTTGTAATAATTACTTCGCCCATATTCGATCAAGGAAATAAAGTTATGTCTTAGCCAGTTTGAAGAGCAGCACCACCCTTAATTGCGTGCAGTATCCCCATCACCACTAATCCCAACACCACTACTCCCAACACTACTACACTAGGAAATACACACCCCCGACGGTAATACGATACGTATTTCGTAGACTCTGCTATGGCTGACCGCTAAGTAAGCGAGCCAAAACAGCTGCTATTTATAAAACTAATAAGTAATTCTTACCATCTTTAATAAAATGGATTTAAAAGTAACGTCTGATTCTATTAATTATTGGACAATTCACAGGAAGTCCCGTTAATATATTTTAAAATAATTCCGTGCTTTGCAACACCTATCAGTACCATACAAGGATATCCAATATAGTACTCACTGCAAGGTGCTTGCATTATTTGTGATAGAATCGGTAAGAGTAATTTTGGTCCACAAATATAGAATCTGTTAAAAACTTGACTACAGTACCACCTATCGGATTCACGTATAGCATAGCTATAAATAAAATACAATGTTTGGATTGGTTGGTTTTGAATGGCAAAACAAATACAATGTTTGAATTTGAACTATAATCGTTCAGTTCGCTCTGAAGTTACACGATCACTAAAACACTCACTATTCTTTCTTATCGAATATGGGTGTTGTCAATGTCCACCTGCTGATATGTGGATGCTGTGGCGGATAGACATCTACATCTACCCTCATTAAGAATCAAAATGCAGATACCTTGCTGCCCCTGAGTTTCGTTTCGTTTCGTTTCCAGTTAAAAGGGTCTCCGGTTCTCTATACTCATCATGCGAAACATAGCAATATCGAGCTGCTTTTTTACGCTGGTATTCTGTGAGAGTGTGGTCCTTTTTCGGTCGAGCTAATCCATTCGTGCTACAACCTTAATATAAATGCAATATGGCTCTACCACGAAAAACTAACAAATATAATTTATAAGGGTCTAATAAGTATTAAAAATTTTGTGAGTAATTAATTTATTTATTTATTAAGAAGCCAACGTGATATTGTTCAAAGAATAATGATTATAAATTTAACTGATTAATCTAATGTCTAGTACATATTAAGACTGACTTAACGTGATAAAATAAAATAATAAGAAACGCACATTAAGGTTTAAAAACGAATAAAGGATAACAAGATAACTTATTTTAAGGCACGAAAAAAAAATAATTTTACAGAAACTCATGAGGCGATCTTAATTTTGTTATAAAAATATTTTTTATTTTATTTTTAAAATTGGTATAAAAATCAATAAATATGTCAAGATCAACTAGTTTAGAAATTACTTTTTAAGTTTTTAAGGTTCTATTAATTGGAACTGATAATCCCACATTCGTTCTGCAATACCTAGTTTTGAATAAACTATGATTTCTTATTCTAGAATTAGGTCTGGGAACAACATATGAATCTTTACCTAAAAGATTATTCGAGCGAATTTTATTTTTAATGATTTGTGTAGCAAGCACAAGTCCATAAGCGCACTTCAATCACTTAATGAAATTATTTTATAATTATCTAGCCTTTCAACGTAAGTTAATAGCGTGTGTATTTTGTGATTACCGAAATAAAGATACTTAAGGAGTTAGTTTCCTTTGCACTCGTTCTAACCGATTTATATGTATTTTGGATTCCAGATAGAACAGCAGTATTCAATACTACTGCGTATAAAAGAGTTAAAAATAATAACTTTAGTTTTCTTTATTTTTACAAGTTTTAGTTACCCCTTTAATGAATCCTAAAAATTCCAATGAATTTTTTATAAATTGATCTCCATGCGAAGTGAAACCTAATGTACAATCAATTAAAATACCTAAATCTAATGATTTCAAAAGGAAGGATAGGCCCGTCTAAATATGTTACTCATAACTTTTTCATTCAAGAAAAAGTAGCGCATATGTCATAATACAAACGTCATATCAAAACAAGACGTGACAAGGGTTGGACTTCGTAGTATAATTATCCTAATTGTACATTATTTCATAGTTTGTAGTACATAGTATCGTAATAATACTTAACGAAAATATTTATTATTAAATAAATATTTATTTATTTTACCTAAAGGTCGACTTGTATTATTATTGGGTCCCTTTACATTTTAATATTACCCCTACGATATCGAGAATTTCTGTAGTGTACATGGGTACTGCGTTTTTTAAATAAAAATAGAATTACCCTTTCTGGTCAATCGATGTATTTATGTTGCATCTGTGATACAAATATGATGAAGAGCTACCACGATAAAAACTATGCTCCAGAAGCAATCGGTTTGAAAACAGAATTTCAAAATATTTTATGAATCAGATTTTCAGATTCAATTAAGCATATATGGTTTCTTTTGTACTCTTTTCGTTTTACCTTTATTGAATATAAAATATATTAGGTACCAATATTCAAAATTTAACTTACACTAAGTTCTTTAGACAAAAATTACACAGAAATAAAATTAAACCGTCAAAATACGAAACGTATAGATAAACTAGACGCGTGACGCCAAAATCTCAGCATTGAAATAATACTAGTTTTAACGGAATTTATCGCGTATATTTAACTTTTTTACCCGACGTTTCGAGAGCTTTACAGCACCCATGGTCACGGGAAGGACTGAGATGTTCAACGTCCAGCTGTCATAGTTAACCGCGGTTACCATAGATTAAAATTTTAAAATTTTAACTTTTGTTCCGATCTCTGAAAATTTTAAAATTTTAAAATTTAAAAAAAAAATTTTAAAAAAAATTTAAAATTTTAATCTATGGTAACCGCGGTTAACTATGACAGCTGGACGTTGAACATCTCAGTCCTTCCCGTGACCATGGGTGCTGTAAAGCTCTCGAAACGTCGGGTAAAAAAGTTAAATATACGCGATAAATTCCGTTAAAACTAGTATTATTTCAATGTGTAGTGTTCGCGTAAATATAAGAAATCAAAATCTCAGCACATGAGAAAAAAGAAATATGAAAAGTCAAACGTGATTTTTTAAAAATAATATAATTTTATTTTCCATGTACAATATTTTTAGGGTGAAGAGGAGTGGGGAGAGGACAGAGCCTTGAGTAACTCATGCCGTCGTGCCAGACTTTGTCAAAACGTTTTTGCGATATCGACGAAGAGGGTGCCGGTGTTAGCGGTACTGGTATTTCTTTTGAGGAGTTTGAAGCCTGTAGAATGTATTCTGTGAGGCGATGTTACTAGTCAGTGCACGAGTATTCTGGTCTGAAGCCGAACTGCTCGTCTGGAAGAATTTTGTTAACAAAAATAAATTTTTGAATGCGATTCAATATAAGTCCTTCGTATACTTTGCCAGTATGCTGAGGAGACTTATGGGTCTGTAGCTGAAGGCTCGGTTTCGTGGTTTTCCTGGTTTCATGATGCCTATAACGTTTGCTTCTTTTCAGGCATCTGTGAAGGACCAGCTGGAGAGTAGGGTGTTGAAAATGCTCACTAAGAGGCAAACAAGTGGCGCTAAGAGTGATTTAAGCACCCTGTTGCTAATGGCGTCACGGCTGGGTGCTGACCTTTTTTAAGGTTTTAAAATCCTTCTGTGACTTCAGTGACAGTCAAAGGCTCTAAGGCGTCGTCTGTGGGTGGCAGCGCAAACCTACACTCGACTTGCGCTTTGACCTCTGCGAGATGAGCAGGATCTATGGGTTCGCTAGAAGGAGTACATTGACTCTTTAAACTGTCCGCGAGGTATTTGGCTTTTACAGAGTCGTCAAAGATGAGATTGGGGTTTCCTGGCCTAATGAGAGATGGCATAGGTAAGG
This sequence comes from Parnassius smintheus behrii, assembly GCA_036936625.1. Taxonomy (NCBI): domain Eukaryota; kingdom Metazoa; phylum Arthropoda; class Insecta; order Lepidoptera; family Papilionidae; genus Parnassius; species Parnassius smintheus. Next base: position 35,961,108 of record JAUPFT010000007.1, read on the forward strand.
ATTGATCTGCTTTCAGAGCTTGAGTCAACTGAAAGGAGGCAGTTCGGGATGGATCGATATCTTCCAGCAGATTACCCCACTTATCCTTTCTAAATTCTGCAACGCATTCTTTTACTTCATTGTGGATATTTTGTCTAAGTTTATTATTATATTTTAAATTTATTATCTATTGTGCGGTAGTGATCGTATTGTCTAAGGGCCGCGTTCTTCGCTCTGATCAGTTGTCGAATATTGCTCGGAAACTTCAACTGTCGATTGCTCGACCCGCGAACCTTTCGAGAGCATTCTTTGACCGCTGAGGTGAGGTGGGCCGATAGGGCTCTAATCGCCTTATTGGCTTCCACTGGCGAGTCTATTTCGTACTTGTCTAAGAGGTGGGAGGTCGGAGACTCGAGACATATCATTGCGCTGCTTTAAGAATGAAGAAGAGAAATGTCTATGGACCACAGCATCCCCTTACCATCAAGAAGACTGTGTGCTCGTTTGAGACCTTCATTCTATAAAAAAACTAATAACAATACCATGGCTTCTTTGAATTTAGTAACCAGTCTTGTAAATTAATATAAATTTCTCTCTCTGATTTAAAATGCCTTTTACTTGCATTTGGCTCTTTGCCGAGAACACGACTGCAATTAGCTAAAATATTGTTCAAAAACAAGTTTTGGGACAATTAGACGTAGTCTCTAGTTTAGGATTAAGTAAAATCAGTTTTGAAGCTTTACATCGAATATTTCAGTCACATTATTATAATAATTAAGTCTTAAAATAAGGTTTTCCAATCAAGAACATTAAAATATACTTAACATGTTATAAAGTGCCTCATAAAATTTTAAGCATTTAACCTTTGTAATTTCATTAATTCACATTTACATATGAATGAGACAAGATTTTGAACATATTGTAAACATATCTTAATTAAAATAAAATTAAGAAATAAACGGCGTTATGTACGATTATTTGGTTGGAAAATAAATTGATCGTTGTTAGACAAGTATATCTTCAAACAGCATAATAAGAGGTCGGGTTGTCGTTCCCCGGGTCTACATCCTGTAGCTCCAAACTGCCTATAAAATTTTACGAGCCCACCTTATGAGCATCATGGTTCCTGTCGACGTCATTTCACTCTGTCTAACGTAGTTTGTAAGTAAGAATGAAGTGCATATGCTGTTTCAATAGGAAATAAATACTGTTTTGAAATGAAATAACAGCCTTAACAGTGTGATGTCATACCTTATTTCACTTCAAATAGTTCAAAATCTATTCTGTCGTAGGGCCACTAACTCGCCCTATTATGTCTGTAATGCCGACCTACATAGAGACTTAGAGCTCCCAACAATCCAGCAGTTCCTTAAATCACTCTCTGAGAGATTTTTCAAAGCCTCAGAGTCCCACCCAAATCATCTCATTCGTGAGACAGCTGCCTATGCAGCCCCTATCCACACTCGCTATAGTGTGCGCAGACCGAGAAACTCTCTCTCGGACCCCCCCAACAAGCTTTCGGCTGACCTGAACTGCCTGGCGGCTCAGGCCGAGCCTACATAACACATCCCTTAATCTGCCTTAGTTAGGCACTCTTCTAAGCGGCTTTCCGCCGCTTGCGCCCTCCTTTCTGCCAAGGAGGGTCGCGTTCGTATACGGCTTAGAGATCTCTAGTCAGATCGTTAAACCAATTCCTAAAAGGTTGGGTTTAGTGGGTAAAAGTCACCACATAACCACGCAGCCGGCTGCGTGGTATGCTACAAGCATCCACCGCCTCCCTCCCCCGCTTTCCGGAGGGTTGCCCATATTTGCTTCGGGCGCAAAAAAAACCTTATTTCACTCAGTCCGGGAAGTAAGAAAAGACTAAGGCTTCCGATAGATGGCAGTATAACTAATTTGTTTACAGTGGATGTAAAATACCTATACAGGTGACGGGGAGCAGCGTCAGAGATACATGACGTCTAGTACTGTAATCGCGTATCCTACTGAGGTAAAGTCCACCTACAGCAGTAGATTCAAAGAGCCGATAATGAGGAAGAAAAAGATTATATTTCTTTGAAGTTTTGCGTATAAACTCCGCGCCAGATGGGTAGGTCAGTGCAGCGCTAAAATCGCGAAAAATCTATCTCAAAACACCGCTTTATAAATTCACAGACTGGTGATAAGAGATAAGAGATTAAGGAATTCCTTGTACTCTACCGCGGTTTTTGTTATTAAATCTCATAGCAAGTTCTTGCTTTTCATTTCCTCTTTCAGTTTCCCTCTGCTGCCTCTTACGACAGCCACGGAATGATGTGGGTTAGTGGATTTCCTTACGGGATATATCTGTGTCTAACAGTGGTCTTTTAAGGAAAAATGATAAAGGTGTGGAAATAACAAACTCCCACCACCCACTTCTTTTAGATTATTTTAAATTTATCTTAAGCAGAAATATTCAGAAATTCATTAACTTACAGACCATGAATGTTAAACGAATACGATAACATTGCGTTTATTATCTAATTGAAAGATAAAGAATATCTTCTTGATGATACTGTATTTAGAATGGTGAATGTAGACAACCGGAGACCCTATTTTTACTAAAACGAGGGATTTCATCTTAGTCCTCAGAGTGGACAACGAATTTGCATTTTGTTTCTTAATTGATGATAAAAGTAGATGTCTGTGGGTCACAAGTAAATTATTTAATATGTGCCCTCATTTTATAAAAAAGGTCGCAATAAAGCTATTATCGCGGCTACATTATGTTTCTTATGAAAACAAGTTTAAAAGTTATGTAACTAAAAGTTAACCGTTTGATTTACCTTTAGATTTATATTGCTCGGCGTCGATGCAATTTATTTTTACTGCATAAATAAAATACTTGGAAAACGAACGTTCAAAGCTCACTGGAAATGCCGTTCAGAGGCAATTAAAACTTTCTTACTGATCAAACTTTAACAGTCACATTTTCACAGTACAACTTTTCCAAGGATCTAAAGTAGCATAAATGAGTTTATGGATACCTGGTGAATATTATGAAGTGACAGCAATTTACTGATATTTTGTTTTCTTTTATGGTTTTTACTAACGTTGATATTTGCTTATGTAAATTATGTTTGGTTAGTTCTTTGATTATTTCTGAAAAGTGCTTAGAGTATGGTTTAGGGGTAGATATATGGTTTTCTTTCTTTTTTTAATTTTTAACACTCCCACCAGAATTTTTTCTTGATGTATAGAAGCGTGATACAAAAATAATTTGCACACAAAAAACATCCAGATCGAAAGTGACGCGAAACAATAAGTGGAAGGCTAAATTTATTAATATTACTTGTGCTGTACGAACGTACTGTTTAGTTTATCTTAGATCACACCTGTCATTACTCTCTATCTGTTCGTGAAATTTAATCATGATCGGTTGAGCCGTTCTAAAGATAAGCCCGGACAGACAAACAAAAAATTTAAAAATGGTTATTCATGTCTTAGTGACATGTATGTCTGAGCTCGTTAAGAAACTAAAGTTAGTTAGTAAGAAAAGAAAGTTATTTTGATATTACAGACAGAAACTTCAATTTTATTTAAATGCATAGATTATTATTATTTTTCTACATTACTCCAAGCGCGTGGAAGGAGGACAGGGTACCCGTTTTTAAAGCGGAGATAGGACCGATATAACAAAATACAAACCATATTACTTTCTGTACTCCCAAAGGTGTTTGAGGTAATTATTTGTCCGATTATGAATTGGCACATGAAATCAATACTAACTGATAGGCAGCACGGATTTTTCAGAGGAAAGACGTCAACTCTTTGTGAATATATTAATAATTTATGTCTGTTTGTGGACAATAATCTTCAAGTTGACGCAATTTATACACACTTTTCAAAAGCGTTTGACGTTATGAATGATTAAATACTAATAAAAAAGCTTGAATCTTATGGATTACACAGCTCCACTTTAAAATGGATTGTTTTCTAACTAACGCAACAGAGAACTGAAGGTTCATATATGGGGGGTTATGAATAGGAATAAATGGTTTTCAATCTGAGGCATTTAAAGCATATTCAGGTGTGCCACAGGACTCACATTTAAGGCAACCCTTATTCAACATTTTTATAATTGATTTAGTAAATTGTTTTATGAACAGTGATGTACTAATAATAGGCTAGTCTCCTGGTGCAAGCAGAATAATGTTATGCTTCACCCTGAAAAATGTTACCAAATATCTTTTAATAAAAAATCCGTCCGATTTATAACGATTATATAATATTAATAAAATTGTCATAAAAAGACTAATTAATGTTATTTGTGATTTAGGCATTGACTTATATACTACTAGCATAAGGACCGGGCCGACCGAACAACTAAAACGGACCAATGCGTTGGCCCTAAAATTACAGTTTAGGGCCAACGCTAATCGGTCGACAGTGGTGCGCGCGCAGGACAGATTTGCCTGACACAAATATGTCTAGTTGCGTGGTAAAAGAATGCAAAAATCACTATACAAAGATTTAAAAAAAAAACATGGGATATCGTATCATAGGTAAATAACATTATATTAATTTTGTTAAAATTAAATTATTATATAAACGCATTTTTTAATTTTTGTTTACAGTTAGTCTAGTTACGTTACCAAGATTAGGCCAGGGTTGAATTCAGACCCTCAAAAATATTGTACATGGAAAATAAAATTATATTATTTTTAAAAAATCACATTTGACTTTTCATATTTCTTTTTTCTCATGTGCTGAGATTTTGATTTCTTATATTTACGCGAACACTACACATTGAAATAATACTAGTTTTAACGGAATTTATCGCGTATATTTAACTTTTTTACCCGACGTTTCGAGAGCTTTACAGCACCCATGGTCACGGGAAGGACTGAGATGTTCAACGTCCAGCTGTCATAGTTAACCGCGGTTACCATAGATTAAAATTTTAAAATTTTAACTTTTGTTCCGATCTCTGAAAATTTTAAAATTTTAAAATTTTAAAATTTAAAAAAAAAATTTTAAAAAAAATTTAAAATTTTAATCTATGGTAACCGCGGTTAACTATGACAGCTGGACGTTGAACATCTCAGTCCTTCCCGTGACCATGGGTGCTGTAAAGCTCTCGAAACGTCGGGTAAAAAAGTTAAATATACGCGATAAATTCCGTTAAAACTAGTATTATTTCAATGTGTAGTGTTCGCGTAAATATAAGAAATCAAAATCTCAGCACATGAGAAAAAAGAAATATGAAAAGTCAAACGTGATTTTTTAAAAATAATATAATTTTATTTTCCATGTACAATATTTTTGAGGGTCTGAATTCAACTCTGGCCTAATCTTGGTAACGTAACTAGACTAACTGTAAACAAAAATTAAAAAATGCGTTTATATAATAATTTAATTTTAACAAAATTAATATAATGTTATTTACCTATGATACGATATCCCATGTTTTTTTTTTTAAATCTTTGTATAGTGATTTTTGCATTCTTTTACCACGCAACTAGACATATTTGTGTCAGGCAAATCTGTCCTGCGCGCGCACCACTGTCGACCGATTAGCGTTGGCCCTAAACTGTAATTTTAGGGCCAACGCATTGGTCCGTTTTAGTTGTTCGGTCGGCCCGGTCCTTATGCTAGTAGTATATAAGTCAATGCCTAAATCACAAATAACATTAATTATTCTTTTTATGACAATTTTATTAATATTATATAATCGTTATAAATCGGACGGATTTTTTATTAAAAGATATTTGGTAACATTTTTCAGGGTGAAGCATAACATTATTCTGCTTGCACCAGGAGACTAGCCTATTATTAGTACATCACTGTTCATAAAACAATTTACTAAATCAATTATAAAAATGTTGAATAAGGGTTGCCTTAAATGTGAGTCCTGTGGCACACCTGAATATGCTTTAAATGCCTCAGATTGAAAACCATTTATTCCTATTCATAACCCCCCATATATGAACCTTCAGTTCTCTGTTGCGTTAGTTAGAAAACAATCCATTTTAAAGTGGAGCTGTGTAATCCATAAGATTCAAGCTTTTTTATTAGTATTTAATCATTCATAACGTCAAACGCTTTTGAAAAGTGTGTATAAATTGCGTCAACTTGAAGATTATTGTCCACAAACAGACATAAATTATTAATATATTCACAAAGAGTTGACGTCTTTCCTCTGAAAAATCCGTGCTGCCTATCAGTTAGTATTGATTTCATGTGCCAATTCATAATCGGACAAATAATTACCTCAAACACCTTTGGGAGTACAGAAAGTAATATGGTTTGTATTTTGTTATATCGGTCCTATCTCCGCTTTAAAAACGGGTACCCTGTCCTCCTTCCACGCGCTTGGAGTAATGTAGAAAAATAATAATAATCTATGCATTTAAATAAAATTGAAGTTTCTGTCTGTAATATCAAAATAACTTTCTTTTCTTACTAACTAACTTTAGTTTCTTAACGAGCTCAGACATACATGTCACTAAGACATGAATAACCATTTTTAAATTTTTTGTTTGTCTGTCCGGGCTTATCTTTAGAACGGCTCAACCGATCATGATTAAATTTCACGAACAGATAGAGAGTAATGACAGGTGTGATCTAAGATAAACTAAACAGTACGTTCGTACAGCACAAGTAATATTAATAAATTTAGCCTTCCACTTATTGTTTCGCGTCACTTTCGATCTGGATGTTTTTTGTGTGCAAATTATTTTTGTATCACGCTTCTATACATCAAGAAAAAATTCTGGTGGGAGTGTTAAAAATTAAAAAAAGAAAGAAAACCATATATCTACCCCTAAACCATACTCTAAGCACTTTTCAGAAATAATCAAAGAACTAACCAAACATAATTTACATAAGCAAATATCAACGTTAGTAAAAACCATAAAAGAAAACAAAATATCAGTAAATTGCTGTCACTTCATAATATTCACCAGGTATCCATAAACTCATTTATGCTACTTTAGATCCTTGGAAAAGTTGTACTGTGAAAATGTGACTGTTAAAGTTTGATCAGTAAGAAAGTTTTAATTGCCTCTGAACGGCATTTCCAGTGAGCTTTGAACGTTCGTTTTCCAAGTATTTTATTTATGCAGTAAAAATAAATTGCATCGACGCCGAGCAATATAAATCTAAAGGTAAATCAAACGGTTAACTTTTAGTTACATAACTTTTAAACTTGTTTTCATAAGAAACATAATGTAGCCGCGATAATAGCTTTATTGCGACCTTTTTTATAAAATGAGGGCACATATTAAATAATTTACTTGTGACCCACAGACATCTACTTTTATCATCAATTAAGAAACAAAATGCAAATTCGTTGTCCACTCTGAGGACTAAGATGAAATCCCTCGTTTTAGTAAAAATAGGGTCTCCGGTTGTCTACATTCACCATTCTAAATACAGTATCATCAAGAAGATATTCTTTATCTTTCAATTAGATAATAAACGCAATGTTATCGTATTCGTTTAACATTCATGGTCTGTAAGTTAATGAATTTCTGAATATTTCTGCTTAAGATAAATTTAAAATAATCTAAAAGAAGTGGGTGGTGGGAGTTTGTTATTTCCACACCTTTATCATTTTTCCTTAAAAGACCACTGTTAGACACAGATATATCCCGTAAGGAAATCCACTAACCCACATCATTCCGTGGCTGTCGTAAGAGGCAGCAGAGGGAAACTGAAAGAGGAAATGAAAAGCAAGAACTTGCTATGAGATTTAATAACAAAAACCGCGGTAGAGTACAAGGAATTCCTTAATCTCTTATCTCTTATCACCAGTCTGTGAATTTATAAAGCGGTGTTTTGAGATAGATTTTTCGCGATTTTAGCGCTGCACTGACCTACCCATCTGGCGCGGAGTTTATACGCAAAACTTCAAAGAAATATAATCTTTTTCTTCCTCATTATCGGCTCTTTGAATCTACTGCTGTAGGTGGACTTTACCTCAGTAGGATACGCGATTACAGTACTAGACGTCATGTATCTCTGACGCTGCTCCCCGTCACCTGTATAGGTATTTTACATCCACTGTAAACAAATTAGTTATACTGCCATCTATCGGAAGCCTTAGTCTTTTCTTACTTCCCGGACTGAGTGAAATAAGGTTTTTTTTGCGCCCGAAGCAAATATGGGCAACCCTCCGGAAAGCGGGGGAGGGAGGCGGTGGATGCTTGTAGCATACCACGCAGCCGGCTGCGTGGTTATGTGGTGACTTTTACCCACTAAACCCAACCTTTTAGGAATTGGTTTAACGATCTGACTAGAGATCTCTAAGCCGTATACGAACGCGACCCTCCTTGGCAGAAAGGAGGGCGCAAGCGGCGGAAAGCCGCTTAGAAGAGTGCCTAACTAAGGCAGATTAAGGGATGTGTTATGTAGGCTCGGCCTGAGCCGCCAGGCAGTTCAGGTCAGCCGAAAGCTTGTTGGGGGGGTCCGAGAGAGAGTTTCTCGGTCTGCGCACACTATAGCGAGTGTGGATAGGGGCTGCATAGGCAGCTGTCTCACGAATGAGATGATTTGGGTGGGACTCTGAGGCTTTGAAAAATCTCTCAGAGAGTGATTTAAGGAACTGCTGGATTGTTGGGAGCTCTAAGTCTCTATGTAGGTCGGCATTACAGACATAATAGGGCGAGTTAGTGGCCCTACGACAGAATAGATTTTGAACTATTTGAAGTGAAATAAGGTATGACATCACACTGTTAAGGCTGTTATTTCATTTCAAAACAGTATTTATTTCCTATTGAAACAGCATATGCACTTCATTCTTACTTACAAACTACGTTAGACAGAGTGAAATGACGTCGACAGGAACCATGATGCTCATAAGGTGGGCTCGTAAAATTTTATAGGCAGTTTGGAGCTACAGGATGTAGCCCCGGGGAACGACAACCCGACCTCTTATTATGCTGTTTGAAGATATACTTGTCTAACAACGATCAATTTATTTTCCAACCAAATAATCGTACATAACGCCGTTTATTTCTTAATTTTATTTTAATTAAGATATGTTTACAATATGTTCAAAATCTTGTCTCATTCATATGTAAATGTGAATTAATGAAATTACAAAGGTTAAATGCTTAAAATTTTATGAGGCACTTTATAACATGTTAAGTATATTTTAATGTTCTTGATTGGAAAACCTTATTTTAAGACTTAATTATTATAATAATGTGACTGAAATATTCGATGTAAAGCTTCAAAACTGATTTTACTTAATCCTAAACTAGAGACTACGTCTAATTGTCCCAAAACTTGTTTTTGAACAATATTTTAGCTAATTGCAGTCGTGTTCTCGGCAAAGAGCCAAATGCAAGTAAAAGGCATTTTAAATCAGAGAGAGAAATTTATATTAATTTACAAGACTGGTTACTAAATTCAAAGAAGCCATGGTATTGTTATTAGTTTTTTTTATAGAATGAAGGTCTCAAACGAGCACACAGTCTTCTTGATGGTAAGGGGATGCTGTGGTCCATAGACATTTCTCTTCTTCATTCTTAAAGCAGCGCAATGATATGTCTCGAGTCTCCGACCTCCCACCTCTTAGACAAGTACGAAATAGACTCGCCAGTGGAAGCCAATAAGGCGATTAGAGCCCTATCGGCCCACCTCACCTCAGCGGTCAAAGAATGCTCTCGAAAGGTTCGCGGGTCGAGCAATCGACAGTTGAAGTTTCCGAGCAATATTCGACAACTGATCAGAGCGAAGAACGCGGCCCTTAGACAATACGATCACTACCGCACAATAGATAATAAATTTAAAATATAATAATAAACTTAGACAAAATATCCACAATGAAGTAAAAGAATGCGTTGCAGAATTTAGAAAGGATAAGTGGGGTAATCTGCTGGAAGATATCGATCCATCCCGAACTGCCTCCTTTCAGTTGACTCAAGCTCTGAAAGCAGATCAATCCTTACCTATGCCATCTCTCATTAGGCCAGGAAACCCCAATCTCATCTTTGACGACTCTGTAAAAGCCAAATACCTCGCGGACAGTTTAAAGAGTCAATGTACTCCTTCTAGCGAACCCATAGATCCTGCTCATCTCGCAGAGGTCAAAGCGCAAGTCGAGTGTAGGTTTGCGCTGCCACCCACAGACGACGCCTTAGAGCCTTTGACTGTCACTGAAGTCACAGAAGGATTTTAAAACCTTAAAAAAGGTCAGCACCCAGCCGTGACGCCATTAGCAACAGGGTGCTTAAATCACTCTTAGCGCCACTTGTTTGCCTCTTAGTGAGCATTTTCAACACCCTACTCTCCAGCTGGTCCTTCACAGATGCCTGAAAAGAAGCAAACGTTATAGGCATCATGAAACCAGGAAAACCACGAAACCGAGCCTTCAGCTACAGACCCATAAATCTCCTCAGCATACTGGCAAAGTATACGAAGGACTTATATTGAATCGCATTCAAAAATTTATTTTTGTTAACAAAATTCTTCCAGACGAGCAGTTCGGCTTCAGACCAGAATACTCGTGCACTGACTAGTAACATCGCCTCACAGAATACATTCTACAGGCTTCAAACTCCTCAAAAGAAATACCAGTACCGCTAACACCGGCACCCTCTTCGTCGATATCGCAAAAACGTTTTGACAAAGTCTGGCACGACGGCATGAGTTACTCAAGGCTCTGTCCTCTCCCCACTCCTCTTCACCCTAAAACCCGGTAGTTAACACTGCTCTTTTTACGCCGATGACACTGCACTCTTCGTCACCCCTCATAATAAAAGAATTTTCACCAAGATGCTTCGGGCAGCCGTCAATCGATTAGGTGTGTGGCCCATCGCCATTACCTCCTTGTTCTCGAAAACAATGGAGTCCATTATAAACCGTCAGCTCATGAGAAACCTTGAGGATCACCAACTGATTAGCGATCGCCAATACGATTTTCGTCAAGGTCGATCAGCTGGTGATTTTCTGGTATACCTGATTCATAGATAGGCGGCAGCAGTAGAGTCTAAGGGGGAGGCATTGGCCGTTAGTTTGGACATTGCGAAGGCCTTCGATTGGGTTTGGCACAAAGCGTTCCTTTCTAAGCTCCCTTCCTATGGGATTCCCAAGAAACTGTGCAATTGGATCACCAATCGGAGCATCAAGGTCGTTATAGACTGCATATCATTGATGTGCTGCAAACCGGCAACATTCATTGCTATGCAGATGATAGCACTGGTGATGCTGTGTACACCGGCCGTGCCAACATTTTTGGGAAAACATCTCCGAGTACCGGGACAAACTTGTGTATGAAGTCAAGTCTTTGCTGAACAGTTTGGGATTGGGGGCGACTAAATCTAGTCCAATTTAACCCCTTCTCAGTTTCAAGGCACTCCCCTTGTAGTCTCAGCCAGTATTGCAATCCTCGACGTCGACATATCTAGTGACGTGCAGTTTCGTGGTCACTTGGAAGAGAAGGCCAAATTGGCCTCTAAAAAGCTTGGCGTGCTCAGCCGAGCGGGACATTATTTCATGCCGGCACACCGCCTGCAACTTTACAAGGTGCAGGTTCGGCCGCACATGGAATACTGTTCACATCTCTGGTCTGGGGCTCTCCAGTGCCAGCTCCTTCCACTTGACCGTGTCCAGCGCAGAGCGGCTCGAATCTTCGATGACCGAGTGCTTTCCGATCGGCTCGATTCACTGGCGTTGCGAAGAGATGTTGCATCTCTTTGCGTATTTTATCGCATCTATCACGGGGAGTGCTCTGAGGAATTGTTCGAATTAATTCTAGCGTTCATTTCATGAACGCACTACGGATGCTTAGTAGTCCACCACTGTACTTTTCTCAAGGATTTTTCTTCCGCGTACGACCTCTCTGTGAAATAGTTTACCATCGGCGATTTTTCCGGACCGATACGACCTGGGGACCTTCAAGAAAAGAGCTTACTCCTTTCTAAAGGGCTGGCAACGCACCTGCAATTTCCCTGGTGTTATGGATGTTTTTGGGCGGCGGTAGTCACTTAACGTCAGGTGAACCGTATGCTCGTTTGCACCCTCTTCTATAAAAAAAGTTATTTTTACTTAGAACTTGGAGTTTTTTTGTTTATAGAATAAGTGTGACAAACGAGCACACAGTCTACTTTATGGTTAGTGGATACTGTGGCCCATAGACATCTACATGTATCTTCAATTAAGAATCAAAATGCAGGTACGTTGACAACGTAACGTCCTGAGGACTGAAATGGAATTCCTTGTTCCCAGTATTAAGGGTATACAGCCCTCTACACTCGCCACTCGCTTTAAGCTGCTATTTTACGCTGGTATTCTGTGAGAGCGTGGTCCTCCAGTCTAGTCAACCCATACGTGCTGTAAACACAACATAGCTGCAGCATAGCTCTACCATGTAAAATATCACAAACCCAATGTCACAACTGACATGTCGTTTCTTATTTAAAGCTTTCACTAAACTTCAAAAGGAAGAAATATGAAAAGTTTAAAAAAAAAAATTCTTTATTCCCTATGAACCATATGCGCTACTTAATGGCTTAGTTATACATTTATAACTACAACTTAACTTTTCACTAAAAAAATACTTAATTAAATCTTTAGAACCTTCTATAAAATAATTAGAATATATCCTCGTAGAGATTTTTTAACTAATTGATATTAACTACAGTATCGGACCTTTCACAGTGGTGTACGTATACGTGCACTAACATTTTTTTCAATGCTACTAGGATCTCTAACTCTAAAAAGCGTAAATATTTTGCTACGATAACTAGTAACGTTCGAGTAATCTTTTTCTTAACCCTATGACCTTCCTATAATAGAAGCGATAAGCTTCGGTGCATTAATTGCGAAAGAACGCGATTAGAAGGTACGCCTTACTAGATGGGGAGAGAGGAGTTGCCATCGGAAGTGTTGCTGAGGCTAAAATCTCTAAATATGTTTACAAGACAGTTTCCTTATGTCTATAAATATGTTCTAGATTGCCAGTCTTTTTTCGGCGTGTGGTGTGTAGGACGGCTTTCTCCTAGAAGGAGACATGACCTGATAAGACATGCAGGAATTCGATATACGCAAGTAAATTAGTACTGAATTTTGTAACATTACTCGAGGGAGACCTATGTCTCACTAAACATGACTCAAATGAAAACCATTGGAATAATTTAGATAAGACTCTTTTTATTAGAACAAAACATCCCCTAATTAACATTTATTGCTGAAATTGTAACTTTCAGGGTAAAATTTCAAAATATTATATATATATTTTCCATCTTAGTCCTCACGGGTGACAACGCATCTGCATTTTGATTTGTAATCGAGGATAGATGTAGATGTCTATGGGCCGCAGCAACCACTTACCATCAGGTGGACTGTGTGCTCGTTTGTCACCCGATCCTATAAAAAAAAAAAAAAAAAAAAATATTAGACTCCTTGAAAATCCAGATCCACAGCTTGAAAATTAAACTAAAACGCGAGTTCTATTCTATCCCACAGCTTTACTATTTTGGAAACTTACGAAACAAATAATCTGTCAGATAAGCCCTGTTCTTGTGTACTATCACTGCCTATCATTTCAATAATAAAAGATGATGCTGTCCAAAAAACTGTCAATTATAAAAATAATATATGAATTCAACAGTAGATAACAACATAATAATACACGAAAGCATAATTTCGTGATAACGAAAATTTCATCCAATCATTCCATATGCCGCTTTACGCTTTATGAACGCGATGCCGTAAAAATTTTCGGCGCCGTGATTTTATGCCAATTTTATAGCATTGTCTTCGTAAATGTTGTCCAAATTTTATTACGTTGTAAAATTGGAGAGAAATGATATTACAACTGTATTACATCTACTTACGATTAACAGGTAATAACTAAGATATATAACAAAAACAACACCCATGAAAACTAAATTATGCAAATGCATGTTATATTGAATGTAAATTAAACTACATTTTATAACAGCACATGCCTTATAAAATATGCAGATTTATTCATTGTTGGAAGTGTAAACTTATTAAACAAAATAATATTGCAGGCGTGGAACTGATGGCAAACAAACAAGTTAATTAAATTAAAAAGCAAAACAAAGCTACTAACTTTCGTTCTGTGTTCGGGCATTCATTCGCTGTTGAGAATTAACTTTGTAGTATTATCAAGTTATATTCCCTTTCTCTTACTACTACGTCATTAGCCTGTACTATAGGACATAATATTATAGTAGGTATTTTAATATTTATAAAGTAACGTACGGTATAAGCTATATACGTCCTAATGTTGGGCTGAAGCCTCCTACATTTCTGAGAGGGTTTTAGAGCAATTAGTTCGCCACGCTGCTCGAATGCGTATTAGCGCACTTCATGTGTCCTTTAAATAATTTGCTGAAATAATTAAACCAGGCGGCATCATCGACCCCGCTGGTATAAATGAAATTTTTAATTGTAATATTAAGTACTCATTGCTATGTGCACGTCTGTAATAAAAAAAACATCGTGAAGAAACCTACATACATACGTGAGAATCAGTTTCTGATATACTTAGGTTATCGATGACATAAAAAGTACATCACCTCGCACCAACCTCTCACTACAATACCGCGGTGAACTAATAGCTTATTAACTCCCAAAGAAATGAAAGGAAGCCCCATTGTGCTACGTATATATCCTGCAACTGTTCAGCTCACAGATAATTCGTAATTATACGATTACATTTATTAATTGTAGGTACGTGCGTACAGCCGCAGCTTCAAAGATGTGAAGTGAAATTTTAATAGGCATAGATTATTTTGTTTTAAAGAAAATTTATATTACCATACTTTTGGTTGAGTTTTAACGTTATCGTAAAATGTTTAAAATTACATAATTTTAATGTTTCTTCCATCATATTCACATCTTTTATATATTTTATAGCTTAGGTTTGAAAATGTATCACAAGAAGCATTTTTCTTTGACAATACTGAAAATCTGTTAATACCTACACGTAGCAGAGCCTTGATATAACATTATTATAGTTGAAGAACTAATGGGTCGGCTCTACCGGGGAAAGGCCACGCTCACATAGAATACCGGTGCCGCTGTGATTCATATAGTAAGTACAGAGAACATTCTTTGTCCTACGAGGTGAAAACGCATCTACATTTTGAATTTTATTCGAGGATAGATGTAATGCTTATGGGCCCAGCATCTACATACCATCAAACTGTATGCAAGTTTGTAATTCTTATTCTTATATAGTTTAGTTTTGCTGGTATCTTTTTATTGAAAATACAACATTATTGTGACAATCATACAAAACTTGATAATCCATAAAATAAGTATATTTTTTCGTAAAGTAATTAACGTGTATTTTTACTGTATGCAAATATACATTTTAAGTGAAAGCTGTACGTTCAATATACATTACGCTTTTACGGACACATCAATCCTCGATGAAGATTCAAAATGAATCCCAGATCTTTATTTTTTATCGGATTGTAAAAGTTCCCGCTGGACATGGCCCTCCCCGTTTGTAGGAAGAACTTGACTTACTTGTGCCAGACGCATTTCACTTTAGACATTCAAATTCAAGTTTATATCTTTTATTGTATGTCACATTACAAATTTAAGATCGTACATTATTGATAGCTATATATACTTTTGACGCCTTGTAAGGGCATAGCACCACTATAGGGCTAACCACTTTTATTATCTCACTTTTAAACATAAATAATATGTTTAAAATAACTTATTTTAAACACATAATTTATGTTTAAAATAAGTTATTAATAAATATAATACTGAATGTATATGTAAACATAATATTGAATGTATATGTATCATATACATTCAATATTATTTTTTATAAATTAGTTACATTATAAATATAATGTAGTCAAAGTATTATTTCTATGTCATGAATTATCGTCAAATATTAATTTAAAGTTTAATAACATTTTTTATTAAGGAATGTTTTTATTTGCTTATTGCGTTTTCTAGGATTTTTAGGACATTTTCTAGGACATTACTGCCAGCAGGCCTTTGTGTTTATCTTGTAACTAACTGTAATTTTTTTCAAAGAGAGGAGCAAACAACCATGCGGCTCACTTGACGGTAAGTGATTACCGCCGCCCATGAGCAACTACAATACCAGAGGAGGGAGGTTGTCGGATTTAAAAAAAAGTAAGCTCTTTTGTTGAAGGTCTCTAAGTCGTATCGCTGGTGGCTGTCGATTCCACAAGGAAGTTGTGCGAGGAGAAAACTTCTTGTAAATTGCACAGTAGTAGACCGCCAATTATCCAGGTGGTATGGATGGTATCTCGAATTTTGTCGCGATGTGCGATGGTGAAATTGATCGGCATTAATTAGTCCGAACAATTCCTCAGAGTACTCCCCGTGGTATATGTGAAAGAAAATGCAAAGAGATGCAACATCTCTTCGAAGCGGCAGTGAGTCAAGCCGATCAGAAATAGTTCGGTTCGCTTTGCGGTGAGGAAGCCCCGACCCAGAGGCGGAAACAGTATTTCATGCGAGGATGAACCTGCGCCTGATGGTTATCGACCCATACGATTATTCTGGACTTTCTGATAGCCACCTTTTATGACACCAACTGGAGGGAATAGGGGTCGAAAATGAAATCAATATTCATCGCGTAA
This sequence comes from Parnassius smintheus behrii, assembly GCA_036936625.1. Taxonomy (NCBI): domain Eukaryota; kingdom Metazoa; phylum Arthropoda; class Insecta; order Lepidoptera; family Papilionidae; genus Parnassius; species Parnassius smintheus. The sequence goes on from JAUPFT010000007.1 coordinate 35,977,664, forward strand.
TCGATGCAACAAAATGCTGGAATTTAAAACACTATATAGTTATCCCAGTATATACTACTCGCTCTGCTGCGCTCTTGACTATCTCGTTGGTCTAGTCGTATTAAACGTGACTGCAGATTATGAAGTACCGGGTTGTGTAAACAAATATCAGTTATTGAGTTTTTCTGTCAAAAAATTCTCAATGTCAGCCTGGAGTAGGAAGTTGGTGGAGTTTCACCCCTATACCTCGAGAAGCACATAAAGCCGTTGGTCCTGCGCATGATAGCTCTCCGGTCGTGTCGGTTTGCCGTCCCATCCGCCCACTCACCCACGCCCACGCGCCCACATACTCGGTCATTGTAATCCAACAATCGCAATAAATAAATATTATAATAAATAAGGTTATTAGGACCAACAACCATCGGAGATACATTCTTAAGGATGGCAACGTCAACATCTGTCGAGCTTGTCGCCATCCCGCTGAGTCACTAAGGCATGTCATCACCAGTTGTTCGGCGCTTTCTAACTCTGAGTATGCAAGTACTCACACATATGCACAACCTAGTAGTCAGAGTTCTTCACCAGGAGCTCGCTCTGAAATAAGCGTGGCCCGGAAATTTCCGTATTACAAGTACTTTCCAGAAGCCGTGCTCGAAAATGATCGCGCCAGGCTCTACTGGGACCGGGCCATCATCACAGACAGGACTATTCTTGCGAATAAGCCTGATATTGTGCTGATGGACGGGGCACAGTCAAGAATATTTTTGGTCGATATTACCATTCCATATGACGAGAACTCAGTGAAAGCCGAAACAGATAAGCAAACAAAATATCTAGTATGCCAACCGAAATTATTTCTGTAGTCGTTTCTGCAAACGGACTAATCCCAGCCAGCCTCTCAGGTCATCTGAGGCGGCTGGGACTCCGTGACGGACCGCTTCAGGCTTAAACGCAGAAGGCGGTACTTCTAGATACCGCCCGCATCGTCCGCCGGTTTCTATCCCTTTCCTCCTAAACCTCGGCCGTCTTTCCAGCCGAGGGCCTCCATCTGGTTGGGCTTTTATTTATTTACCTATTATTTATTTATTTAAGTTAGAATATTACATATATATGCATTTATATTTATCATTTGCTTTTATATATTTATTCAGCCCAACCAGATGAGAATACTCTACTATAAATAGGTAGTAGCACAGTAGGTTAGTCACTGTTAAGAATGGTCGCCGTCACCAAAATTCAGTTTTAATAACATTATTGCACGCTCTATTGATATGGCGATACTTAATGTATATCCAAATATTTTGATAAATATTGACTGTATAGTCTTGGACTTAATACGCATCAATGTACTAACGCGATTCTGATTCAGAGTTCACGCTTGTACACTTTCAAGAAAATATATTTCTTTTTGTGAACCCGAACTACACTGCGTTTTTTTATAGGATAGGGTGACAAACGAGCACACAGTCCACCTGATGGTAAGTGGTTGCTGTGGCCCACAGACATCTACATCTATCCTCGATTACGAATCAAAATGCAGACGCGTTGTCACCCGTGAGGACTAAGATGGAATGCCTCGTTTCCAGTAATAAGGGTCTCCGGTTCTCTACGCTCACCATACAAAATACAGCAGCATTAGGCTACTATTTCACGCTGGTATTCTGTGAGAGCGTGGTCCTTCCCCGGTCGTGCCGACTCATTCGTGCTACAACTATACTACTAATATAACTGCAGCATGGCTCTACCACCTATAAAATACGTATATAAATGCGTGACAGTAAACGTGCCTTTGTCAACGGAATCAAATTGGCTTAATCTTAAACTACGAAGGAAAGGTAACATCTCTCTTTATTCATGTAATATTTACTGTGACAGTGATAAATGTTGTTTTCAAAAAATATGATTTGTAAATTGAAATAGTTGCAAGTCAGTCAGTAGTTATTTAAACTAACATTTTACTTTTTTTTAAATAAGTTCTTTTTATCATAGTGTTTATTTCATAATTTTATTTATACAATATTTTAACATCACAAATTCTATCCGTAGTGGCAGATACTCTTTAATTGGTGTTCAGATGACAAATTGATGACAGTATAGCAGTGGCGTAATTGACAGCCCAATCTGGGAGGCGGTATTTATAATGGTTTTCGGTCCGATCTCAAAAAGGCTCATCTGTACACAGTACCCACTATTTTAACAGCTATTTATGTTCACCTATATAATTAAAGTGAGATAGTATAATCTGCACATTTTATAGTTTCATTATTTATCAAAAAGGAGCAAATTTTAGTAAACGAATATTTGACGAAACGATTATGTGATAGTTTGGACCGCGATGATATTGAATTCCTGCTAGCCTATAATAATTGTACCGTTTCTCTGTAGATGTGGATGCAATACCCACAGCAGAAAGTGTGTTTGGCGTCACAAAACTCAGTAAACTATAATAGAACAGCGTGAATTCACATACATGAAGGCTCCGCCCCGCTGCACGCTCGAGCGGAACATACATTCGGTTTCTACAAACCTCTTACCCTTCAAAATATAGTAGAGAGTCTCATATCAACAAATATAATAAACGGAACGAGTAGAACAATAAGTGTGTAATGTGCGAATGTGTAAGTTATTCCGAAAACTTGAAAAGTATACTAGATTCACATTTTGGTATTCCTTTTATTGGCTTCATTTTTTAATGTTTCGGGGTCCGTCTACCTTATTTTTTTGTGTGGGTAGAGATTCAGCGAAAAGTAGTACTAACCCAGTTGGACTTTTAGATGGATGGGAGCCCTATCTCCTTACAAAATGTATTATTAATGTAATACATATATGGGAAACCAAAGGGAATCTATGAAAATAATGATTAAGAAGCTTAACTGCGATCTTAATTGTATTTATTACTGGTCAGACATATTTGCTATTAGGGTTAATTCAACAAAATCAAGATCATCAAAATCATCAAGTCAGGCTATTGTGGTTAGGAGTTCTCGTAGATACCCTCCAATTGATATGAAGGCGACACTTCCTACAATCTTTAATAACGCTTCCTATGATACCCGTGGGTGTCATAGAGGGCGACAGAGAGCGTCTTTCTGATAACAACTATAGAAAATAACAATCTGTGGTTGCCAATCCACATGTCAAGCGTGGCAAATATGAGGAAATATTTGGAAGGCCTTAGTTTGACAGTGGACTTGGACAGGCTGTATCGGTGACGTTAGCAATACAGATTGTATTGTATTATCGTCACCGCATAATTTATTAAAAATTAAAAACATAGGTTTTATATTATGTTTTTAATTTTAATGAATTATTTATTTCTACTGCCAAACGGGGCTGAAAGGTATCAAGAGCCAGTACTCGTATAACCACAGGCTATGAGGCATTCGATCCTAGTTCTCAGGGGTGAAAACGCATTTTTGACCTTATTTTTACAAAGTTGACTGTAATTGACAGAATCAGGCATTACTTTGCGGAAATCCATTGTAATAAATGATATTAATAGTTATTTTGCAACTATCCGCTAAGTTAAACAAAATGATGTGTCTTACCTAGTTTGAAGAGCACCTCCCGCCCTCCCTCAATTGCGTGCACTAATCCCGTCACCACCAATCCCAGCACCACTACTCCCAATACCACTACTCTTGGGAGTAGTGGTGTTGGGAGTAGTGGTTGGGAGTAGTTGGGAGGGAAGGGAACACTTTAGTCGTACAAATTATCCGAAAACATCAGAATAAATTTCGTTACTCCTTTATCGTTAAAGTTTACCATTCAAATTAAGTGAAATAATTTCTAATCAAAGAAGATCATGTGCATATTTATAACTAAATAATAGTATTAAAAAAAGAATATTAACAATGTTATAAACATTACTAATATTCCCCTTAACCACTCGTGGTTAGCTTAAATTGCTTGTGTTACGAGTGGTTCACGCCAGTAGTCGAATGGCGGATTCGAACCCACGACCTTTTTGAGTTTAGGCTACTGTCGCTATTAGTAGTAATTGTTATATTTTATAACTTTTCTTACTTTATTCTTGATATTTACTAAGTACATAATTGGTATGCTAAGATTTTTTATATTAAGTATATTGTATCCTCGGTGTTCGAGTCCGAGATGAGTCTGACGATTGTTCTGATGACATTAGAACTTAAGTTTATACAAAAATTACTATTTGGTTTGGAAACAGTGACTAAATTTTATTAACAGTAAGACCAAAATAAAAATAAAATTGCTAGTTTTTAATATAAGTATAATCTTGTACAAACTACCTAGTTTTAACAGAAATATATTGTACGAAAGGGAATAATAAGTCTCAATAAATATAGGAACAGCCAAAATTAAGTTATTTTGAAGATTCTCTTCACGTTCGGCCTTCATTCACGCGACTCTAACAGCGTAGATAATAGAGACTTACTGCGCACTTTAGTCCGCCGTACCTAAAGCAATAACTCTCTCGAAGTAGTTTTCAGGAGAAAAGTAAACGGCGCTATCGAATCCTTGGTTTCATGAAGCTTAGCACAATAAAACTTTCCCATATAGTCATTTTGTGAAAAAGAAAACAAAAAAATATATTAAATTTAAGTAAACATACAATGCCATTTGTTACTTTTTGTGCAATTTGTGAAATGTTTTTGAAAATCAAACCGTTCTACGAAATATTTCTATTATTCCACGAAATATAAAATGAAATATGTTCGAAATACAATTTAAACTGTGCACGTGCTACGTATTAAATTGAACGGTTAACTGCTAATTTGTAATTTTAGAAACCATTTACATAATTAAGATTCAAATATTAAGATACCAGCATAACACTTTATTTTCATAGATTCCCTTTCGTTTCCCATATATGTATTACATTAATAATACATTTTGTAAGGAGATAGGGCTCCCATCCATCTAAAAGTCCAACTGGGTTAGTACCACTTTTCGCTGAATCTCTACCCACACAAAAAAATAAGGTAGACGGATCCCGAAACATTAAAAAATGAAGCCAATAAAAGGAATACCAAAATGTAAATCTAGTATACTTTTCAAGTTTTCGGATTAACTTACACATTCGCACATTACACACTCATTGTTCTACTCGTTCCGTTTATTATATTTGTTGATTTGAGACTCTCTACTATATTTTGAAGGGTAAGAGGTTTGTAGAAACCGAATGTATGTTCCGCTCGAGCGTGCAGCGGGGCGGAGCCTTCATGTATGTGAATTCACGCTGTTCTATTATAGTTTACTGAGTTTTGTGACGCCAAACACACTTTCTGCTGTGGGTATTGCACCCACATCTACAGAGAAACGGTACAATTATTATAGGCTAGCAGGAATTCAATATCATCGCGGTCCAAACTATCACATAATCGTTTCGTCAAATATTCGTTTACTAAAATTTGCTCCTTTTTGATAAATAATGAAACTATAAAATGTGCAGATTATACTATCTCACTTTAATTATATAGGTGAACATAAATAGCTGTTAAAATAGTGGGTACTGTGTACAGATGAGCTTTTTTGAAATCGGACCGAAAACCATTATAAATACCGCCTCCCAGATTGGGCTGTCAATTACGCCACTGCTATACTGTCATCAATTTATCATCTGAACACCAATTAAAGAGTATCTGCCACTACGAATAGAATTTGTGATGTTAAAATATTGTATAAATAAAATTATAAAATAAATACTATGATAAAAAGAACTAATTAAAAAAAAGTAAAATGTTAGTTTAAATAACTACTGACTGACTTGCAACTACTTCAATTTACAAATCATATTTTTCGAAAACAACATTTATCACTGTCACAGTAAATATTACACGAATAAAGAGAGATGTTACCTTTCCTTTGTAGTTTGGGATTAAGCCAATTTGATTCCGTTGACAAAGGCACGTTTACTGTCACGCAGTGTAGTTCGGGTTCACAAAAAGAAATATATTTTCTTGAAAGTGTACAAGCGTGAACTATGAATCAGAATCGCGTAAGTACATTGATGCGTACTAAGTCCAAGACTATACAGTCAATATTTATCAAAATATTTGGATCTACATCAAGTATCGCCATATCAATAGATCGTGCAATAAGTCGCTTGCATATCACTAAATACAAGAAATAGGAAAAATTCGGGAAATAGCAGAAAATGGGCGCACAAGAATCACACGAATATCACGGTACCTACCTTCTGATATCACTCTAGGTATGCCCGCTAAACCAGTAAATTTATTACACCCATCTTTGCAGAAACCTATCAAATTTACTGAAGTACTAACACCGACAGAAAAAAATAAAAATATTTACCGTATTTATGCCGATACCAGCAAGCCCAGCAATAAAGTGGGTGCTGAATTTGTGATACATAAACCGAAAGGAGAAAAACTAATACGCAAATACAAATTACATGACTCATGTTAAGTCTTTCAAGCCGAACTTCTGGTCATTTCTAAAGCCTGCGAATGGTTTATGGACAACAAAATCAATCCAACATACACATTCACCGACAGCATTTCAGGTCTACAAAGAAATCGCGGACGAAAATAGTTACCAACTTCCTCGTAGTATGCTCGATGCATAGGATAATACAACAGATCTAATCACTCAATTTAAAACTCACTCTTTGCTGGGTTAAAAGTCATATGCGGAATTTCCGGCAATGAAGAAGCGGATCCAGCTGCCAAAAGGGCGGCGACCTCCCACCGATCTTATGAATTTCTCAAAATTTCTATAGGCCATGTAAAATATTTAAATCGACAGCAAGCCATTAAAGGAACGGAAAACTTTTACTTTGAATGTGACAAAGGCAACAACAAATCTCTTTGTCCTACATATGAGCAACTCACGCTGACTGTTAAAGCACTTGCACCTAACTTTGCCATAACCCAGTATCTAAGCAATCAATGATATCACAAGAAAAACCTTCATCGCTTTAAAATAACTTATGATAATAAATGTCCTTGCGATCAAACCAGTGTATAATCCATGACACATCTTATAAGAAACTGAAAAGAATGGAAAATGAAGTTGCGTGCACTATGCTAAAGAAACTTTTAAAGCTCACGTCAATTATATTATAAGTAAACTAAAAAACTTCAACAGCAATACAGCTATAGTAAATTAAAATAATTGAAAAATATATGCCTCATAATTAAATTCAAGACAAATTACACTAAACATATAATAATAAAATGTCAAAGTAACATCTGTTTTTATTATATATCGAATTGAAGATATTACATATATAATAAATTATACATTCGGTCATCATCATCATTACAGCCCTTCACAAGTCCACTGCTGAACATAGGCCTCCCCCAAGTAATGCCACAAAGCACGGTCCTGAGCCACCTGCATCCATCGACTTCCTGCATATCTTACCAGGTCGTCACTCCATCTAGTGGGGGGTCGCCCTACACTACGCCTACCGGTACGAGGCTGCCACTCGAGAACCTTTCTTCCCCATCGGTTATCGGTTCTTCGAGCTATATGGCCGGCCCATTGCCACTTCAGTTTACTAATCCGTTGGGCTATGTCGGTCACTCTGGTTTTACTGCGGATATCCTCATTTCTGAGTCTATCACGCAGAGAAACTCCGAGCATAGCCCTCTCCATAGCTCGCTGAGCGACCTTGAGCGTCCTCATACGGCCAGCAGTGAAGGACCACGTCTCAGATCCGTAAGTCATCACTGGCAACACGCACTGGTTGTACAATCTAGTTTTTAGAGATTGAGGTATACCTGACGAGAAGATATGTCGTAATTTCCCGAACGCTGCCCAGCCGAGTTGAATCCGTCGATTGACCTCTCGGTCGAAGTTGGACTTACCTAGTCGGACTATTTGTCCCAGGTAAACGTACTCGTCAACAACTTCGAGCATAGTGCTCCCAACAACTACCGGCATAGGTGTGACATGGACATTAAACATCATCTTTGTTTTGTCCATGTTCATCTTAAGACCTATCCGTTGGGAGGCACTATTGAGATCATTGAGCATAGTGCTTAAGTCCTCCAGCGATTCTACCATAAGGACTATATCATCGGCAAATCGAAGGTGAGTGATGTACTCGCCATTGATGTTAATACCGTATCCTTTCCAGTCCAGTAGCTTGAAAACGTCTTCCAAAGCAGCGGTGAAGAGTTTCGGGGATATAACGTCACCCTGTCTTACACCTCTCTGCAGTTGGATAGGTTTCGAGCTCTGGTTCTGTACTCGGATAGCCATCGTAGCCCTACTGTACAAACACTTCAGCACTTCGATATACCGACAGTCAACTTGGCACCGCTGAAGGGACTGCAGCACCGCCCAAATTTCGACGGAATCAAAGGCTTTCTCATAGTCCACATACGCCAGGCAAAGTGGCAAATTGTACTCTTCAGTCTTCTGTACAATCTGCCGCAGGGTATGTATGTGGTCTATGGTACTGAAGCCTTTTCGGAAACCGGCTTGTTCGGGAGGCTGGAAGTCGTCGAGTCTGCGTGCGAGACGATTCGTAATGACTCTCGAAAACAGCACGTAGATGCGGCTCAGAAGGGAAATCGGTCTGTAGTTCTTCAAGAGAGCGTTGTCGCCTTTCTTAAAGAACAAGACCACCGCACTTCTGCTCCACGCCTCTGGAGTAGTGCCACCATGGAGGACGGAATTGAAGAGCTTCTGAAGGACTTCAAGTACCGGTGTTCCACCCGCTTTCAGAAGCTCCGCTGTAATTCCATCCTCACCTGGGGCCCTGCCGTTTTTAAGGTGCTGGAGAGCCATTCTAATCTCGCTTAGACTGACGTCCGGGATATCATCGGAAGTGTAGTGCCGTGTAGTGGCGGTTAAGAATATCCACTACCCCATATCTTCCCGTGGGTGTCGTAAAAGGCGACAGAGGGAAACAGGCAGGAGATGGGCAGCAGCATCTTCCTGATAACAACAATTACACAAAAAAAAAAACTGCGGTTGCCAACCCGCTCGCCAAGCGTGGCATCTATGGCAATATACCCCCCATGAACAATGACACAAACAGACGGCCCCTAGTCCCCGGCGGCCCCGCTATTCCTGGCTACGGTGGCGACCATGGTAACGGCGGGGCAGGGGGTGCTAAGAATCTCCGGTGGAGGTTCGGTTGCCACCTACGACGACTCGACCTGGCAACATTTAACGCACGCACACTGAGGACTGACGAGAGGATCCTGGAGCTGGAAGAAGAGATAGACAAGTTGCGCTGGAGTATTATAGGATTATCCGAGGTCCGAAGAGAGGGGGAGGACACGGTGATTCTCGAATCCGGCAACTTGTTCTATCACCGGGAGGGCGACCATCTGTCCCAAGGAGGTGTCGGATTTATCGTCCACAAGTCTCTCGTCAACAACGTTGTAAAGATTGGGAGTGTGTCGACGAGGGTCGCGTACCTGATACTCAGAATCACCAAACGGTATTCGCTGAAGGTCATACAGGTTTACGCACCAACCTCGGCACATCCCGATGAGGAGGTGGAGGAAATGTATGAGGATATTTCCAAAGCCATGCATTCCTCCAAAACCCACTACACGGTGTTGATGGGAGACTTCAACGCAAAACTAGGCACAAGAGAAAGCGGTGAGCTGAAGTTAGGGAAATTTGGAGTAGGGCAACGGAACCGAAGGGGCCAGCAGCTGGCCGACTTTATGGAGAAAGAGGGACTCTTTATGATGAACTCTTTCTTCCAAAAGCGGCCCCACAGAAAGTGGACCTGGTCAAGCCCCGACGGTTCGACAAAAAATGAGATTGACTTCATTATGACGACCAGACGCCAGCTGTTCAGTGATGTCTCAGTGATCGCAAGGGTGAAAACTGGCAGCGATCACCGAATGGTTAGAGGCACACTGAACCTAAACGTTAAGTTGGAGAGGTCTCGTCTAATGAAGTCAACGCTCCGTCCCCCTCGTGCTCTAATCCAGAATCCCGAAAACTTTCAGCTCGAGTTACACAACCGCTTTCAGTGCCTACAAGATTGCAATGCAGTGGACGATATGAATGACAAGCTCGTGGAAACTGTCCATGCGGTCGGAGCTAAGTTCTGCAAGACCCGCCGCAGAAGAACACAAAAACTCTCCGATCACACTCTTAATCTCATGGCTGTTAGACGGGAGATGAGGCTGCAATCGTCAACAGATTTGATAGCATACAGGCAACTGAACAGACAGATCACCAAATGCATGCGGCGAGACTTACGCAACTTTAATACTGCTCGTATTAAAGAAGCGATCGAGCGGAACCAGGGCTCCAAAGTCTTTGCCAGAGATCTGTCTGCTCGTAAGAGCCAACTGTCAAAGCTGAAGACTGAGTGTGGCAGCATCGTTTCCGAGACACCTGAGATTTTGAGTGAGATTGAGAGGTTCTATGGGCAGCTGTACACATCATCGTTGGAGCCACACGCAAGTGTGAGTAACGATCCAAGAGCAAGTCTTATCCGACACTATTCCGATGATATCCCGGACTATTCCGATGATATACATTCGGTACTAAAAGTGAAATACCTACGTAACAAGAAAAATTTACCAACAGAGAGTGTGTTTTGAATGCGACATCTTAGGTATACTTAGTCCGTTTTTGGGTTCGAATTAGAAGTTCAAGCATTTCTTGTACAGGACAACTTGATCAAGTTGCTTTCCCTCAATTAGGAAATATTGTCTTTCTGACGTGCAACTTCTTTAAAATCACATTATAACACACGGGTACAGGTCAGAAAATTGAACCGTAACACAAAGGTCTATATTTTCTTGCCTTAAAAATTACAAAACTGTTAGTTTTGGAGATCTAAGTGTAGTGTCATTATTTTACTTATATAGTCAGCTCGCTGTTACGTCCTTGAATTTGCAACAAGGCCATACGGGTTTGCAGATAAAGGATAACGTGCAGATGGACCAAAACCGGCGCTCTCTCTTCTTTCTAACACTAAAAGCGACTCATTGACATATTATGTAGAACTTTGAGGTTACACCAACAGCCTTGGTGCCCCGTCACAGTCCTACTTATAGTAGTAGTTATGTATACGTAGATATGTAGGTATAGTGATGGCTGCGACCATCTTATAATAATAGGTACATTCGAATAAAGGGCAGTGCGTATTCAACTAAGCGTAGTTTCACTTGTCCCGTTCGCATATTTAACAGTGGCGACGATTCTACCCGCGCGTTAAAGAAAAAATAAAAGTTGCTAAAATAGCTCATTTTGGACTATTAACTAGTTTTGACCATAATTCACAGACCTGGCAAGTGTACAAAGGTCGCCTTATGCAATGGTTTATTGCGAACGATATCGGCGGAACTACAGATTGTTCTGGTGTTAAGCGACGAGCAATCTTGTTGAGTGCACTCAGCGAAGACACTTATAAGCTAGCAACAGATTTAGCATTGCCAAAAGACCTCCAGTCAGTACCATTTGACGATATACTGAAGCTTTTGGACAATCACTTTACGCCCAAAAAGTGTGGATTCGGCGAGAGGTATAAATTCTATTCTGCAGTGCAAGAAGAGGGCGAGAGCTACACACAATGGGCTGCTGGACTGCGTGGGATGACAGCACACTGTGGATTCCTAAACGTGGAGGAAGCATTAAGGGACCATTTTGTAATGGGAATGCTACCGGGAGCGGAGCGTGAAAAATTATTCGCTCAGGATCCAAAAGATTTGACTCTGGCAAAAGCAGTGGAGTTAGCGGAGAGCGCGCGGAGTGCGCGCGCTGGAGCAGCGGCGTCTTCGGTGGCGATGCCGGCACAGCTGCGGGGCCGCTCCGAGCCGAGCAGCTGTTCAAGATTAACTCCAAAAACGGTGCTAGTGATAAAGTGGTGTGTACTGTCTGTGGCTTCAAAAATCATACAGCAGCACAGTGTCGATTTGCTAACTATAAATGCAAAAAGTGCAACGTAAAAGGACATCTGCGTCGTATGAGTAAAAAATAAATTTTATAAACAGCGAGCATGTTGATGAGAACGGCGATGATGGTGAGTTTTATAATATTCGCACATTTAAGGGAGAGCCAGTGACTGTAATAGTTAAAGTTAGAGAAATTCCGATGAAATTCCAAATTGATAGCGGATCGGCTGTCACTGCGATTTCCGAACAAACGTATTTAAAGTATTTTAAGGATGTGCCATTGACACAAGCCAATAAGCGATTACTAACGTATACTGGCAATAATATCCACTGTATAGGTGTAGCAGGACTGCCATTTACTTATACAAATAAAACGTACGTATTAAATGTATATGTTATTCGCGACGGCGGCCTACCACTTTTAGGCAGAGATTTTTTATCTTTATATAAATTAGAATTGTTGTCCGTAAACTACTCCCATAATTCGTTAAACCTCATTGAAAAGTTGCAAGCCCAATACCCTAGTATTTTTTCAGACGAACTAGGAACATTTAATAAGTATAAGATAAAACTTAATACAAAAAAAGAAGCGAAACCTATATTTTTTAAGCCGCGCCCTGTAGCTTTTGCACTTAGAGATAAGATAGATAAGGAGTTAGAACGATTAGTGCGCGTAGGCATCTTGAAACCGGTCGAGTACTCCGATTATGCGTCACCCATTGTGCCAGTGTTAAAGCGTGACGGTTCGATTCGGCTGTGCGCAGATTACTCGGTAACTATAAATAAACAATTATTAGTTGATCAGTACCCATTGCCTACAGCTCAGGAGTTGTTTACAAAATTACACGGGGGGCAGCAGTTTAGTAAGCTAGATCTTTCTCAAGCATATGCACAGTGTGTTTTAGATGAAGAGTCACAAAAACTCACTTGCATTAATACTCATAAAGGATTATTTCGATATACTCGATTAGTTTTCGGTTTAGCTCCAGCACCTGCTATTTTTCAACGCGTAATGGAATGTGTACTTTCTGGGTTTGAAGGAGTGTTGTGCTTGCTAGACGATGTTTTGGTAACAGGATCTACTAGATCAGAACATTTAAATAGGTTACACGTTGTTCTCCAACGGCTGCAAGATGCAGGATTAACTCTACAAAAAACGAAATGCGACTTTTTTTAAAGATGAGGTAGAATATTTAGGTTACGTGATTGATAAAAACGGGTTAAGAAAATCCCCTCAAAAAGTAAATGCTATCTTAAATGCACAGGTCCCAAATGATATTAAAGGACTTCAATCATTTCTTGGTCTCGTTAATTATTACAGGAATTTTGTCCCCGATGCATCTTCAATTCTTCGTCCTCTGTATAATTTATTAAGAAAAAATAGTAAATAGCAGTGGAACGCTGAACACGACAATGCATTTAATACGATTAAAAATATTCTCGTTTCCGATCAAGTTCTAGCTCATTTTAACACCAATGCGAAAATTATTTTAACGGTTGACGCTTCACCGAGTGGATTAGGCGCAATATTGTCTCAAGTTGGTAACGATGGAGTGGAGCGTCCGGTATCGTTCGCGTCGCGTACCTTAAATACAGCCGAAAGGAGATATTGGCAAATACAAAGGGAAGCAACAGCAATTATATTTGGTGTACGTCGCTTTCACCAATACCTTTACGGAAGATCTGTCCCGTTTATAATTCGAACCGATCACAAGCCGTTAATAACTATTTTTGGGTCTTATCGGGGTATACCAGAGGTATCGGCTAATAGGTTGCAGCGTTATGCAATGTTTTTAAGCGCATATAATTTTAAAATTGAGTACGTTCGTAGTGCCGATAATTGCGCAGATTATCTGTCCCGCGCGAGCGTAAGTAGTGTTGAGTCACGCGCTGTGAAGGGCCATGAAATATGCAAGGCGGCGGACTTTTTTGAGGATAGGGCCTCCATATGTTAATTTTGTAATAGACTCCAGTTTACCTGTAACGTTACAAAATTTACGCGAGGAAACAAAAAAAGATTTAGAGTTAAATAAGGTAGCTCAATACATCATGGAGAGTTGGTCAAAAAAAAATAACGGTTGAAAAAATACGTCCATACTTTTTATGTAAAACTCAACTTTCTTACGAAAACGGTATAGTTATGCGAGGCCATAAAGTGTTGATACCTATAACTTTGCGTAAAAAAGTCATGTCTGAACTTGATAAATCACATTTAGGTATTGTGAAGTGTAAAGCTGAAGCTAGAAGTAGGATTTGGTTCCCTGATGTAGATAAAGCTATCGAAGAGATGATCAGCAGTTGTGTGGTATGCACACAACTCCGACCATCACCGGTACGGGCACCACTCGCTGTGTGGCCACATCCGCCTCAACCATTTTATAGGATACACATTGATTTTCTTGGTCCCATTTATAACCAAGTTTACTTAATAATCGTAGATGCGTATTCGAAATGAGTCGAAGCATATAAAATGAATAGTACATCTTCATCTGCCGTGATAGCTAAGTTATACGAATTTATGTCTAGATTCGGTCTCTTTCATACGCTGGTTAGTGACAATGCTACATGCTTCTTATCAGAAGAATTTTCGCAGTTTTGTGCGTCAAACGGAATATCGCATGTGACATCGCCAGCTTATCATCCGGCTAGTAATGGACAGGCAGAAAGCTATGTAAAGGTTATATAGAAGGGTATTAAGTCTTGTTTATTAGATAACAACAATTTAAAAAAAGATCTTTGTTTGTTAAAATATCTCTTCGATTATAGAAACTCAGTACACATTACAACAGGGCTTTCACCGGCGCAGTTAGTATTTGGTCGAAAACTTCGATCGCGCCTGGAGTTAATGAATCCTATAACGCCGCCGTCCTCATCTGACACTCTCGCTGAAGTGGTCAAACGAAATCAGTCTTTGCAGATTAAAGCGTATAGAGGGACAAATAAACAATATTTCAAAGAAGGGGACAGTGTTCTTTATAAAAAAATTATGTGAATAAACGCTTCGTGTGGGAAAGAGGCACTGTAATAAAAAAAAAATTGGTAAAACAATATATTTCATCAAAGACTTTATAACTTCTTTAGTGTTTAAAAAGCACAAAAATCAATTAATGCCCTATATGGGAACAAAAGTTAACAGCAACTACGACAACTCCAGTTCTGTCGAAATATCTGACATTACACCAGATATTACTCACACAGACCCAAGTCCTACAAACGTGTCGGCACAACCAGCGCCCTCTGACGATGAAGACGCCCAGAAGACCCAAAATATGGAAGGGGAAAGAGGATGTCATCAGTCTCCATCATCCACTGAATTACAATCGACGTATAGCGTGCCACCGCCGGAACAGTCAGAGGGTGGAGAATACTCAAAGGCCAGCGCAGATAAGGAGAGTATGGAAAGATCAGGGCCTCGGAATGACCACGTTCAGATATCGAGGTCAGATTCATCAGGAAGAGTATTACGTCCAATACCTAAAGTCAATTATAAGCCTTTTTTCTGTATAGAGGTATGATTAAATTTTATGTGTAGAATTAGAGGGAGGAGATGTTATGTATACGTAGATATGTAGGTATAGTGATGGCTGCGACCATCTTATAATAATAGGTACATTCGAATAAAGGGCAGTGCGTATTCAACTAAGCGTAGTTTCACTTGTCCCGTTCGCATATTTAACAACCAACAGCCTTAGTGCCCCGTCACAGTCCTACCTAATTTTTTTCTTGCTTACTTCAGTTTCCACCATATCGCCATCCGTTGTAGATAAATCGACGAATCTAGCGCCTTGTTTGACTTGTACCTGTGACATTGCTCCCTGTCTATTTGTGTATTAACGTCTTTCTAGCTTTTCTTATAATCACCTAATTCCTCATCTACGAATTTTTATTTCCTAATTTCAACCGTTGCCACTTATCATTAGGTGGACTTTAAGTTAATTTGTCACTTCCATTTAAAAAAAGAAGCGAAATGCAAATGCGTTGTCACGTCAGAGGGCTGAGATGAATGTCATCACTGAAAAAGCTTTGCGGTTCTTGTCACTTAATAGACAAAGCAAAACGGCATTATGCTAATATATTCCGATAGTATTCTGATTCGTAGTTAGGTCGAGCCGACCCATTCATGCTGCGGCAGTAATATATTGCAATGTCACTACCATGTAAGATTAATTACATATTTTATTGTATTATTTAAAGCTCTCCGGTTCATTTTATTTATATTAAAAGTTCAATAAATTCTTCAAGTTGATCCGCGGATGAATTTTCATGACATATGGAATTGGAGGGCTTGGTACGTGCCATTTTGTAGAGAAAGATTCATGATTCATTGTTACTTACGACCGCTACGCCACATCGACCACTGTAACTTTAACCCTGAAACACATATATTTTTCGTGGCAGCCAATTAAAATAAGATAAAGTATTTTGAAAAAGATTTGCTAAGGGTTTATATAGTTCTTAATTTACGCGAACACTACATACTTTGGATTGTTGAAATTTCATATTGGACTGTTGTTTAAGGAATTTCATATATCTTTGCAGATTAAGAGAGATTGAGATCGCCGATTTTAAATTATTCCTTTTTCTTAAATACGTTATACTTTAAGAGTGATCCCATAAAAATTTGGAAAAAAAATTCCACCCACCAGGGTTGAAAATAAATAACTTCTTTTTTAGCAATTTGAAATTTAATTTTAAATTTTGAATGAAACTATATTTACGGATTTTATCGCGTTTAATCATATAGTACCCGGTTGACCGAGCTTTGCTCGGTATCTTTCGCTCGGTTTTTTTTAATTCGTGTGTTTTGGAAATTATATTTAGATACAAATTACATACTGATGAAATACGAATAATATTTTTTGATCTTAGCGACGTAATAGAAAAAAACTGAACTGGTTATTTGAATAAAAAATCATGAGTGCAATTAGTTTAATTTAAATTTTCGTGTTTTTAAAATATACATAAAAAAGAAAGAAGAAAGAAGGAACTTGAAAAAAAAAATTAAAAAAAGTCGGTCGGGGCTTGAACCACGGTATTAAGATTTTGTTACCGCCTAATATACCAATTAAGCCATTTGTAATCATTAATAAACTGTCAAAATTTACCTTCTTATTCTAACGATATTGTAGCAGTTTTTCGTTGCCTGAAAACACGGACAAAAAGACATTTTCTAAAAATAAATCCTAGCTAGATCGATTTATTGCCCCCGAAATTCCCTGGACACTAAATTTTATGAAAATCGTTGGAGCCGTTTCCGAGATTCCGATTATATATATACATATATACAAGAATTGCTCGTTTAAAGGTATAGGATTACATATATTTCGTAATATGTATGAAAAGTGAAGTGTTGTTATTTCGAACTGGATCAAAATTTGAAAAGATTCCACCTGTTAAGTTAAGGAACGTACAGTTAAATAGAGTGTATGAATTTAGGTATCTTTGTCACGTTTTGACTGAGGATCTGACTGATGATGCGGACATAGAAAGAGAAAGAAGGGCACTGGCGGTTCGCTGTAACATGCTGTCCCGTAGCTCTGCACGCTGTAGAGAAGAAGTTAAGGTAACACTTTTCAAAGCCTTTTGCCAGTCATTTTACACGTGCAGTCTATGGGTTAAGTACACGCAAGGAGCCTACAATGCCCTTCGGGTACAATATAATAATGCCTTCAGGATACTGATGGGGTTTCCGCGGTATTGTAGCGCTTCAGGGATGTTTACAGCGTACGGTACGGACATAATTCGAAAGAGAATAGCATCCCTCATGCGCAGTGTTCGTGGGAGCTCTAATAGCAATCTGAGGGCAATATCTGATAGATTTGATTGTCCCATCCTAGGGCACTGGATGCGTATACACTTGCATGTGCCTGGTGTCATGGGGTGCCAAAAATAAAAAAATAATTGTTATGAAAATTGTACGTGTAATAATTTAAGACTAACATAGGTTAAGCTAATTTACTAACATATTATGGACTATATGTGGGTTTGAAATAAATTTAATTATTATATTATTATTATTCAACTATTTCAATTTTCCACCCTTGGGGGCGGAACTTTTTTTCAAAATTTAATCGGACCACTCTAAAGGTAAAGTTTATTAAATGAAAAAAATATATTTAAATCGGTTCACAATCTGGTCACAAACACAAAAACATACACTTTAATTGAGTACCTCCTCCTTTTTCAATTCGGTTAAAAACTACAAATTATTTATACAATTTTACGGAAATTGTGCAAATCATCATTCCTACGGACTATGTATTACAGGTGGTTTAAGACTTCAACGTATGATAATCTCCTTAAATATAGCATCCATAAATTTTCACAAATATGTACACAGTATGCCATATATTATATAATTATGAATGTATACCTCTCATCAACAGAATCTGTAACTAAATTCCTACTAAAACATATTGCCATCATCCGTGTCAGTTTTTTGCAACTACACGTTGCCGCACAAATGCAGGTAAACGTTCACTTCAACACAATCGATATCTCGGCAACACATCCTAGTATTTTCAAAAAATGATATATATATATATATATATATATATATATCAACGCCACCATTGAACGAATTTGGAGCTATATTTAAAAATAATAAACATAACTTTTTATAGAATAAACCGATTTTAACCCTTTAATCCCTATAAAAATATCATGCAGTCATATGCGTCCGGCATATCACCCACAGCACTTTAAACCAATAAAACTTAGATTTAGAGACTTATTTTCTATGAAAAAGTTTGGCATTATAAAATCTTTACAATGTTTTCTATCCTGTACTCTAAATAAAAGTCAGGTTTTACTTCATTTCAAAAAGACTTTATGGTATTTTGATACAACGAAGCGGATGTCGGTAGCGAGAAAATCGCAATTATTTCAGAAGGAGTTTTCTTCCGCGTACAACCTCTCTGTGGAATAGTTTACCACCTGCGATTTTTCCGGACCAATACGACCTGGGGACCTTCAAGAAAAGAGCTTACTCCTTTATAAAGGGCCGGTAACGCACCTACAATTCCCCTGGTGTTGCGGTTGATCATGGGCGGCGGTAGTCACTTAACATCAGGTGAGCCGCATGCTCGTTTGCCCCCTCTTCTATAAAAAAAAATATTTCCATATATATTACTCGAATTTATTTACGTAAAAATATAAATTATATTCACACAAAAACTTTCATCACAATTTTATAATAAAACACTAATAAAACACTAGAAAAATCCAAAAATCAATACAATAACTTTCACACGAAAATAGCGTACGAAATAAACGTAGATTATAAATAAATATCCATAATTAACTGACTTTTTATTCCACTAGAGGATTGATAATTTCATATTGATTCTATATTGCCAAACTTCTTCATAGAAAAGAAGTCTCTAACACGTTTACGTTTAACATCTCTACACTATGATATCTTATATTTACGCGAACACTGTACATTGATTAAAACTACTTTTACGGATTTTTTCGTGTTTTATTTATTTTATTTTTAACACCCGACGTTTCAAAATAACATGTCACCAGAATATGCAGAACTACTAAGACATTGCCTCACATCTGGCTATCTATTGTGGAAGGAAGAGTTCTAAAACAAGTAGATGGTGTTGCGATGGGCTCACCTGTATCTCCCATTGTCGCCGATGTATTCATAGAAGACTTCGAGGAGAAAGCCCTCCTTACTGCACCTGTTACCCCAAGGTTCTACAAGCGGTACGTAGACGATACTTTCACAATTTTACCATCAGACAAAGTAACTGCATTTTTAGAACATCTTAATTCCATAAACTCTAAAATTCAATTTATTATGGAGTTAGAGGCAAATAATTCCTTAGCTTTCCTAGATGTGTTAGTCATCCGAAATCCTAACAACACCATATGTCATACTGTGTATAAAAAAAAGACCCATACAAACCGATACTTAAATGGTGAATCTCACCACCATCCTTCACAGTTAGCTACCGTGGGCAAATCTTTGTTACAGAGAGCACGAGGAATCTGTGACAGCAAACACCTGGCCGCCGAGCTTCAGCACGTCAAGCAGGTTCTGCACGACAACAAGCTTCGGGTCCCACGCCTCCGTCACAGTGACCGAGTGAAGCCGGCCACAGTCGAGCGTGTGCCTGCTGTACTACCTTATGTCAGAGGTGTCACAGACAAGATTGGCTACATCTTGAAGCGAGCTTCTATTAGAACATTCTACAAGCCGCCGAAGAAGATTAGTCAGTTCTTACCATCCGTCAAGTGTCATATTCCTCTACAAGATGCAGGAGGCAAACAAATAGATCAATTAGAACCCGCGTAAAAGAACACATAGCTGACGTGAAGCATCAACGTTCCGGGAAGTCTGCAGTTTGCGACCATATCCTAGATGGCCCCAACCATTACATCAGATTTGATAGACCACAAATCCTCGCGAAAGAACACCGATTCCTACCAAGGATGATACGTGAGGATATTGAAATTAAAAAACATCCTAATTTCAATAGAGAAGGAGGCTTAGTATTACCACCTGCTTGGGATCCTATAATTAATAAAATTAAAACTAAACCCAAGCATACCACTGCAAGACTTCAAACCACAGTTAGTTCATTCTGCGTAGATCGGACCAAAGACAATAATTAAAAAAGCTGAAGGTACTCCGGGTTAACTTTGACATCGGGACGTCAGTCACCTCAGTCCCCCGTGACCATGGGTGCTGGAAAGCACCCGAAACGTCGGGTGTTAAAAATAAAATAAATAAAACGCGAAAAAATCCGTAAAAGTAGTTTTAATCAATCTCTACACTAGCTTTGCTGTGTGTGTTAAAGTGCTGTGAGTGGGTGCGGTCATATTTGACCTCTTGAATTTTAACGGAATTCGATATTCTGTCAAAATTCAAGAGGTAAATTTGGACGCTTGCCGTTTGAGAGGTTAATAAAACTAACGCTAAATTTTACCCGGAGATATACTTTATTATTTTCGAAAACAATTATTTTAAAAAATAAAACTTTAGACGTGATACGTTTAAAAACAAACAGATAAACAGACCTACAATTCCAAAATTTTTTCTGGATATCTATGTTTGCTGCTAAAAAGATCTCATCAATTGAATTTCTGCATATCTTACTAGCCTGTGACTTCATCTAGTAGGGACTCTACTTTTCAGTACAATCTAAATCTCAAGAACTTTTCTTATTATTATGTACATTATTAAAAATGATTTCAATATTTTTTTTAAATATATCTAATGTGGTACATAAATATTGTGGACATAATATAATTTACGAGAGAAGTCAAGCATTATATAATCAATATGAAATACTCTATCCGCTAGTGCAATAAAAAACTGTTATCCTATGAATATTTATTTATAATCTAAGTTTATTTCGTGCGCCATTTTCGTGTGAATGTTATTGTGTTGATTTTTGGATTTTCCTAGTGTTTTATTAGTGTTTAGATTAGTATTTTATGACACAGTTATTGTGTGCATATAGTTTATCTTTTTACGTAATTAATTTCGAGTAATATATAGAAATAATATTGATTTTCACGCTGCTGACATCCGCTTGGTATGTACCCAATTTTTGTTATCAAAATACAATAAAGTATTTTTGTAATGTAATAAAACCTGCCTTTGGTTTAGACCACAAGATAGAAAATTTTGTGTAGGTTTTATAATGCCAAACCTCTTCATAGAAAAGTGGTTTTTAAATATAAGTCTTAGTGGTTTTTAGTGCTGTGGGAAGGTACGGTCGCATGCAACCACTCGGGATTTGTCGGACGCATGTGACTGCATGGGAGTTTTTGGGGAATTGAAGGGTTAAGAACGCGAAATCAATGTATAACGTCTTTTTGTCGTCTAAAAACAGTAAAGAAGGATTTTAACCACCGCTGCTGACTGTTACTTTAATTTTCCAGGCTATCAAACATCATCACAGTAAGAATAGTCAAGACTGTGGACACAAATTAAAGGCTTTTATGTTTTATGATTCGATGACTGCGAAAAAGTATCATGCGGAAAAACAAAATCGAGCGGTATTGCCGAAAATGTTTTAGGGCCGGCTAGTCAAGAATGCTTGACTTGGATAGTGACAAACAGTACGATGATGTTGGACTTTTGGGTGAGATGTAACCACAGCTCGTTGAAGAAAATCGTGTGTATTTCGATGGGTTAACTTTTTTACGAAATTGAAAGACAGAAATCCCTGTCCTGAATTGAAAAAAATGGTCACGTTTTTTCTTTCCAATCCTGTCTCTAATGCCTCTTTCGA
This sequence comes from Parnassius smintheus behrii, assembly GCA_036936625.1. Classification (NCBI taxonomy): domain Eukaryota; kingdom Metazoa; phylum Arthropoda; class Insecta; order Lepidoptera; family Papilionidae; genus Parnassius; species Parnassius smintheus. The sequence continues at coordinate 35,999,724 of JAUPFT010000007.1, forward strand.
ACACGTATTCAGCATGGAACAAGAAAAGAAACCAAGTGAGTATTTCTTTAGTAAAAGCAGAGTTACAAGTACTAACAAGCTTCAATTTTTTTATGTTAAAACTTTTATGATTTTGTGGTGAAAAATTGACAATTATTAGATGTTGCGCGAAAGCCAAGTCAATAGAAATTTAAAAATTAATTAATGATTTAGCTTTTCCTTCTACTCGATTTCATAAAATTCTCCCGGGTTGGTCCTTTCGAGAGTTGGTAACCCTACATCGGCCATACAATTTCGCTACTATATATGATATTCTCCCGTCGGTCACATGTCACAAATTTTATTAGAATATGTTCATACACCGGCGTAAGACACAATTTGATTGTAACAATATGATGATCACTTTGCCTGGTTGTCGAATGCGTAGGGTCAAAGAATTTGGAAAATTATTTTCAAGTTAATATTTTGGACCGTGTTCATGATTGTTGCAATATATACAAACGCCTGCTTTAACGCATAACCACAGAAATCGTGATAATAATATTACTATTTCTGTGCGCATAACTACTATAAAGCAAGCGTGACTATTACACACGACAAAACGAACAACTGCTTTCGATTTAGATCGTATTCCTGCGGTGTAATAAGGCAATTGTAAATGACGACTTAGTTGTTACTACTACATTGTTATACATACATACATACAAGAAATAAATCCCACCAAAACATAAATTTGCAAAGTGGGCCAAGTTTAGTACAAACAACATTCGGGGTTGTCGGCTAAACTAATAAACTTGTCAAGTCATAAATTCGGTATAATGGACCTACTGATGGGATTCTAGCTATTAAAGAAGGTCTTATTAAACGTAGAAAATTGCAAGTAGGTAGGTCTAAAAGGTTATAAGTTAGGAGGGTGGGGGAGGGATCGCACCGGCGTCTGAACTTGGCTGAGGCCCTGTCATCTACATAATTTAAATAGAAATAAAATGTATTTATTTTCAACATATTGAAAGACAAATGTGTTATTTACTTTCACTCGTTGGACGAATAAGCTATTAAATTGCTTATTATACTAAATTGAAACAGAAAGGGGAAACAAAGCTGCTTATGTCCAAATTCATCAAAACTTTTGATTTTATTAACTAACTCGCTTACTCCGGATTTGCTTGTTAATTTTTCTAGCGCCATCTTTAAAGAACTACGAGTAACTCCAACACGAAACTTCACACGAGTTTAAATAATCCATCTTAGTCGAAGATAATGGTATATTTTTTTTTTAGTTTGAAAGTTAATTAACTCGGTCAATAATATTATTGATCGAAGGCGGCACAACTCTTATTATTATTATTATATATTTATTAACGCTATACACTCCGGCTCCTATTACAATTAAATAATAATTATTTTATTTTAATTCGAGCCGTGGTAAGTTGTTTTAAATTTCACGATATGCGAGCAACCCGAACTTAATCCAAGCTGATATTATTTCATTTGTAAATCTTAATTTGATTACACAGACAAATTAATATTTACATATTATTTTTTTTAATTTGATATGCAGGTTTTTTTAAAAATCAAAGTAAGATTTACGATAATAGTAATAATATAATAAAAATCATTCATTTCCTTTTCACAAAGGTACAAAATTTCACATTATTACTTATATAATACGTTGTGTAGAAAATTTGTGAACTTTGTGAGTGACTGGTGTCCATACTAGGGTTATCCCTGTGTTATAGACCACCAGCACAGAATAAATAATAGTACTACTTACAGAAGTTGCAACCCTTTGAAGCTAACTGCTTGCCGACGTTTAGTAGCCTACATAATTATTATTTATTACATAAATAGCGCTCGCAAGCTAAACAAAACTATCGCTGCGCGAGGGTGTCCGTATTACTTTACATCTTTTCCCCTTCCTACGTTACGGCGGACTTTCTGTTGTAAGTAAAGGATGTCAATAAAGAAAAACAAAATTCATTGGAAATATTAATTAAATAATGATTTCTTAAATTTATGCAAACACTACACATTGAATAAAACTATTATTTACGGATTTTACCGCGTTTAATTACTACTTTAATTATTTTTATCATCTCGACGTCACGTCGATCTGTGACATAAAACATCTGGCCGCCAATCTTCGATCTATTGCAAAACAACAAGCTTCGGGTCCCGCGACTACGTCACAGCAATCGAGTGAAGCCGGCCAAAGTCGAGCGCCTGCTGTACTACCGTACGTCAAAAGAGTTATGCCCCATTTACATTCAGCCCTGTTCGGCAGGGAAGTGAGCAGGGCAGTGGGCAGCGCAGTATGTAAACAGGCTACTCGCGCTGACACTGCCGCTACCGCTGCCACTGCTCGACGATCCCTCAAATGTCGATTTTTCGTGCGGAAGTCGAAGGACGGGCAGCGCGAGCGGCAGTGAGTGTTCACATTCAGCTCCATCGCTCACTTCGCGCCAAGCGCCTGGATGAACGGACGTGCGTGCCGTGTTGTTATTAAATAAGTACGATCTACCAAAATGCCTTTCGAGTGCAAATAATGAAAATACAATAAAGTTTTTAGAACTGCTGGAATCAGTAAAAACTATATGGGATTTCAACGATAAAAACCACAATTCATCATCTTCTACGAATACGAATTTTCTTTTTGAGATAACATAGTACCTATGTACATAATTAATTATAAATTCGTCAAATTCATTATATTAATATAAAATGTAGTTTAAGGAATTAATGAACATCGACATTTTATTTCTGAAAACAATTAGTAACTCATATTGATTATTTATTTATGAAAATGTCAAATAAATTTAATGGCCTGAGATTTTTAAATTTTAATTTTATTGTAACTAAAATTATGAATTAATTTATACTGTAGTGTAATTATTAAAATAATAATAGCTTAACTAATCTCATATAATATTTAATATTATTTATGTAACAATAATGTAATAATTCAATTAATAATTTATGAACAATTTACTGTATAAGAATTCAAATAGAGAGGATCTGTATAAGTATTTAATTGTACCTAATATTTGAATTCAAAAAGAATGTTTCTACCTAACTTTTAAGCAATGCAAAAATTTTAAAATGTAACATTAGGTTTGTGTAATTAGCTGTATTTCATATCAGTTTTGCATGCTAATTATGGCAAAACATGTCAGTTCCACGTCATTGATCATCTTACGTACCATGTTTTAAGCAAATAAATTTTCTATCTATCTACCTATCTTCTTTTGAACTTGATATCTTTATTTTTTTATTAGCAAGAAGACATAACACGGACGCGGTAATTATTTCGACGTCTGCCATAGTCGAAAGCCGAAAGTGATGTGAGTGGTAGGGCAGAGTGTAAATACACACTTCCCGCGATCCTTCTACGGCAGTATTTAGCGAAGTATTGCCGGCAGTGCGAGGAGCATGGCAGGGGCTAAATGTAAATGAGGCTTTACAGACAAGACTTGCTGCATCTTGAATCGAGCTTCCATTAAAACATACTACAAGCCGCCGAAAAAGATTAGTCAATTTTTACCATCCATTAAATGCAATATTCCTCTACAAGATGCAGGTGTATACAAGCTAGATTGTGAATGTAGTCTATCTTACATCGGTCAAACAAAAAGAGCTATAAAAACCCGCGTGAAGAAACATATAGCTGACGTGAAGTACCGACGCTCCGGGAAGTTTGCAGTCTGCGAATACGTTCAAGATCGTCCCCACCATTACATTAGATTTGATAAACCACAAATCCTCACAAGAACACCAATTCCTACCAAGGTTAATACGCGAGGCTATTGAAATTAAAAAAAAACATCCAAATTTCAATAGGGAAGATGGATGAGTGCTACCATTTGTTTGGGGTCCTATAATTTTACCAAAATTAAACCCAAACCCAAGCACACCACTGCAAGACTTCATGATACTATAACCTCGTTTTGGGTAAATTGGACCAAAAATTTATATTCAAAAACTGAAGATAGCCGGACTAACTATGATATTGGGACATCAAACATCTCAGTCCCCCGTGACAATGGGTGCTGTAAAGCAACCGAAACGTCGGGAATTAAAAATAAGTAAAATCAGTTAAATAAACGCGATAAAATCCGTAAATTTAGTTTTATTAAATCTAGTCCAGTTTAACCCTCAGAAAACACAAGTTAACCGCTAAAAAGAACCCCTTTGTCGTATCTCCTCAGCTTCAAGGCACTCCCCATATTGCCTCAGCCAGTATCGGAATCCTCGGCGTCGACATATCGAGTGACGTGCAGTTTCGTGGTCACTTGAAAGAGAAGGCCAAATTGGATTCTAAAAATCTTGGCGTGCTCAGCAGAGCGGGACAGTATTTCATGCCGGCACACCGCCTGCAACTTTACAAGGCGCAGGTTCGGCCCTTCACAACAAGCTTTATGGAATTGAGACATGGTTCTTTACTTTAATGTTTGTATGAGGAATCTTAAAGTTGCTCAGCTCAGCGAGCTATAAATAAAGCAATGCCCGTAGTTTCTTTGCATTATTAATACTCGCACTAATAGTGAAAATATATTAACATGGAGTATAGGCTCAGTTAAATAATGAGGCAAAGGATCGGCCCAAAAGCTCAAAAAGCTGACAGTCTATTGAAAAGAAAGAATTTCAAATGGCAGCCGCTTGCAGAGTTGGACGGCCTTCTAACTAATGAAGTGATGACCATGTAGTGACATATTTGGTGATCTTTGAAGGATCCAGGTGCCAGTTCCTGTGAGTGTCGTAAAAGGCGACAGAGGGAAACAGGCAGGAGATGGGCAGCAGCATCTTCCTGATAACAGCAACTTTACAACAAAAAACTGCGGTTACCAACCCGCTCACCAAGCGTGGCAACTATGGCAATATACCCCCCCATGAAGAATTACACAAATAGACGGCCCCCAATCCCCGGCGGCCCCGCTATTCCTGGCTACGGTGGCGACTATGGTAACGGCGGTGCAGGGGGTGCTAAGAATCTCCGGTGAAGTTTCGGTTGCCACCTACGACGACTCGACCTGGCAACATTTAACGCAAGTACCCTTAGGACTGGCGAGAAGATACTGGAGCTGGAAGAAGAGATAGACAAGTTGCGCTGGAATGTTATAGGATTATCCAAGGTCCGAAGAGAGGGGGAGGACACGGTGATTCTTGAATCCGGCAACTTGTTCTATCATCGGGAGGGCGACCATCTGTCCCAAGGAGGTGTTGGATTTATCGTCCACAAGTCTCTAGTTAACAACGTTTTAAAGATTGGGAGTGTATCGACGAGGGTTGCGTACATTATACTCAGAATCACCAAACGGTATTCGCTGAAGGTCATACAGGTTTACGCGCCAACGTTGAATCATCCCGATTAGGAGGTGGAGGAAATGTATGAGAATATTTCCAGAGCCATGCATTCCTCCAAATCCCACTACACGGTGTTGATGGAAGACTTCAATGCAAAAGAAAGGACGGTGAGCTGAAGGTACGGAAATTTGGGATAGGGCAACGGATCCCAAGGGACCAGCAGCTGGCTGACTTCATGGAGAAAGAGGGACTTTTTATGATGAACTCTTTCTTCCAGAAGCAACCCCACAGAAAGTGGACCTGCTCGAGCCCCGACGGTTCAACAAAAAACGAAATTGACTTCATTATGACAACCAGACGCCAACCGTTCAGTCACGTCTCAGTGATCGCAGGGTTGAAAACTGGCAACGATCACCGAATGGTTAGAGGCACACTGAACCTAAACGTTAAGTTGGAGAGGTCTCGTCTAATGAAGTCAACGCTCCTGAAATCATAAACATCTCGTCAGGTATACCTCAATCTCTGAAAACTAAAGTGTACAACCAGTGCGTGGATCTGAGACGTGGTCCTTCACTGCTGGCCGTATGAGGACGCTCAAGGTCGCTCAGCGAGCTATGGAGAGGGCTATGCTCGGAGTTTCTCTGCGTGATACTCAGAAATGAGGACATCCGCAGTAAAACCAGAGTGACCGACATAGCCCAACGGATTAGTAAGCTGAAGTAGCAATGGGCCGGCCATATAGCTCGAAGAACCGATAACCGATGGAAAGGAAAGGTTCTCGAGTGGCAGCCTCGTACCGGTAGGCATAGTGTAGGGCGACCCCCCACTAGATGTCCCAATAGAAGTCGATGGATGCAGGTGGCTCAGGACCGTGCTTTGTGGCGTTACTTGGGGGAGGCCTATGTTCAGCAGTGGACTTGTGAAGGGCTGTAATGATGATGATGATGATGATGATGATAATGATGATGAAGGATCCAGGAAGAATCGGGAGCGGATTGGTGAAATCAGTACAACCTTTTAAACATGATTTAATTACAAAAATCAAAACATTCAAACTTTTACATTACGTGAGTCCAATATCTCTGTGGAAGCGCATACACTAATAATACTATGGAAAATTATTAGCTATATAGACTAGTCAAAATCGGTCAGGAAAACTTAGTTTAGAAATAGATATAACTGTAAACTTCCGGACCTCGTAAATCTCTCTTTCTCTCTGCTGGAAGACTTTTCATTATATACTGGGATGAGTACCATTACACGAACTCCTTGTGTATGTGTTTCTATGTGCTTCTGCGTATGCATAATATAAAATGTGAAGAAAAATAATGTTACACTTCACGATATTATAATTTCAAGGCACAGATGATGTGCGAAAACAAAATCATTCATCACCCACTAACATTCCACGGCTGGACTTGTGCCTTTTCTACTCTGAAGAAGATGTGCTGTAATCGCTACGCTTAAAAGGCAAAATTATACATATTATCTAGTCTTGCAAATTTGACGCTATTTCTCGTTACCAGTTACACTCTATACACTTTGGAGTAATACCGGCATCTTTCAGCAGCTTTTCCCATAGACTTCGCGATATCGTAAATATCGATCCTAACGAAAGCAATGATGAATAAGGGACAAAATGGGGTGATGGAATGTCTCACGCCACCTCAAACTGTAAACAAAATTGAGTTGAGCATTATTGAAAAAGCCTTTCTAATGATAAAATATCGTCCTCATTTGACTTTTGTCTTATTTTAAAAACAATAAAAATACGTATTTAAGTACATAAAGTCTTAGTAGCAAAACTTATGTTACAGACTTAGGCTTAGTTTATATATGTGCTAGTGGCTTGGCCGGGATCGTGTTTGGATTCAGTTTAATTAATCTGGATTTGATGAAGGATTAAGTTTGCGCGATGCGTGACGGATCGAGAGCTCTACTCGCCCTGCTCCCGTCTGCTGCGGTTTAAACGGATTTACCTCTCATTCCGTCTCCACACAATTTGTACACACGTTTGAGAAATAATTCTGATTTCATGAAAACTTACAGTTACAGTGAATGAATATTTTTAGTTGTACTTCTGACACTTTTTCAAAAGGAATTTTGACTGAAATATCAGTCAAAAGATATTTTAACCCTTTATTATTTTTATTTGTGACGACGCGGCATTATTTGATCATCATTACCGTAATTAGCCTGTAGTGTGTCACAGCTGGACAGTGACTTCATATTCCGTTCCCAATGTTTAGTGGTGTCTTTATGTATCACCGATCCCTTACAGCAGTATTAACCTTAGATGAAATAGACAAAAAAGATAAAAATTAAATGTTAGACATAAAAACAAATATAGACAAAATTAAAAAAAAGATAAAAATAAAATATTTGCCATGCTGCAATGGTTGTAGCACGAAAGCGTCGGCTCAGTCGTGAGAGGTCCACGCTTTTACAGAATACCAACGTGAAATAGCAACTTAAAGCTGCTGTGCTTCATATGGTGAGTGTAGGGAACCGAAAACTGGAACCGATATACTGTAAACGAGGCATTCCATCTTAGTTTTCAGAAGTGACAACGCATTGCACATTTTAATTATTATTCGAGTATAGATGAAGATATCTATAGGCTTCAGCATCCACTTACCGTCAGATGGACTGTGAGCTTATTTGTACCCTTATTCTAAAAAGAATTAAAATTCGCACTAAACATGCGATAACTTACGGTACATGAAACAAAGTCCATTAATTTAATGGTAAAGAAGAGCAACAATACGTCACTGTCAACGGATCCGAGTGGGGCCGGAAAGTGATTTCAAAGGCGAAATACCCACAACGTGCCGAGACTTTCGATGTCGTCACGAGGGCTACATTGATATTTTGGTGAATTAGTGGACAAAATGGTCCGTCAACTACAACTACATTAAATTTTATTATTCCTAGCAATCTCTTAACAACCTCTGTGTCGTAAAATTCCACTTTGTCGTTTTTAATTGAAATACATTTTTAAGGCGGGAGGGTTCTCAGGCACCTAGTGCTCTATCTCAGTAGTGTTCCTACCTTTCACATTTTTCTTTTCGATAAATAGGATTTTTTTTTTATAAACATACAAGCTCAAATGTCCACCTGATGGTAAGTGTGTGTAGTGACTCGTAGGCATATACAGCCGTTATCGTTTAAGAATCAAATGACGATGTGTTGTCACCCCAGAGGACTAAGATGGAATTTATCATTAACAGTAAAAAGAATCCAAGGTTCTCGTCACTCTCATGCATTATAGGAAACACAGCAGTATTATGCTACTATTTCACGCTGTAATTTTAACGAGCGTCGTCCTTCCCCGGTAAAGTATATGTAATGGATATTGGTTATTATAATTATTAATTTCCTATTTGTAGATTAACTCTCATTTAGAGGAGGTTTTTATCTACGCAATAGTTTTACAAAAAAGGAGCATCAGTATCGCATTGGCTAAATGTCTGATTTCAGCCATGCGGCTCGCGGTATCGGGTCTCGCCAGTAAACGCAAATTACATGATATCATTGCCTTCACTTTGTCCGATGTGCACAAGTCTACAAAAACATGATTGTTTTAAGTCTGTATGTATTTCTATGTGCAATTTATATGTGTAACACTCTTCCATAATATAGAATTAGCATATTATAGTATAAATTTAGTTATTTAAAAGTAGAAATATGTTACTACTTTATCGTGCTAATTCTTTGTACCACATCAGTCACTGTAGATATCCGCGTTCCTTATTCCGTCACGCAAAATAATTACGAACAATGCTTACTCTTAGCCTTGCTCGGGGAATCTAAGTTATAGTATTTCAAGAATGTTAATTATCACATACACTTCAAATATTTGTTCAAATTTTACTGTATAAAAAGGGTTATTATAATATTGTTACGAGCTTGAGGTTCGTGACAATAAAAATTGCCGATAGAATTACCTAAATTAACACTTTAATTTACTTTACACAAATTAAAGTTAAAAACACTAATAATTAAACACACTAATTCACTTAATTCCGCTCCGAAGCTTCGCTTGTGTCGCCGAGTTCAACTCCGTCGATCGCATCTTGCAGCGCCTATTTATTTAAATTAGCAAAGAAGCGTCCCGAATATTCAAGTAAATGCGCGCAAAGGGACGAGTTTGCGAGTATAGATTTTCTAGAAACTTAGTTCTTCGGATGGCGCTGTCGATTGAGAGATCTGTGATGTCATTTTCTGCAACGCTCTACTCGCTCTCGTTCCTGACACTAGATGGCGCTAGTATATCGTCGACTGGAGTGCGTAACACTGCCCCCTCCTAAGACATGCTCGTCCCGAGCATTATCGGTCCCATGATAACGCGCCTAGCGATCCACATGGACGATCTTAGGAGTCCCTCTTACGCCTTTCTGTATGCGGTGGGTCACATCGTTGATCCTGGTTACAATCCGGTACGGGCCGTCCCATTTAGCTTGAAGCTTAGGAGATTTCCCTTTGCTGTGGACTGTATTGTGCAACCACACTAATGAACCTTCGTTGAACCCTTTATTGTTCATTTTGCGGTCGTATCGGGTTTTCATTTTCTCAGACATTTGCTGGCCCGATTGTCTGACGTGCTCATAAATGTCATTCATTTTGTTCCGCAAGTCATTTGCATAATCGGTTATACTGCGTGGGGCATCAGGTGGTATCCTGGTGATCAGGTCTGCAGGCAGCCGTAATTCTCTTCCAAAGTTTGCGAAAGCTGGTGTCACTGCTGTACTTTCGTGAACAGCGCTTCGATATGACAACAAAAACGGTTGTATGTGCTTGTCCCAATGTCGTTGCCGATTGTCTACAACTTTTGCTAGGTACCTCTCCAATGTCTGATTAAATCGTTCCACCATTCCATCAGATTGCGGGTGATAAGAAGTCGTTCTTGTTTTATGAGTACCCATAACTCGGCAAGTTTCCTGGAATATTTGAGACTCAAAATTCCTTCCTTGATCGCTGTGAATCTCTAAAGGTACTCCAAAACGACAGAAGACTTCATGGACTAGTTTATCTGCAACTGTTGAAGCTTCTTGATTTGGAATGGCGAAGACTTCTGGCCACTAAGTGAAGTAATCCATCACAACCATGAAATACTTGTTACCGCTTTCACTCTCCGGAAACGGCCCAGCCACGTCAATGGCTATTCTCTCCCATGGTGCACCAACATTGTACAACTTCAATGCACCTCTACTACGAGTCTGAGGTCCCTTTACAGCCGCACAACTTGTACATTTGCGACACCAGTCCTCGACATCGTTTCGACAGTGGACCCAGTAAAACCGTTCTCGGATCTTCAGTAGAGTTCGTTTAACTCCCAGATGGCCTCCTGAATAATCATTATGGTACAGCTGTAGAACATCCGGTACTTTAGCTTTAGGGACAACCGTTTGTGAATGACAGCTGTCTCCCCGAACATTTTCCCATTTACGGCACAGAACTCCATCCTGAAGCAGCAAGCTGTCCCACTGGTCCCAATAGCTTTTAGTGGTCGAACTCATCGCTGAGACGTCGCTCCACTTGGGCTTGGGAGCACTGGCCTTCATCCATTCCAGGATCGGCTTGATGTCTGGATCTTCCTGCTGTGCACGTTGTAAGCTGTCCTTCCACTCGTTGCTGAGGTGGTCTGTCCTGAGCATCCTCACGGATACCACTTCCTTACTCTCTTGCCTACTACAATGATTGCAATCTTCAGGACAAGGTCTTCTTGACAATGCATCTGCAATGCCGTGAGATTTCCCGCTGCAGTGCCGGATAGTAAAGTCGTATTCCTGCTGCTGCTGGGCGGTGCTGTTAGCCGCACTTCCTTTCTGAGACCGTTCACCTTCCCTTCCTAGGGTGTGTTTAGGGCAGCTGGACCGAAGATGGCCCCTTTCCCCACAGCCATAGCACCTAGGACTGTATCTTTTATTGTGGTCGCGAACCGTAACTGCTGTAACCTCCCTAGCGTGAGGTGAACGATGATCCTGTCGCCGCCAGGCAGTGCCGTTAGCTGCACTACCCTCTCGAGATCGATCAACTCTCCTTTCCACGGTTCGCTTAGGGCAGCTGGATCGAAGGTGGCCCTTTTCCCCACAGCCATAGCACCTAGGGCTGTATCCTTTGTTGCGGTCGCGAACTGTATCTGCTGCAACCTCTCTGACGCGATGGGAACGATGATCCTGCCGCACGGCTTCCACTTCCAGTGCATGCGCCAAGGCGTCCTTAAGCGTCTCGTGGTGCCCGAGCCTCACAGCAGCTCTGACTTCCAGGTCACGGATGCCGTCGATGAATGTCTGCACCAGGTTCCCTTCAATGAGCGCAGGTACAGACCGGTATGCTTTTCGCACCAGCTTCTCCACCTCTAGAGCCCACTGCTGCAGGTTTTCGTTGATGCGCTGCAAGCGATCTTTAAGCTGCGCACGAAAGAAGTGTTCCAGGTGAGCGTCGCCATATCTCGCCTCCAATGCTTCAAGGAGTTGCTCATAAGTCACTTCCTCACCGAGAGCTTCCAGAACTGTTAAGGCCTGGTCGCGCAGGCCTAGTGTGAGAGCAGTCATGGCCTGACTTTTATTCCAGCCGTTCGCCTTCATAACAGCCTCGAACTGGATCTTGTAGGCTGACCAGGAAGAGGTACCGTCAAACGGCGGCACTTTGAATCCACGTAGCGAAGGTGTTGTAGCTACTACGGGAGCTGTTGTTCCATCCCCAAGTTTGAGGTCGTCCAGCGTTTTCTTCACGTCAGCCATTACGTTGTCTACTTGGTCGATTCGGGTTTCGGCCTCCGACAGGCGGTTGTCATGTTGAGCAACCTTATCCTTCACCTCCCGTATCTCTTTTCCGAAGATAGCGTGAAGGTCCTTCATGAGGAGCATCTGCTCTTCCTTATCGCGTTGTAGTTGCTCTTCTAAACGCTTTTGTCCGCTCTGCAGCTGCTCTTTCAACTGACGGGCCTGCGAGCCTGCTCCTCCTGTCGGCGAGCCTGCTCCTGCAGCATCACCATCAGAGCACCTAAGTCAGGTGCCTCAGATGTAGGAGCTACGGACGGGTCTGCAGCCGGCGGCTGGCCCTCCGTAGTCTGCGGCGTTGCACCACCAAATCTTCGTTGGTCTGTCTCCTGCTGGCGGCTTGACTTCGGGTACGGACACTCTCCATTTCCTCCTTAGGTAAAATCGGCATGATTTTATCCCACTTCTGACACCAATTGTTACGAGCTTGAGGTTCGTGACAATAAAAATTGCCGATAGAATTACCTAAATTAACACTTTAATTTACTTTACACAAATTAAAGTTAAAAACACTAATAATTAAACACACTAATTCACTTAATTCCGCTCCGAAGCTTCGCTTGTGTCGCCGAGTTCAACTCTGCCTCGATCGCATCTTGCAGCGCCTATTTATTTAAATTAGCAAAGAAGCGTCCCGAATATTCAAGTAAATGCGCGCAAAGGGACGAGTTTGCGAGTATAGATTTTCTAGAAACTTAGTTCTTCGGAGAGCGCTGTCGGTTGAGAGATCTGTGATGTTATTTTCTGCAACGCTCTACTCGCTCTCGTTCCTGACACTAGATGGCGCTAGTATATCGTCGACTGGAGCGCGTAACAATATAAATGAATACATGGTGGATAATAATCCCTAGGAATGTCGCTAGCAAGCCTTCACATTTTATAATTCACTTTAAAAAATTCCTCCCATGACATAGTTCTTTCAGAACCAGTAGTAAAAGTAAAAAATAACTTTCCATAAAAATTAGGTACATATAATCTTTATTGAAAAAAAAACAGTCTGTAGTCTCTGCCTACCCCTCTGGATGACAGGCGTGGGTGTTTATGTATATGTATGTATATGTATTATGAATAAAAAATATTCTATTCTATTCTATTTTCATTCTACAAAAAATGAAGTCTTTTTACAATATGTAAATGTACACATATTTCGAAATGTTCACTACATTACCTTTTACCAATAAAAACAGAAAAGTAACAACCTATGTACGACCCACGGCTGGACACAAGTCTCCCCTCATTCTTGAGAGGATTCTAGAGGAAGGAAGCGTTTGCCGCGTGCCCCCAAAGTAAGTTAACAGATTTATATGTTCATTATGTAATAACTAAATTTTTTGGTACTTAGTTTTCTCACGTATATTTTTTTTCAACCTTGAAAACGTGATAAATCAGCAGTTTAAATAGGAATTAACAATTTTAGTGGTGCCGACTTGGATCTAACTAGGTTTTCTCGGGTACTTAGCATTATAGAGTGAACGTTCATCTTTTAAAATAAACCGGCACCACATTTTTTTTTAATATTGCTTAATTATTTTACTTTAACTCAATAGTATAGCAAAATTAAGCTTGAACAAGCGATTCATATTTAACTATCACACACACAATGCCATTGAAGAGCATTCGTCTAAAAATCGCCTATTGAAGTTTTACATCTGCGAAAGCATAGCAAGAAAATAAATGACCAGATCTTATGTACGTAACACGAAATAAATCTTAAAAGTGGAACCAGTAACCTTACTGTTTCTGCCTTTTGCAGGTTCGTTGTTTTACTTGATCAAGAAAAAGCGAGAACTTTTATTAATATCCTTATTATCCTTTAATCTTTACGGCCTACACATTCAAACAAAGCCTTTTTGAATTAGATGTAAAACGAAATCTAACAAAGCATAAGCAAAATACCCATAATTATATCATCATCATTGTAGCCTAATGTTAAGTCCACTGCTGTACCTCGGCTTCCTCCTTAGATTATCAAAGAGGAATATTTGCCACCATACTGGTGGCACTTTATAAATAAATGATATAGAAAGCTAAAAGTTGTAATCTATAATTCAAAACTTTCGGCTTTCTAAATCACTTGAGTCAAATCGTGTTCCAACTTACATCATGTTTCCTATACTAATACTATTTATGAAGGATTGAAGAAATATGTTCACCGCACCTGCAGACGATGCACCTTCTTTCAGTGTTTAAGGGACGAACCTGATGACGGAAGCTGATAAAATGAGACTGATGACGGAAAATCCATCCAAAAGTGTGTATTTATAACAACAGACAAGTGATTAAAAGTTGCATTTACTAATAGAAGAGAATCAACACTGAGCTTACTAACCCGTTCAAATTAATATATTTTTGGAAATCATATAACCAGCAGCAAATCCTGTCCACCTTGGTGCCTCGTGTGTGCTGACACTTGGCTGCAACCTTTATGCATGTGCTTTTTTCTACTTTTGCTTATTCTCTTTATGTATTGTTTATAATTTACTAATGTTCAGGTTTCACAATATTTCCTACATCGTCTAGTAAGTGGGAAAGCAGCACTTAAATTACTGAAAACAATTTCAGTGATACCAACCGGGTTCGAACTCGATTTGCTCGCCTGCTATAAAGTTTTATGCGAACGCCTATCTTCTGAACACCTAAGTTCTCTACCTCTTTAAGTTATTGCAAGCAATATTACACTTATCTCTATATTATATAAATTTATTATGAACCGAGGATTTTTAAAATGTAAACTGTTCAACACTACCCTTTAGTGTTTCTTTTATTAAAGATCGCAAAAAATATGGTAACAATATTATTGACGTTCAAATCTCCAAGTATATTTAAATAAATGTTTTTAATTAGTTAATAGTTAAGTAACTAAAAGTAGTTTTATGAAACTTGAATCCCTATTATACCATTTTTATATAAAGTTAATTAAGTCACTTGTCACCAAGAATACAGCTCTCGTAGTGTAGTATTTTAAACTATTAAATTCCAAAAAAAAAAAACAACAAAGTAATCTTTCATAAGCCTGGTTCTAAATTTAAATAATAATATAATCAAAAGTTAACAGTTTTATTGCTCTTTTCATTTAAAGGCTTTTGTTAATCCACAGCTTTGCTAGCTAGGGCTTTCAAGAACGCGCTACTGCATCGCGCATGATAATGTTTGCCCAGTACTCACCACGCAAGGCAAGTGGATTGATGAGTGCAGAAACCTCCCCGAATGGTACAACTGCGCATCAACAATCTATGAGATCTGGGTTCCGTGTACTCGAATGAACTTTTGCCGCAGTTTCTTCGCCACAATCTCGTGATTTACAGGGTGCACCGCGTGCAAGTAAGCATTTGGAGAAAAGTTGATATTTAACCCTGTTTTTGTATTGTTACTGTAATTAATTCTAATAACATGCTTTTTTATTAAGTATAATTTGTCTATAATATAATATTTGAAATCAGATAAAGTCTTAAACTTAGGAAATTATTTCCCCCAAAATTTACGTATACAAATTTCTAAGCCAGTTGCTAGACACTTGCGAAGGATTTGTCCATACTCACCTTGCTGGGCCACCACGCCAAGCCGCTGATGAGCAGAATGAAGATGTTTGTTTTAAAACCTATTTCTACGCTAAGATAAAAGAAAGCAAACCCTCTACACACGCATAACTTTAACTCTTACACTAAGATAACGTTACGCGCCTAAGTTGACGTCAGGTACCTGAAACTAGCGCCATATAGTGTCGGGGACCAGAGCGAGAGCGAGAGCGAGATTCCTAGAAAATGTCAATCTTGACTTTCGACCAACAGAGCGAAATAAAGTGAATCAGTGTGATTAGTTCTTAGTGTCTTTTAAGTAAAGTGAATTAAGTGTTAATTTTGATAATTCAATCGGCAGTTTTTATTGTCACGAACCCTAAGCTCGTAACAATAACAACGTATTAAAATTTGTACTATATAAAACAATATGCAATATTAGGTAAATATAAAATTTCTTAGATGTTTTTTGATACTGCGAGCATAACATTTGTTGATTCGTGAATAATATTAATTATAAAGAATTTTTAAAATATGTATCCTTGTTATGTAAATGTAAATGTTGTATGCAAATACAAAACTTCAGTAAACAACATCTTGGCTGTAAATATAAGCTCGAGCCTGTAGGTGGCATCAACCAACATAAATATTCGCTATAACTTATGCGCGCAATGTCCCGCACTTTGGCCACACAAAAACACCTCCGAAACGGAGCTTTGATTTAAAATTCTTATTTTATGATTTACGTATTTTGCATCTCAGAGACATAACTTATTTTAGAAGGCGTTCGCAGTGCTTCAAGGTGTATTATTCACACTGCATAGAATAGGGCTGATTGAAATGTTGAGTATAAATAGATTGGGGTAAAAATGTCACAATAATTTTTGTAATTCCTGCCCTACAAAACCTATTCCAGAGGATTACTTTCGGCAAGTTGTGTAACTAATGAAGTAACTTGTGACACGGGTCAGACTCGGGATCGACGTAATCAAATTAATGAGAAAACTTCACTTCAATTTAGGATTTCTTGCCTGAATCTTTAGGTTTCTTGACAGTGCAGCGATCAAGTCCTTCAATAAATTTATTGATTACAGTCCTAACAAATTTAACATAATCACGTTCAAAAGCTACTCATTCCCTTAAATAATAAAAATACCTTTAATATATTTCTGTCATGTATGGGGTATACGTGATTCTGTATTTAAACATTGAAACTTGTTTAGCAGTCCTTATTCGTCGAAGTGAGCATTGAAGTATAAAATTCCAAAATCAACTTATATTTTCTAACCCAGTAAGTCATTCACCCTCAACAGCCTTTCGCACAACATGTTTGCTTTGGCCGTGGAAATTTCCCTTCAGTCAAATTCGTCTTGTTGAGTCCTCTCTGTTTACTTTGAAATCCTTTTATGTTTGTTTAAAATTTTGTGATGTGTATTTATTTTACTGTATTTTAACTAAAAGTAAATGTAATGATTTCTTATATTTGCGCGAACACTACACATGATTAAAACTACTTTTACGGATTTTTTTATTAAATGGCTGAAATTCGAAGTAAAATATGTTACCCAGTGTGGCGAGTAGAACTATTTAAAATAGGTAATGTTTGCTGCTCGGGCGGTGGTTAGATAACCCACAAACATCCTACTGGTAATCTGACGATTCGTTATGAACGAAATCATAATAATCAGCCCCAGTGGACTAAGTTAATTATTATCTTATTAAGAAAAACCATGGTAATATAGTCTATTTAATAGATTCGATAAGTTGAAGTGACAATAGGTAAATAAATAACTTATAAGAATCAAGATACAGTAAGTAGGTTCGAAACAGTTGTTTGGCCTAGTTTGCGTAGCGTATGAGAGATTTTTTTATCATCAACAACATCAGCATTAACCTTTAAATGGACACATCGAATCCGACCAAGGCGATATTCCGTCAAAATTCAAGCGGTCGGATCCGACTGCACCCACCTACAGCACTTTAATCCATAAATACTTATATTTAGAGACTACTTTTCTGGGAAGAAGCTTGGCATTATTGAAGTTATACGAAATTTTCTATCCTGTGATCTAAACAAAAGTCAGTTTTATTTTTATTCTAATGTCAATTTACAACATTTGCCGACCATACAAAAATGGCGCAATTTTACGGTAGATTAAAACTAAAAATCCGTAGAAGAATGACGCGTGAAATACAGAGATTGAATTGAATGATATCCGAATCAAAAACAGAGTGTAGTATATTAATCGTTGTAGTCTTACTTCAAGTTCTAGGTAGGCCAATCTTTGAAGAGTAATATAGAAAAATAATTAACGTTATATGTTACTAATATTAAACTAAGTAATGTCCGTCACACATCTTTTATTCTGTGAGGTTAGCAAAATAATAAAATGCTAGACACGATGGATAGACGGTCCTAAAAAGACTATCTGTAACGTAAATGCCTTAGTTGTTGGGAATAATACACACCAAACTGTGGACAAGAATGTTTGCCACATTTTACGTAAGGAAATCCTAAATCCTGAGGGCAACAAACAGGTTATTCCATATGCCGAATAACTGCCAGCTAAAATCACACGGTTTGCATTTCTTAAATGATGCAATTAAAATTTACCCAATACCTACATGTACCCACGAATTAAAAAGATTCTACACGTTCGCGAGTTAACACAGAAAATGTATTTGTAATTTTGTGAAAATAGACCTTTAAAATTGTTTATTACGTATTCTTTTATTTAGGAAAATTGTCCAAAATCTTTTGAATTATTGAGGCAACTTATTGTGTGACGTATACGTGTTCACTTTTTATACACTACTAATATAAATGAAAAATATTTTGCAGATGTTAAAAAGTATACTTGATGTTTTTTTTAAATTATATTTTATGAATTTTATAATTAAGTTTAGACCTCAGTAACATTACAGTTTTTAGATCTTAGATGCCATTGATGTACGGCAGTGTCGCCACCCCCGTAGTTATTTAAGTGGCTAGCGTTGTTGTGTGGTTGTCACGAATATTGAAGTGTAATTATTTTGGATATTATAATACCGATAATTAACATTGTGTACATACTTATAAGTTAAAAACTTTGAATAAACAAGATAAGTTTTAAATTTAAATTACAAAAAAACACATTTACAAGTGTTACACTGCCAAATATTTTCGTGACACTTTCTTTTCATAGATGTTTTCAGCTTTCGATTGACTAAATTTCATTATGTAATGTATTCGCATTCGGATAAACAATTTTGTCAACAAAAAAATTGGGAAACATGAGCATGGCTGTCAATGGAATTCAATTTTACCTTGTAATTCATATAACTATAACAGTAATTCGCCATTAGTTATATATATAGTTATATACATAGTTCTTATAATTTTCGAAATCAGCACTTATAATTAGTTAAATGAGTTCTATAAAACTTACGTCAACCGCAAGTATTGTCTATTAGACTCAGTGAAGTGCGATAGCACAAGGTCAGCACGCCCCCTGCCCCGCAGTACCTCCACCGTCGGAGGTACTGCGGGGGTACTGCTCTGAACAAGTTTAATCGTTTATCAACTGTAAGGTTTTAAAATGTGGTAATATTGTCAACTAAATCACAAAAAAACGGTTTGGATCCCACTATTTAATTTTGTTTTTTATGTTTGTTTTAATAAATGTAATAATGCAAACATAACTACTTTGGTATTTATAGGTACAAATGGTATTATAAATAAATATGAGCGATTTATACTTCAATAATTTCATATAACATCGCACAATCTAAAAGAAATCAATGAGGCTATTAACGTTATGACGTATTCTAAGTTTAGGAAAAATATTTTGGATTCTTCGGGTACTATTGTTTCTAATTATTATGATTAGTCTCATCGACCAAAAAAAAACATTAGGATAGAAATAAGGGATCCAGAACTCCACTGCCACTACCTTGAATTTAACAGGAAGACCTTTGGAAACTTGTAACATAGGTATAAATAATGCTGTAACAAACCCCCGCATAGTTGCTTTTTCATTAAAATGACTCTTATCAAAAGCTACTTCTTTTACATCAAAATATTGCTGGAGTTTTAAACAAACAAGACTTGATTGTAATAAGTCCGAATAAACTAGCTAATAGTAAAAAATATACTTAAATAATTCGCTTTACTGTGACATTTAATAAAAGAGGTGAAGAATCTAACCTTAAGTTACAAGGTTTTCAATTAGCTTTATTCTACTCCAGACCCGTAGGAAGACGTGGCTGAGTATGTATAGTTATAAGAGAAAATAGAACTTATAATGATTTAGTGATTATGAAAGAATACATGACGCAATAATTTGTGGGTTGCTAAATTGAAATCGGTTACTGTAATCTTACAATTTTATCCATATATCGAACACTTAATTCGGACATATTCATATTTTACAAAAATATAAATAAATCATTATTAAAATTATCAAGAGGAAATAGAAAACAAACAATCATTTCAGAATATTTATATATAGACATTATGAAAGTTAGTAAACTTCCTTTGTATTTCGTCCTTTGTATTATTTTGTTTTAAGGAATGCAATATACCTGTAATAAATAAAATAAAAAGTACTCTAAAAAACTAAAAGACCTACTACTAAATTTTAATTTAACACTGCACATAAGTTGGCTAAACCTATGTTGGTAAACAAATCCGTAAGAATTATCATTATTATTATTAAGTTTGAAAAGAAGTAATTAGCAATAACGTGATTAAAAATTACTTACATATTGGAGGTAACGAACGCCATCGTTTTGTAAATTTGACGTGGCAGATCTATTCTTGAAGCAAAAAACTGAACTGACTGACTTCGATTCAACCGTGCAACTCAATTAGTTTAGTTCTTTAGAAGTGCGGCTGCAATTAGTTTTATTATTATTTTATGGGTTCGATGGCAACCCATGTTGTTCTAAGGTTTATATATTAATATAAATTTCATGCAAATAAGCAATTGGATGTTATGAATTACCTACAAATGGTCAAGCTGATATAAGCCAAATGTGCAATAACGTGAAAAAATATTGCTTTTGGCCAGAAATGTAAATTGAAACAAGAGATTTTATTGGACGTTGCGATACATGTCACTCATATACGAGTAGTCTCTTTTCGTGAAAAGAATCGATGGTTATTACAACTACGCCTTCCTGCGCGTTCGAAAAACTTTTCGTTGACCTTGTAAGGCCCCTCCAAAGTGACAATAATAATTATTGCTTTATTTCGACATTCTAGTGTGAGTTATAGAAATTCGCCGCAGTGTATCTAAATAAAAATTCCAAAATTTTTCCAAAAAGTTTCCAAAATAAGTAAATATTTAGCTAGAGTGTCAGTTAGTAATGAAATTCTAAAGCGTTCCGAAGCAAATTGCAAGTGACAAGGGTACGAACTTTCTCTCAGGCGAGTTCAAAGAGGTATGTAAACCTCAAAAATTTTACAATGAACTTCTACAGCATACCACCATCAAAGCACCAGGGCACTCAAAAACACCCACAAACACTCGGCTCCTTTCTTACGTACTCAAACGGAAATATATCCAGATACTTGGAGTACATGATTACCTACTTTTTTTAAGTTTTTCATTTAAAACATCGTTGCTTTCAGAATCGAAGTTCGTGCCGTTTAACCTTGTATTGAATACAAAATTAATTTCTAATTTTTAAATTGTCTATTTTTAAATAAGCATTTAGCTGAAACATCATACAAGTGGTAAAATTAAAAATATTGTACAACCATGATCAACATAAATAAAATAAGAACATCATCAATGTAGTAGAAGTAAATTAAATACGCATTCCACCGACCACCTAGAAAAAAGTTGTGAGGTAACACACATTAAACAAATACAGTCTAATTGAGTACCTACTCCTTTTTGAATATGGCTAAAATCATTTTAGACCTCATAGGCAAACATGCACTTGAGCCATTGTTTATTTTAAGTTGGCAGCAGAATCTTCGCTTACAACATATTTGCCTTGAGTTGAGGTACGCTTCCAGCTGTGACAACAGTATTAAAAGCTCCTCAAATGTAAGCTTTTTTGCTCCGATGACTTGGCTGGCTCCGATGGTTTGCCATAGACCTACTGTACTAGGTCACGAGGGGGCGTTGAAGTGCCATTCAACCTATATGTCTGATATTGTTGAGAAGAAATCTTCACCCACAGTTAGTCAAAGGTTGATGAAATCGTGCTGTAAGTGTTTGTTGGCGCCGACGAAGTTGGTCCCGTTGTAGCTGTACAGGTTACGTAGGGCTCCGCGGCCTTCTGCCATTCGTCAGAGTGCTGCGAGGAATGCGGATGAGGAGAGGTCAGGAAATTAGTTTGAAGCTGTAAATTTGATTAATATAAGTCGGTGCCAGCGTACGCTTATCATCGTACTTCACTATAAGCGTGTTCAAGATAAGTTCGTAGTTCTCAGCACAAGGCGGCCGCAGAATGCGTTTTGGTTTGCGTTTGCGTGCGTTTCTTTATTTAACAAATTTACCTAGCAAGTAGCTGATAGGGATGGATTATCATGCACCATGGACTTAAAACTTGCGTAAAATAATAGCCATGAGCGGATATCACTATCGAATGATGCGAGTTCCACAGATGGTAACGACAGTCGCGATTTCGGTGTGGATTGCGGATATTTATTTGTTATTCGACTTGTAAGTCGAGACATTACATGTTTTATACGATATACAATTCTTCCAACGCGACCTATGACTAATATTCTACCTTTATTTCTAGCTAGACTTGTAATCAGTCAAACACTCTTCGAAATCTCTACGTAATCGAAGCAGCGCCATAAATGTACTCTTTTCTATCCACCTTATTATTTACTTGTTGAAAGCAATCATAAATTGTTTGTAAGCGGTTAAATAAATAATGTGAAAAATCCGGCTAGAATGGAACCAAAATATTATCATGCCAATGGAAGGACCAGATAAAATGGTAGTGCGGGGAGTAGTATGGTGTAGTATGTAGTATGGTGTGAAAGTGCTAGTTTAATTAAATATTTATGAACTCTAATTGCAGCTTGAACAAACTGGCGTCTTTAAACTTGGCAACCGGAATATGGAGAATCGATAAGTGCTCAATTCTCCTGGGAAAACGCCTGCAGCTTCTTCCCGTACTTCAGGTTGCTTCCCGCAATGCACTTGGAGTTGTGGTCACCATTACACTTATTTAACACAGTTCATCATCATCATCATTACAGACCTTCACAAGTCGAATAACACTGCTGAAAATAGACCTCTCCGAAGGAATGGCACAAATAACGGTCCTAAGCCACCTGCATCAATCGATTTCCTGCATGTCTTACGAGGTCGTCACTCCATCTAGTGGGGGGACGCCCTACACATCACCTACCGGTACGAGGTTGCCACTCATAATCCTTTTTTCCCATCGGTCATCTGTTCTTCGAGCTATGTGGCCGGCCCATTGCCACTTCAGTTTACTAATCCGTTGAGCTATGTCGGTTATTATAGTTCTACTGCGGATAGCCTCATTCCTATGTTTAACACGCAGAGAACCTCCGAGCATAGGCCTCTCTATAGCTCGCTAGCAAAGTTGAGTATTTTTTTAAAGAATGGCAAACGAGCATACGGTTCACCTGATGTTTATTTATTTATTTAACAAGTACACTTACAATACACATATATGGCAATCACGGAAACATACACATTTCTATAATCTCTGATATGTATATCCATAACAAGTGTACATAACATTAACAAATTGAGTCGTGCAATTTTGGGTTAATTTGGAATACAAATATCATCCGATCAATACAATGCAAATTAGAACTATTCAAATAAATTATGTACTTAAATAAGAAAAATTTAAAGATAAAAATGTATTAAACTCTCTTCAGGAGTATGAATATGTTAAGTGACTACCGCAGCCCATGACCAACCACAACACCAGGGGAATCGCAGTTACGTTGCCAGTCCTTTAGAAAGGAATAAGCTCTTTGTTTTCTCATACGGCCGGCAGTGAAGGACCACATCTCAGATCCATAGGTCATTGCTGGCAGTACGCACTGGTTGTACGATCTAGTTTTGGGATTTTGAGGTATACCTGACGAGAAGATGTGTCGCAATCTCAAGAATGCTGCCCAGCCGAGTTGAATCCGTCGATTGCCCTCTCATTCGAAGTTGGACTTACCTAGTCGTACTACTTTTCCCAGGTAAACATACTCGTCAACAATTTTGAGCTTAGTGCTCCCAACAACCACCGACATAGGTCTGTGATGTACATTACACCTCACTTTTGGTTTTGTCCATGTTCATCTTAAGACCTATCCGTTGGCAGACACTATCGAGGTCATTGAGAATAGTGCTTACGTCTTTCAGCCATTCTGCCATAACAACTATATCGTCGCAAATTGAAGGTGAATGATGTATTTGCTATTGACATTAATACCGTATCTTTCCAGTTTAGTAGCTTGAAAACGTCTTTCGATGCAGTGGTAAATAGTTTAGGGGATATTACGTCATAGAAAAGAATTGAAAAAAAAAACATGTTGAAAGTGATCCGGTGCTGGAGCTGAAAATGTTTACAATCCTAAGTCTTGGCTGTTTCATATGCTAAACTTTTTGAATAAAAATGAAAAGAATGTGAATATAGTAAGTCCTTTAATTTACCGTATTCTTAATAATTAATAAGATTATATTTAAATTTATTTCATAATCTTACGTTACCTTTATAACTAAACTCTACGGTATAACCTAATACATATTACTTATATAGCTAGAAAATACTATTAATTCGTTACAGTTTACATTACATTGTCATCATATTAACGACAAAATCTATCTCTCAGCATCTTGGCACTATTTAATGTATTTATACATGTTGTAAATTGTGTTTATTAAATAAACATAATATAATAAATGTTTTTATTTGATAGGATTCGATCAGTAAAAAATTTAACTTCAAGCCTGTCACCCCTATTCTAGACCGAACTTTTTGCCCAAGCACCCCCAATATTTTACTTAACGATACATTTCTACATCAGGTATGAGAAAAATCAGTAGTAAAGTTTCCTTTATTTTCGTGAAACAATTGATATTCAACAGTTAGTTTTTTGTTTTTATTTCACTCTTAACAAATTTGGTGTTTAATGTAAAAAAATATTTGGGGGCGCTTGCGCCGTTACAGGTGCAGCAGCGCCTTTGTAGCTAGTCAGAATTATTGTAAACAACACACACCTGCACGTTTTACGTGCAGTAGCGCCCACACGGCTTCTGTTTCGCTTGTATAAAACGGATGCAGCGGCCGCCGTTAGGGTTGCGCCCTCCTTTCTGCCAAGGAGGGTCGCGTTCGTATACGGCTTAGAGATCTCTAGTCAGATCGTTAAGCCAGTTCCTAAAAGGTTGGGTTTAATGGGTAAAAGTCACCACATAACCACGCAGCCGGCGGCTTGGTATGCTATGAGCATTCCCAACCTCCCTCCCCCGCTTTCCGGAGGGTTGCCCATATTTGCTTCGGGCGCAAAAAAAAAAGCCGTTAGGGCAGTCTTGGCTCTGGCGTAGCTTGGTGCACTTGTTGTACTCCGCTACTAGCTCAACCTCGACTCTTCGGATAATTATGTCGTGGAAACGAATTAATTATTATACTCAGATATTAAATTAGTCTCAGTACAATGCTCTAACGTCGACTGATGGAAAATGTTTCGAAAGAAGCTCAGCGAATCAACATGCGCGAGGGTATCCGATCAGTTAATCTTTCAAGTATTTTACCTTTATTTTTTTATAGGATAGGGTGACAATCGAGCACACAGTCCACCTGATGGTAAGTGGTTGCTGTGGCCCATACACATCTACATCTATCCTCGATTACGAATCAAAATGCAGATGCGTTGTCACCCGTGAGTACTAAGATGGATTGCCTCATTTCCAGTAAAAAGGGTTTCCGGTTCTTTACACTCACCATACGAAAGACAGCAGCATTAAGCTACTATTTGACGCTGTTGTTCTGTGAGAGCGTGGTCCTTCCCCGGTCGAGCCGACCCAATTTTCCTACAACTATACTACTAATATAACTGCAGCATGGCTCTACCACGTATAGTACGTTGTACATTCTTAACACATTTTTGGAAAAATCAACGTCCAATATTTGAATTTAAAAAGCTAATTACGTTATGTGGTACAATTATTTTGTAACTGCTGAAATCCTGAATTTAGTGATTACGTTTTTTAAAAAAATATTCTTTGTCGATTTTCGATAATAGTAAAACCCAATTTTCCTACAACTATACTACTAATATAACTGCAGCATGGCTCTACCACGTATAGTACGTTGTACATTCTTAACACATTTTTGGAAAAATCAACGTCCAATATTTGAATTTAAAAAGCTAATTACGTTATGTGGTACAATTATTTTGTAACTGCTGAAATCCTGAATTTAGTGATTACGTTTTTTAAAAAAATATTCTTTGTCGATTTTCGATAATAGTAAAATTCATCTCATTCATCCGTGTATGTCGACATATCAAGATGTCGAACGGCAAGATCTATGTACATGCAAGATGTATGTACGAAAACGGTTAAATATTGACATGTTTGTGATAAGGGTAGTATGTGTTGTATCAGTTTTTGTTAAAAGCTTTTTAGGTTATATACAAAAAGTGTCTATGTGTACATAGTCCATGTTATTGATACAGGAATGTTTTTGATAGTATAAGTTGTTTTGATATGGGTATGTTATTTGGATTTTACTATATCCAATAAATACTATGTAGCGGTTTTAAATAATATTTTATATCAATTTATCAAAACTGAAATATAATATATTCTAATTCAATAATAGAATCCAGCCTTCAAAATTAATGTGATAATGCGAACGCTAGCTTATTTTTAATGATTAAAATCAGCACTTTCAAATCTGAAGACTTATCTACGGCTTTCCCTAATAAGTTTGTACTTTATTCTAAAACTTGTTTAAAACCCAGAGCAGATAATATAAGCTTGTATAGTTGTGAAAGGATGTATTATCTCATGTACTAACTTTTTCATTTCCTCAAACGTTTACGAGAGCTTATTTCCTGACCGTCGAGGAAGTCTATAATAACTTACTCGACGTTCAGAAAATAGGTCTAATAGAATGTACCTTTTCGTATTAATTTTAATTTGTCGTGTTTTATTTCAGTTAAGTTTTCTTTATATAGAAACAAATCGTTGGTGATCTGATACTAACACCTTTACCTGTTCTTAAAAAAATTGACACAATATAACTATTACAATTTTACATTTATATGTCAAGTTGTTAATTTAATCCGATATTTACGCTCATAATTACATTTCTGTTGCAGTATTCAGTAAATCAAACGACTCCTCTAAGAACAAGGGCAACTAATTGCAAATATATATGAAAATGAAGTCAACACAAATTTTTTAAGTGGTTACTTACATGGCAAATAGTATGAATCATTAGAGATTATTCGATATCTAGATAAATCAGTATACCGTGTGGTTGCCGCGTAAGAAAATTAACTACACCATATCATCTGGCGAGGCAATATATGAGGAGGCCTACCCTTAGCAGTAGATTTTTGACATGATGATGAGATGGATAGATAATATATAGATACATATTATATAAATAAAAAGATAGATTAGATAGATATTATAAAAAATATAAATGCAGATGGGTAATTAAGTCAAAGGGCCAAGATGAGTAAAACATAGCGTCGTACTGTAGCAGATGTAAGACGCAGCTTCACATGGGCAAATCCAGGCGAGTATCTACTATGATCTTGATCTACATGGCAAGCGTAGTTATTATAGCAAATCCCCTTTACATCATAACAGGCCGATTTTCAACCATTTTATCACGCTAACAAAGAAGGAAAGATGGTTATTTAGTGTGCGGTGAATAAATTTATTTATAGTATAAGGAGTAAAATATTTAGAATATTTATATTTTAATTAATATATATAAATATTACATTATTTTATAAAAAATATTTATACAAATTATTCAGTATACTCTTTATATACATTATCGATTGTTAACGTATTATGTCAACGTAAAACGTTTAAAGAAAACGCAACAAAATATGCATAGAATTTAGCATAGAATATTTTGGATTACCTACAATACAAAACTGCAGAACAGCTGACAGCCATTTCAAATCGGTTTAGTGTATTGAACGTAAAACTGCTGACATGTTCTGCATAAAAAATTTACTTTGCATACGTCCGTTGCGTGCTTGAATATTTCAGTTTCGTTCCGTTCGAAAAAAACAACATTCTTTTATCGTACGAGTCATAGTAGAGAGTAGAGACCATTAAAAATGCTTATACTGTAATTTTTCTAGAATTTAAATTTCCTAATAATATACACTACTCTCGTGATTGCTTTCAAGAACCGCTACAACTTTCTAAAGTTATCCGAAATCTATTGTTACGTTTCCCTCTCAACATATGTCGTCTGCTGAAGTATAAAAATATCTATTTAAGTAGATATTTACGCTGTCAGGCTAATTAATATTAATATTTCCCAAGAGGTTTTGGTAAAATTTATACATAGAGCGTTCATATTAACTATTTTATGACGTAATTTTGTTTAACCATGCAGTGTCGGTGTAAGTATATACACTACCCCACCTCCGTGGGTGTCGTAGGAAAAGACAGAGGGGAAAAAACAGGAGAGGGGCAGGTTTTTCATAATAACAACTAATAATAAAAATCTGCGATTGCCAACCCACCTAAAAAGCGTGGCAACTATTGCAGATATCCCCCATATGAGAGAATCTATGAGAAGGTTCAGTAGACTTTTAATAGGCTGTACCGGTAACGGTAACGGTCTTAGTTTAGACCTTTATGACGTTGTTTTTCTTTAGTTACTCATGTGATGATTTATTCTTCCAAGTGTCTCTTGGAAGAAAGTATATTCACCCAAGCAATCCAAAACCGCTAGCGTTGCTTTATAATTATCTAGTAAGAACACCGTTCATGAGGCTTAACACGGGTTAAAGAGCATAAAATCTTGGGATCCAACTTTGGAAATGTGCATAAAAAAACATAATCCGATATTTTTGGGTATCCACAGTCCATCATATAGGATTAAAAGATGACGTTCGTTTTATTTTCGAATTGTTTTCAGCAAACCCTTTTATTTGATATCCATACCGTGTGAGCCCATAGAAAATGACTAAACCGCCATCTTGAGACGTCCGCCAAATAGGGTTTAGTATGACCACAGAATAAATAATAGTACTACGTAGTATGACGTCACTTAGCTAACCATGTATAATCATCCAAACTAAACATGTATGCAAAATTGCAGCTCAATTGGTTGAGGATAACTACTTTAAAATACAGTTGCAAAATTTGACCATAATAAATATACATTGCAAGTTAAATATTTTTTTTATAATATCACTTAAGTTTCATAGTAGAAAGACCCCAGTAACTAAATATCATAGACCTAAGGCACTGTGACATGGATCTGAACATGATTTTGTACTACAATTTGCTATCAAACACACTCTTCCTAATAAGATATCCGAAGTACCATAACGCCCCGCGCTAAGACGACGACAGCCACGGGTATCCTGCTACAACAAACCCGCTTATGACCACCATTAAGAAGTTATTCCTAGGGCATATCGGTTATCGAGTTCACGTTTAAAGCGATCTCGGTCCCGGTAAGGTAGTCTAAGCGACACAATAATAATCCTTTAGACTTCCATCATTATAATAATGCTTTTACGTAGTATCTGATACTTTCAACATATTTGCCTTTATCATAGACTTTATTTTCATATTTTCTACAGACTTTGAGACCCAACTTTAACATTTTAATATTCTTAAATCTTAGAGACACCACAGAGTTATTTTGCAATAAACATCCAAATTTTCAGAGAAGATTCAGAATAAGTAATATAGGCAAATGGTGAAGTAAAACTAATTAAAGAAAAATCTCAAATATTCTGTCTTTTTTATTTAAAAGGTAAAAAGACAGAATATTTTAAATGCGTGGTAATGCATTATTTTAACGCATTATATTACACACGCACACATTCGTAAGGGTCGACTAGTATGCCATATTCTAAGCCATAAAACACATTCAATTTGGGATAATTTCAAATAAAAGTAGATGTGATGATGAATTTTCAGTGTTAAAACTATTTGTTCTTTGATATTTGTAGACGATTTCAAATATAGTATAATTGATTAGAAACGTGCTTCTATCTATATATATGTGCTGAACCGTTGTCAGCTGTCAAAGAATAACGACTACATACAATTTTCACTAACATGGAATAAAACTTTGGTAGTATTGTGATAATAGAAACATGCTTTTATTTAGACGGTAAATTATTGTGTTTCAATGAAATATGCATGTATATCACTTTCTACGTCAAC
This sequence comes from Parnassius smintheus behrii, assembly GCA_036936625.1. Taxonomy (NCBI): domain Eukaryota; kingdom Metazoa; phylum Arthropoda; class Insecta; order Lepidoptera; family Papilionidae; genus Parnassius; species Parnassius smintheus. The sequence continues at coordinate 36,029,676 of JAUPFT010000007.1, forward strand.
AAGAAGTATGTATTGTAAAGATTTTTTAAGTGATGCAGAAAACTTTATATTTTCTAAAGAATATCCTTGCTGCGGTACATTCACAGCCGGATTTCCCGCAGTGTAAAAATTATACCGACGCAAAGCTATTTTAAGGTAAAAGGGGATTCGAAACAAGTTTTTACCTATTATAGTAATCCCCACATCACTGCTGATTGGGGGCATAGCATCTAAAAATGTTGACCCTACAACCATCAGATGGGTGAAGTCGATGCTCTCAAGCAGAAAGGCTAAAATAGCGCTGTTTCAAACTTCGATTGAGGTTGCAACCACAAGAGGCTGCCCACAAGGAGGTGTTTTGTCACCCCTTCTTTGGACTCTTGCAGTTGACCAATTATTGTACAAAATGGCAGACCTACGCATTGACACATTGGGTTATGCTGATAACCTTGTGATCATTGCAAGGGGCTTTTACCAAAGTACTTTATCGTCAATAATACAAAGAGCCCTAAACACCATAAATAACTGGTGTAGGGATAACAGTTTATCAGTTAATGCTGATAAAACTGTTATAATACCCTTTACCAAAAAGAGATGGTTGGACAAATTAGTCCAACCAAAACTTAATGGCAAAGTAGTACCGTTTTCCACGGAAGTTAAGTACTTGGGCGTAACAATCTACCAAAAACTAACGTGGAACTCTCACCTTAGCAAGCACTTAGCACTTAGCATAAGGCAAAAATTGCTTTAGGTACGTGCAGTCGTTTGGTCGGGAACAACTGGGGCTTGCGTCCCAGTATGGTCCTATGGCTGTACAGCAGCATAGTAAGGCCGATTCTCACCTACGCCTTTATTGTCTGGTGTAACAAGGCCAATCAAAAGACGACTGCGGACAGACTAAATAGTCTACAAAGGACTGCCTGCCTAATGGCAACTGGAGCTATGCGATCATCGCCTGGAGCGGCTCTTAATGCACTTCTATGCCTAACGCCCCTTGATCTCTATCTAGAAAAGAAGGCGAGGGCTAGTTTGTATAGGATTAACGCCCAAGACAGTCTGAGCTTGCTCTCCTACAGATTGGGATCCATGCTCGACTCAATTAAGGAATCACCGGTTTTATGCATGATCTCAGATATCATGCGTCCACTACACACTTTTGATAAAAAGTATATAGTGGAATAACCCTCCAGAGAAGACTGGCTGAACGGCCAGGTTATCTGTGAGGTCGGTAGCCTCTTATGGTATACCGATGGGTCTAAAATGGGCCTCGACATAGGCTTTGGAATTTACGGGGAACGCCCCAAATTCAAACTTAGTATGAATTTCGGTAGATACACCTCTATCTTCCAGGCAGAAATTTTTGCCATACTTCGGTGTGCGGAAATCAATCTGCAAAAACACTATGTCAACCATAAAATTTACATAAACTCTGATAGTCAAGCAGCACTGCTAGCGCTGAGATCAAACTTAGTGAACTCAAAACTAGTTGGAGACTGCGTGAACCGTTTAAGCGCCCTGGGTTGTAAAAACAGGGTCGTTTTAAGATGGGTTCCGGGTCACGAGGGTATTGTAGGCAACGAATTTGCCGACAAACTTGAACGGGAGGGCTCAAAGTGCACACAATTTGGACCCGAGCCATTTTGTGGAATCTCAAGAAGCCTAGCCCAATTGACCCTTGAAACTCTTTATCACAATAAATCACTTAAGATCTGGTCTGACACACCAGGCTTAAACATTCTTAAACCTTAATCCGGGCTTTTGATCGTAAATTCGCTTCAGAAGCCCTGGGATTAAGTAAAAATAAATTGCGCATTCTGGCAAGAGCGCTAACTGGACACTGTTGTCTTAAACATGTCCATCCTGGGACTATAAACTCAAAGATGTGTCGGTTCTGTTTCATAACGGAAAAAACGCCGCATACATCCTAACTGATTGCGGACCCTTAATGCGCAAACGTAACACTCATCTGGGACACTATCTACTCCGCCCAGAAGAAGTGAAATTGCTCACGGCTAAGCAACTCCTTCGATTCATTGAAGACATAGGGCTTAGCAGTGAACTATAGTCGTAGCAGCGATCACAATAGACCTTTTAGGTCGCAGTGATATTGGTCTCTTTACCTAGACCTGCATAGCTGCTCGCATATAATTAAAAAAATATTATAGTAATGTACCAATGGTTAAAAGAATTCTCAGAGGTGCGAGAATGTATCTTGCTAAAGCATTGTCATGCACTATTCAAAATTGTTTCACTAATAGTGAAAAGTGTTGGAAAATATTGTTTACTTTTGCGTATTCTATTTTTATATTATTATTAACAATAAGTAAATCAATTACGTCTGAACTAAAAGAGACATCTTTTCAAAATTTAGATTACCCAATTAACACTCATTTATCTCGAACTCGTCCTAAATTTTAATTAAAATAAAGAAAGCGATTTACATGTCGCTTTGTACAATACAAATTCTCAGACGACATCTTGGTTTTTCGTAATGTCTTGAGAACTTCATCAGAGGTATTCTTTGGTCAATCATTCTCAGGATTTACCACTGCCTCCCAGTACTTCTATGAAACCTTTACAAATTTCTGAAAAAGACGCCTTAGAAGCAATTATATCATTTTCAAATTGCTTTGCTGGAAGCATTGACGGAATCACGCCTCAACATCTTAAAGCTCTACTTACTACACTAAGTGCGTCTGCCGGTGACGGCGGCTAAGTATTTATTAATGACATTACAAAATTATGTAATTTTATGCCTTCTGGTAATGTTAATCCAAATTTCATTTCCTAATTATATGTATATGGGTAAGATTATGTGCCTTCAATAAAAAGGATAACGGTATCCATCCTATTGTCTTTGGTTCCACATTTCAAAATAAGTTTGCAGGCTAATCTCTAACCTTAAGACAAAATTATAGCCTCTTCAACTAAGCATTAAAGGTGGCTGTGAGGCGGCGGTACATTCAGTGCGTACATTATTAACAAACTTTTGTACCTGGTGGAGCTACGGTGGTATATTGTAGTTGTAGCACGAATGAGTCGGGTCGAACGGGCAGAATCACGCTCTCACAGAATACCAGCGTAAAAGAGCTGAGTATTGCTATTGTGTTTCGTATGGTGAGTGTAGAATCGAGGCATTCAATCTTAGTCCTCAGAGGTGACAACGGATATGCATTTTTATTCTTAACTGAGGATAAATATGGATGTCTATGGGCCACAGCATCCACTTACCATCAGGTGGACTGTGTGTTCGTTTTCACCCAATGCTATAAAAAAAACTCTAATGCAGAGATGTTCTTGTGAAGGTTGACCTAAGAAATGCTTTTAATTCTACCGATAAGGTAACGCTGCTGAAGTGGCTACCAATACCCCCAAATGTGTCATTACATTTGACAATGTTACAGTCAAAATACTAATTTGTTTTACGAAAACCTTATTATCGATTATGCTGACGGTGTTGAATAGGGTAACCTACTAGGCCCAGCTTTTCCAGTTTGGGAATTCAACTCATTATTTCAATTTTGAAATATAAGCTAAATGTCTAGTATTTTCTCTCGTTCTCAGTATTCTTACTCATATTTATGAAAATTTTAAAAATATTTCTTGTGTATAATATTTATCTTCAATAATTTATTTATCTAGTTCTAGCACAAATAATTAAAATTTCAATCATATTTCTCCAGTAATAAAAACTGTCAGTGCGGAATCACTTTACCCGCTATACTTTGATAAATTGTATACCTTAAACAGCACATTGCTCTTACTATTTTAAAATATTGTGTTCTTGTAACTGTAGATTTACATACTGCGCTCGAGTCCAGTTTTGAAAAGTTCATATATTTTAAAAGATATTGATGTTAATCTTAAAATAACTATAGAAAAAATCTAAATTTGAATTAAAATACAACAGCCTGTACTCAAGTTTCTTAACCTATAAGTTTGGTGGTATTAGTGTAAGAAATATTTCTAGCCTTGCAATGCCTGCTTTCCTTAGTTCGTTACATAGTGTCAGTGATTTATGTTAAAGTTAAACTTAAACATGATACTGAAATTATCCGACAAAAACAGAACAGTGGGATGTTCATTTAGTACGGAGTGTGCAGAAAACTTGTTTCATAATTTTCATAATTACCAATATCAGGCCAGTCTTCTAGCTGTTACGTCTAAGGAATCAAGTCGCTGGTTACATGCTTTACTAATTACTTAATGGGGGAAGCTTGCGCATCGCCATATAAATCCGACTATAAGCGGCGATTCATCAGTGACAATGCTCGTTTCAAACTGGGATACAATTATGGCTTAGAGCGTTTACGTTTCGTCATTCTTAACCATTAGGCTACTTTTTCATCATTTCACTTTCTTCACCAGCCTTCTTTTCCGTTGTAGAGAGAATTTGCCCTATTCTTATTCCTTATTCTTTTTGGTAGTAACATTGACGTTGCCGCCCGTTGCTGGTCTGAGTATTTTGGCCTGAAGTAAATAATATGATAACTACCAGTTGTAAATGATATGATTACACTACCATCTGTAGAACAATATTTATCTGGCATTTCCTTTAGTCGCCCTTTTCGACATCCATGGGACAAAAATATTCTCCTATAGTCACCACTCCGCGGCATACAATTATTACATTACTACATATGTATCTATATATGATATGTATCATATTATATACTTAAAGATTTAAAATTATTTTTTGAAATTGGCTGGCTATTACTACAATTTCTAAGTAATTTAAGTTTGTTCCAATGATTGCAAGCTAATTAATTCACAGAGTTTGACGTTGTTTTTTTCTAACCACGTTAGAAGTTATGTTTCAATTTTTTTCAATACCTAGCGGTCATTAATAAGGTATCACAGCTTACGTAATAGTCCATTGGTAGACATGTGTCAATAGTTCATGAACTATTACAATAGTGATATTACTAGAATAATAATCTAATATTTCGCCTTACTCGAGAGTTATGGTCACAATGAAACAATTACGCACTATTACAGCACTATAAGCGTGGTACGTGTAATGTTATGACTTATGATACGTTGTCGAGGCGACGTATGATACGCTAAGCCGAATTGGACCCGTTTCATTAATATTATGAAATAAATATTTAGTCATGATTTAGCTGTTTTTAACATATAATACTCAAGTGACAAACGAAGCTACAGTCTACGTGATGGTAACCAGCTACTGCAGTTAATGTAAGGCATTGTCAGTTCTGAGTACTATGGTGAAACAACTCCTGGTCTATAATTATACAGGCAGTCTATTGCCTTCAGATCGGAACGCAGCTGTGCAAGCACTGCAATTTGAAGGCTGAAATAGTAGTACTTAATTTTTGAGACATAATATTTTCTTAAACACAGTGGTTGTTTATCATTGTTCATTCAATATTTTCAGAAACTGCGTAAATTAACAAAAGATATAAAATAGTTAAATAAAATTTAATTTAGTAACAATTTATCCCATAGCCGTCACGTTACAGACGGCTATGCTTAAAATTATAGTTCACGTAATCAAGCTATGCTATGATATTACGTAGGTATATGAAAGTGCTTTGTGATATTAACAAGAGCAATTTGGTAAATTGCGGGCAAAATTTAACCGAGGTTATGCAGTATCAAAATGCGAGTAAATTATTAAAGTAAAATAAACACAATGATAATAATTAATATTTATTGTTTACTACTAAAATTGCGAATTAATTATTTTTATTTCTAATAAAACGCACCATAGACTATATTCTGAGTTTCCGGTGAGGTCATTTAAATGTGTCATATTAATACAATAGAATAGAATAATTTTTATTCAATATAGATTACAAGTAATTCTTATTGAAAGTCAATATTTTACATTACCACTGGTTCGAAAAAAAACCTCTGTTCTGGGAAGAACCAGCAAGAAACCCAGCGGGACTTTTTTTAAATATATTTTACAATGTCACAAAATATTTACAAAACTTATTTTAGAAACTGCTGGGAGCGACCACCTCATTCCCGAGGGTTTTAATCAACCATGTATTCATTTATATCACAATAACCCTTTTTATACAGTTTTTGTTTAATAAACTTGGTAATAGAGAAACCCTGTATATTTTCTGAAACTTAGTTGTACTAGCGTATACATTGCCCCAAGAATAAATAACTGTCTCTGTGGAATCGAGAAACTGGTAGCACCAGCTTGTGTATGTTTCTTGTGTTTACAGAGTGCATGTCACTTTTTTTTACTAAAACTACCTTTATTTTTGTGAACATACATCAAATTTTCATTGATATACTGAGAGGCCAAAGTTAATATATTTATTTCTTTAAATTATTCTCTATGAGGCTCTCCTGGTTTAAGGTTGTAAATAGTTCTAATGGCCCTCTTCTGTAAAAAATCTTTTGTTTCTAAATCAGCCGCATTCCCCCATAGCAATATTCCATATATTATGCTATGGAAATAACTGAAATAAACTAATCTAGCTGTCTCGACACTAGTGAGATCTCTAATCTTTTTTACAGCATAAGCTGCAGAGCTTAGTCTGCTTGCTAGTTTATATATATGGCGGCCCACAATTATGGATGGCGGCGAAATCTGTGGCGGCGCTATCGTTTCGCCACAAGCATAACACATCGTAGCCTAAGCCGGGATATCAAAGTTCCGAAGGAAAACTGTGTATATAGAAAAGTCTATAACTATAACACGGAGCGTTGGCCTCTTCCCGGGCAGAACACCATGTCCGGCGGGAGATCTCACTTTTTCCATCACGGCAACAAATCTATCAAATGCTGTCTATGGAAGAGGTATTTCTCTCTTTGCACTGAGACCGAAAAGGGCATCAAAACGGTTCACAACAAATTTATTTTTACGGCATGCCATCTAGGTTGGTCAAGTTAATAATATAAACCCTAAAAGATTATTAAAATTTACCGCCTTTAGCGCCCACGGCAGAGCACAGGCCTCTTCTCTTTATTTAGATGTTTCCTTCACTAAATAAGTAAACACTGCGCTAGCACTGCACCGATAATATAATTTTCTATAACTTATTTCAATTATATTAGGAACATTTCGCTCCTGGAATGGATTCAACGCAACGTTATTAATAGCCTCTACGCCATTCTCTTCCTACACGAACGACGACTATAAAGCACACGTACACCAATCAAGAAATAAAATTCATTAAGTATCCGCTATCTTCACTATACTGCAAAACGCCTTTCACAATGGAACTGACTTGCTAAATAAAATATTGTGGTTGAAGTGTTCATATCCATTATGGATATGACAATTCCTACATTTTTTTAAAGTCTCAGATACCTTTTCGACTGCGTAAAAAAATTACTGAACAGAGAAGACTTAGAATCCTATAATCTATGTCACTTCCACAATTAAGACGAATCTGACGAAAACCCATACGCACAAAATTCATCAAGCTATTTAGACTACGGAGCGTACCATAGAAATAAACATAAATACTTAGTCGGGTCATAAGTTCTGTCAAAACCTTATTATTTAAAAAATTTGAATACTGTCTATCTAGATGAACTTAACTAATTTTCAAATATAACGTTTGCGCTTGCCAAAAATAAAAAAAGACCATTCATTTTCAAATACGGGGTGGTCGAAGAAAGAAAATAGAGTAGCGGTTATCGCGTTGCACCGTTGTGGTTAGGCGCCAAAAGAGATTTTCAATATTCTACAAAAATTGAAAATAACTCTACGATTTTTTAATCGCACTATCAAACAATTCACTAAAGATTGAAGCATATAAGATCGTACGAGGACCGGCTGACCTCGTACAGTTAGGTCACCTGCGATCATCAAAGCAGTGAAGGCGCGAATTCAATGAAATCCTGTTTGTAAACAAAAAATCTAAGCTATTCAGATGGGTCTAAGCAGAACCACGGTCAAAAGAGTGACCAATGAAGACCTAGGACTGCGAGCTTATCGTAGGAAGACCAGACATTTTTTGAACAAGCGCTTGAAAAAAATTATGCTGGATAGATCGCGCGCTTTGTTACGGTGGCACGGGGAAATATTACCGCGAAATTTTGTTTTCATTTCAACGTGGAAGAAAGTTATAATAAACAAAATGATAAGGTGTATGGTGTCCACAGCAATGAAGAAGCCATCACACGTATTTACGTTCAAATAGCACATTATCATTCGTCACTCATGGTTTGGCTTGGAGTCTCATATTCAGGCTTAACTGAGATGTTTTTCTGCGAAGAAGGTGTAAAAATCAGTGCCGAGGTGTACCAAAATACCGTCCTGAAAACATAGTGGAACCCCTTTCTCAAAGAAATGTTCAAAAACAGACATTGGATATTTCAACAAGACTCTGCACCAGCTCATAGGCCACGAAGCACGCAAAACTGGTTGACTGCCCGTGAAATTGACTTTATCGGACATGAAGACTGGCCCTCTTCTAGTCCAGATTTAAGCCCACTGGATTATAAACTAACATTTGGAGGAAAAAGTCTGTGCTAAAGAGGAATGCCTCATCGGTAATTGAAATCTCTCCTAACATCTTTGGCTAAAGTAGCGGCAGAAATAGATATGAATGTGGTGCGTGTTGCGATTGATGATTGGCCGCGTCGATTAAGGGCATGTATTCAAAATAGGTGAGGGCATTTTGAATAATATAAACAAAATTGTGTTCTAAATTAAATTACATTTCATTTCACATATAATTTCTATATAATCATCACAAAGTGTATCATTAACTTTATAAAAAGTTTTTGACGGAATTTGTGACCTGACTAAGTACATTCATACATATACTCGAAAAACATTACCCTCCTTCTGGTCCAATCGGGTAATAAGCACCTTTCCAAGTTGTGTGCTGTGTTATGACAGATATACTTAAACCGCTTATTGTGCAACTTCATCACAACTTTTTAAGATTTGATAAACAAGTTAGTAGCAAGATGAATAAATTATTAATATTAACAATTCTGTAGAGATTGACAAATGACAAGATATCCAATACGACTATACTTTCACCGTTAACATAAGAGTCCACTACTGAATATATATATATATATATATATCCTCATAGATTGCCTTATTTAGAGTTGGATACTACCGTCTTTTATTACTTAGTTGTTATTAAGAAAATGCTCCATTTCCGGTTTTTTTTTTCTACGTCACTTCGTACTACACCCATGGCACGATATAGGTAACCGTGAAGTGGCATAGAAAGACACGTAGCTATGAGGATCCGTAATCCTACAAGCTGATAAATAGCAACATTATCCATGCAAGGAAATCTGTTCCGGACTGAGCAACCTGATTGCAAAACAATGTATCGATGTAATCAATTCAATGGGCATATTCCTGTAACGGCTTACATCCTGCAGTAAAGAGTTTCTGAAAACACTTTGTAGTTCTAGTGACCATCGCACACAAAGCGTGGCGAGTGTGGCACCGAACCGCCCGATGCAAAGGTTTTTTTTTAAAAATAATTACCAATAATATTAGAACGCAATCACGTTGCTGATACAACAGTTATAACGTTATTATAATTAATTACTATGCTTACTTAAATTTTAGATCACTTTTCTTACGGTCACTAAAAACATGGATAAGTTTGGTGCTTGTATTCATAGATTGCAAGCAGTTTATATTTGATCCCGTCGGAATAACTAAAACTATTTACTCAGTTTTAAGTAACGATATTTACTTACAGAATAGACTGGCATATTGCACACATTCCAACTGATGGTAAGTGGATGCGGGGGCTATAGTCATCTACATTTATCCTCAATCGAAAATCAAAATGCAAATGCGTTGTTACCCCTGACAATTAAGATAGAATGCTTTGTTTCCCTAAAAAAAGTCTCCAGTTCTCTACCCACCATACGAAACACAACAGCACTAAGCTGTTAGTTTACGATGGTATTAGATACGACAGATGTGAGATATGACAGATGACACTACTACGTGTTAAAATAAAAACCAGCACAAAAAATACCACGTGATCGGCGATGAAGGACGGAATGGTATTGAAAATCGTCTAAGTGATTAAATATACCAAGTTTTGGAAGACTTGAAGTCCGCCAAAGCGCTATAGGACAGAGACCAGACTTCGCAACCATTTCAAAATGGAATAGAGGCCTATGCCCAACATGAAGAGATAGCCTATTTATTTATCTATTTATATAGCTATGGTTAAACAACTTTAGCTTTAATTATCAGAAACACGCAGTGCTAGAATTGATAGTCTTTGCTGCTTTAGTAGTTTGTATCAAGTTGTTGAATTTTTTTTTTACATTCATTCGCAAACGTTGCGGAAATATAACCTTTGGTAATAGACTCTAATCGTTTTTGTTTATTGTTCTATTTTACTTTAACCAAAGCTTGTATTTGGCCAAGAAAATGATGTGTTTCTACGTGGTATAGCCACGCTGCAGCTATATATAGTTGTAGCAGGAATGGGTTGGCTCGACCGGGGCAGGACCGCGCTCTCACAGAACACCAGCGTAAAATAGCAGCGTAATGCTGCTGTGTTTCGTATGATGAGTATAGAGAACCGTAGACCCTTTTTACTGGAATCGAGGCATTCCATCTTAACCTCAGGTGTGACAACACATTTGCATTTTAATCCTTAGTTGAGCACTAAAATGCACATGCGTTGGGCCACAGCATCTACTTACTATAGGGTGGACTGTGTGCTCATTTGTCACCCAATGCTATAAAAAAAAGAGTTTGAAATATGACACTCTAGACTTACGTGGTGGCCGTTAGACGGTTTTTGATCCTCTTTTCTTATAATACTAAGATAGTTTTCGTAGACTTTATTAGTTCATTTTCATTTTAAAAGCTTTTAAGATCCCCGCATAGTCGTCTAGTAGAGCCGCGTGAAGCGCAATGCATTCAATCTTTCCTCATAGGACATGTAGTGTTTGCGGTGTTTTCCTTTACCAGGTATCGTAATCTACTTCCTTTAATTTACGTTCAGTTTAATTACTTTTATACTATTATAAATTAAATTGGGTGCCCTTGAGAACTTATCTAAGCGATAATTTTGATAAAAATCACGACAGTCAAAATGTGACGGTTACGTCTGTGAGCTCGCGGTGCAGCTCATAGTGTTTATATAGTAAAAGAAGGGAAAACCTGGTAGATCATGAGGTGGTGATAGATGGCAGCAACCATCTCGTATATACCAGGTGTAAGATATCACGACAGACATTTGCTACTGCGACCCCTAATCATAACAAGCCTGACAACTAGGTACACCAAGCCTTTATAATAATGAGGGAGGCTCATGTTCAACTTTGGGCGGTCTAATAAGGAAGTAAAATTAATTGAAAAATTTTATTGTATTGAATAACGCTACATATACACTTAGAACCCTACAGGTGTGGGGCTAGGCGCTGGCATTCAAATATTCGCAAATCTATTTTGGTTCTAACTTACTGAATATCGATGGGTAAATTTTATTGATTTTTATCATTTAATGTTTATTAATACATATTGCAAAAAATATAAATCTATTTATAAAAGTGTTTCATAAAAATAAAAGGAAAAGCTGCACCTATCCATATTAACCCAGTTACGAGCACCGGGTTTCCCGTTATAATATTCCAGGTGGGTAATGAAAGGATTTCACTGAGCTCTAAACATACATAGATTATCTATTGAATAAATATCGAACGCTGACGTTAGACATTTAAGTGACAATGGACAGTAAAGGCTGTAGATGGAGAACTGTTTACAGAGGCTACGGCTTTGTTCTACGTTCAGTAATGCAGAAACCTTAACTTTCAGATTTTTCGATACCTTCTGATTTTTAAATCGTCAACACCGCGTATTGCACTACACTGCATATGGACATAAACCTCTAGCAACCATTTATCATCTAAAACTTGCTTCTGCCCAGAGTGCCTGCATGTAAACGTATTCGTGTGGCCACTATAAATTTTATTTTCTCTTGGTGAAAAATATGGTTGCGTTATATTTAAGTGTAATAATTATACATTTACTAACTTAACAGAAACTTATTTACAAATCATTTATTATAAAATATATTATTTTATTACTCTGGTCCTCAACAATTGTCACGTTTACCAAATTTGAAACATAATGACTTCTTAAATTTACGCGAACACTACACATTGAATAATATTCAAAAACTGGAGGTAGCCGGAATAACTATGACATTTGGACTTTAAACATCTCAGTCCCCCCCCCCCCCCCCCGTGACCACGGGTACTGTAAAGCACCCAAAACGTCGGGATAGTAAAAATAAATTAAAGTTGAATTAAACTCGATAAAATCCATAAATAATAGTTTTATTCAATGAATTTGAAACAATTAATGTAATGGCCTATAGACGTGCAAGGAATTAAAAAATAAAAATTATATAATTACTTTGAAAACTAATCATTTATAAAAAATGGACTTTTAAAAACTCTCACATTTATATAACACATGCTGCGCACAAGCCGGCACCGCCCCGGTTTCGCACGAGTGATTTCTGGAGCTCGACAACAGCGCAACCTACCGGGTTCAATTGAGTTTTAAACCATCCAGGAGTCCGCTCAAATACACACAAAAAATCATCAAAAATCTTTCAAACTGTTTTCGAGTTTTAGCGAGACAGCAATTGATTTCTATATATAAGTAGAATATTTAGTAGGTTTAAAGGAATTAATTTTAAGGATTATTTCAATTTTTCTTATACGAATTGCTTTCGGTAGTTTGCAAACTAGAAAATTTATCATTTTTTGTTCGCCATTAAGATAAATTGCAAAGATAGCGTAACTCCGGAGCACATTATGTGAATACATTGTTGGATGACGGTAAAAATGGACTCGTATGTTCTCCTGCAAGTTGATTCATTGCTCACTAGATATCAATCGTCGTCCAACTAGAAAATGCTCTTTTCACATATTTCATTGATGAAAAAGACTATTTACACATTTAATATTTAAATTATTTTATAATAAATATAATACTAAGTTATCCAGCATCATTGCTTAAAAATTAAGTGACAAATATAACTATTAATCAAACTGGTGGTAAGCGGCTAATGGAGTCCACGAACAAGTTAATAAGTGCGTCACCTCCGAGGACTAACATTGAATGCTTCAAAACCTATAATTATATTGGCTCTCTTGTACTATTCAAATGTTCGGGACATAGCAGTGCAAGTACTGCTGTTTAGCAACAAAATAGGTAAGAGGTTGGTACCTTCTCAAATCCTAGCCAAAAAAGTAGTTCTACTACTTAGAAAAAATATTTTAAAACTAGTGGTCTATAACAAAATTAGCTAAACGGAACACCCATGTCATAGCCTTGGTATCTGCCTGTTTGTCCGTCCATTTGTCACAAACAAAATTATTTCGCTTATGTCATTTAAATTGGTATAACTGAAATAAACATTTGATAAAACACGGATGTGAGCTTTTTTAAAAACAGTAACAGAAAATTTATTCAATATAAATTATAAAAAATACTTACGAAAATTCACTCTTTTGTTTAACTCTTTGTTTCATGGTGGTCAGTAGAGATAACCACCTGTTTATTCGCTTTTTTTACGATATAGTGACATATATTGCTTCCAATTTGAATGAATATGTACGATATAAATGTAAAACATTTGAACAGCGTTATTGGTCAGTGCTTTGACAGAATGACAGATGGACGGATAAGTAAACTTTGAAACGAAAGTTGGTGAAATTTGAATTCATTGTGTTGCAACTATTTTATTTAATTGGTAAGTAATTATTTACAAATATGAATTATTTATTTTCTCTTTTTGTTCAAATATTATTAATAAAACGTAATAGGATTTCGATAATAACGCGTAATTTAAAGTGGTTAGCAATGGTAACCCCGTACTATAAAGGTAAAAAAGTTTTCAAAAGTAGATATAAATTGTATTGGTTTTATTTTTACAGAATATGGAAAGAAGATGCTTATTGAACTGGGAAATTAAGAATGCCTTATCGGAATATGTTGATTTACATTCCGATAATGGCATTTATGCGGGTGGCGATAGTTCAAATATCGAAGATGAGGTCATCATTGAAGGACAGAATAAGACGATGGGAGAAATTTTTATCGAAGAAGACTTCCAAGGTACAGACCTACGTAATTAGGAATTCGACTACGAAGATGATACACCTCTAGCCAGATTATCTTTTGCTCAGCCTTTAGTTCCATCATTATCACCAGAACCACAAGCAGGACCATCTACTGCTCAAGTTGAAATACAGGCTCCAAAATGAAAAAAATCCTACTCAATTCTACTTGCTGGTGATTTTGTCTCCACACATCACATATCTACTAACTTGTCATCTCTAGTCGCTCACATCGAACTATCTCCACTAAAGATTTTTCCATTATTCCGGACAAAAGAGCTTGTTCAATATATTACATTTCTTACTAACTAATATGCAGAACAAAAAGGAGGACTTTATAAGCCTGTCACAGAAGAAGATATGAAAGTTTTTATTGCTCTTAATTTAGGGATGGGAATAAAAAAGAGCCCGATTAACCAAGATTACTGGTCTTCTTCAACTGACTTACGAGACAGGTACATATCATCAGTGACGAAATTTTCCTGGATTCTAGGGAACTTACATATGAATGATAAAATCTTGATTCCTAGTAGGACAGATTCTAACTATGACAAATTGTACAAAATCAGACCGTTTTTTTTATTTTTTTATTTTTTATTTTATATTTTGATAAAATTAGAGACTCATTCATAAAAAAAACTATTACCCTACGAAAAATATTGCAATACATGAGTCAATGGTGAAATTCAAAGCAAGAAGTTCGCTCAGGCAGTATATGCCCAAAAAACCAACGAAACAAGGATACAAGATTTGGACAAAGTGTGCATCTACTGGCTATTCACTTTAGTTTTCACTTTGGAATATACACTGGAAAAGTTGGGAATATACTGGAGAAAGATTTAGATAGCCAAGTTTGTGCAGGCCTAGAAGACCCGTTGATAGAAGAGTCTTGCTTTGAAGATTATCATTAACAGTAATTTTATCTTTTATTGAGTAGTGCTAACAAATTTCGTAATTTTATGTTTGTATGAAGCATTTATTGTTCCCAAAATGTATCAAAAATGTGTAAAACATAATTGTTCGATAATAAAAAATAAAGACTATATTTAGCCATTTTCCTCACAGTGGTCACCCACGATAACCACCCTGTATATAATCCCACTACCAAATTACATATGAAAAACCGACAAAACTACTTATAACTATCCTTATCTTATTTGATATAAACAAAAATATTTGATTTTCTCTGAACATTAAAATCTGTGCCTCAAGGAGTTAATTTATCACTAGGTCGAAAAAAACCTCTGCCCAGGGAATCACCAGCAAGAAACCCAGCCTGACATTACTTTTAATTGGAGTTTTAAAATTAAGAGATTAGTTTTAAAACGGAAAATGAAAAGTTCAATAATGAAAATGTTTCCGACCAAAATCAATTTTAATGAAATGTGATATTACAATTTAGGTCGTAAAAACATGGTGGGAAAATTGAAATTGGAACGCTCGTATTTTTACCCGCAAATAGGTCGTATTTTCCAAATATAACTTGCCACTGTCTCATATTAAAAAAAAACTTATTTCGTAAAACTTTCTACGTGGCCTGTCGTATATATTATTCTGAGTGAAAAACTTCTACACATCAAAAGGTTTTGCGGGATATACAGACATACAGATAATATTACCAATCGTATTGTTTTGGCTTCAATATAACTTATAATAGTCCATTTGACAACAAAACATGTCAGAATTACACACCCAACTTTTACAAATTCATTGTTTTATATAAAGAATCCTACCCAATAATCAAACACGGCTATGAAAACAGCGACAAAGAAAAAATAGAACAAAATAGAATAACTTTCTTTAAGAATAACTTCAAGAAAACTTGACCCCAATATACGGAGGCTAAATTTATTCATGAATGGTTTATAAGTATAAATTTTTTATACGAACAAAGATATGTTTATAGATATACAATTGGATAGAATTCGTTACTCTAGTTCAATACAAATTTCTTATTAATTTATATGGTAGACCAAATGTCAAAATTCTCAAATTTGACTAACCTATTTATGCTTGACTTAACAACAAATAGACGAAATGAATACTGTAGACCACTGCTATGTTTGTTATTTTCTAATGACAGTTTAAAACCTATAGGGTTATCCTCATCAGTTTCTAGAAAGTCGTCTCAAGTTACAGACACGTGAAAATAGTGTCGTGTAAAAATCACAAAAGGCCATGAAGCTTATATCAAATAATGGTCAGATAGAGAAATCTTGTCAACAGATTTCGGTCTGAACTTTAATAATTGTAAATCATTATTCCTACCTGGAATAATTATTTGTAGACCATACAAACACCGGTATAGAGCGAGATTCGAACCCACCGCGGCGCTGCTGCGATTTAATAACGTATAAATATACACAAACTGTATTTAGATGATATTAGTTGCAATTATTTTATGTTTTCCCTGATGTCCACGCTTATACGTATGTACCCCTGAGGCCTATTGGTTTACGTACGTACAACTCTATTATGATTGATAATCCGTCAATGTAACAGTAAAACAAAAAGGTGTTACCCGAATGTAGAAATACTTTCGGGTAACACCTTTTTAAAAAATAATAATTTACTTGGTGAAATTGACGCGATTTTTAAATCCAATAACATCAGCGAATTTTTTTTCAACAATTGAAATAGTTTTATTTAGTTTTCCCCGCTCATAGTTGGTATTCTTACTCGCCCTTATAGTGGGGTGGGTAAGAGTACCCATTACCCCATATCTTCCCGTGGGTGTTACTCCAGACAAATCGTCTCCTTTCAGCAACTGCTTCTGCTGCGGTGGAGGTTTGCTTTGCAGAAGACAACATTGACCTCACCGTCACACAAGAGCCGTAGGTGGCCACCATTCTAGATCTGGGATTGTCGGCTGCCGGTAAGATTTAATACTAAAGGCAGTAGTCCCAGAGCTTGTATAATTTACAATAAAAATATTGAACCTTTAGCTGTTCCAGAGTACTGCAACGATGACATGGTTACAACCTTCATAAATCTCAAGGGATGCACAGGGTCCAGAGTAACCATTTGCTTAGCCTATCTTCCCGGAGAGAACTCAGATCCTACCATCAAGTTAGAGCGAGTGGCGCAGTTCACTCGAAAACACAACGCCGAACTGGTCATATGTTGTGATGCTAATGCTCACCACACAGCCTGAGAAAGCACTAACATTAACGAAAGAGGTGAGTTATTTTATGATTTTCTCATCTCCAACCACCTGGTAAGCCTAAACTTAGGGTGCAAGAAGTGCTAGACATTATCTTTGCTACCAATAACATGTCCAGGCGGATAAATGATTGATGCATGTTAGTAGTGAAAACTCGATGTCCGATCACAAACACATTTGTGATTGGAGCATCACCAACTTATTAAACTGTTGATTTTAGGGTTCCAAAAGCTCCCAAAAGCTCCTGGGATTTCTACAGATATAGGAAGAATTTGGAAACGTTTCCTAAAAGAATCAAAACAATTGAAGGTCTGGAGTTAATGGACGGAGACAGTAACTGTAGCTATCCGTGAAGTCCTCGAGGGCAGCTGTCCCGTCAAAACCAAGACCTCAACACGAAAAGTTTCTTGGTGGGATACCAAGCTAGAAGAGCTTAGGGAAAAGACTAGAAACTATTCAATAGGGCTAAAAAATAAATAGTGGAATGCTTATAGTGCAGCCCTAACCGAATATAATAAATAAAAACAGGAAAGCCAAATTGAAGACGCTACTGCTATATGTCTACGATTTAGTTTTTGAAAATGGTTTTGAGAGCTGATTAGTTTTTGAAATCGATCGATACAGTCGTTTAAAAGTTATTCCAAAAAAAGTTTGTCCAAAATTTTATTTTTGATAATTCTCAAAATCTACTCGTCCGAATCAGTTCATGTTATCACTAATCATATTTCACATTGAGATCTTTAGAACGCCGCAAACCGCAACTCAATCACAGGTGAAATAAGTTGGAATAGTTTCCTGTGATCTCTAAACGTCGGGATCTGATGAAAACTCGATGTTCAAAAATTGGGATGCAACCAATATCTTCCCTATTTTTGAAAATTTTCTATTTTCTTAGCGGGGAGTTAAAAACCAAGTCTCACAACTCAGTTCTTCTACCGTAAAAAGTTGTGAGATCCGTGTAACACTGAGTCGGTTAATTTATTCAGTCCCTAAGGGTCCTTTTGTCTTGAGTTATTACGTAGTTAGCTACGTCAGAATCTTATAGTGACCATATCAATAATAAAAGTCGTTTACGTTTTTAATAAATTGATTGACTTGGCCATCACATGAAAACACAATTTATCTCAAAAGTAATACATATTGTATTAAATTAGATTGTTTAGTGCGATTGCCAAGTCAATCCATTTATTTAAAACGTAAAAGATGTTTAATATTGATATGGCCACTATTAGATATTGTCAGGTTAGCTAATTACGTAATAACTTTAGACAGAAGGACCCTTGAATAAATTAACCATCTTGAATTACACGGATCTCACAACGTTTTACGGTAGAAGAACTGAGTTGCGAGATTTGTTTTTTTTTACAAGTTATGTTTTTGATGGCATCTCAATTCTTTTTGAAGATAATCCTACCTTTTTTCCTTTTCGGTACCTTCTACTTCTTGAATACCAACAACGTACCCATCTACACCTATTATGCGTATACGGGTATTCATTTACTGCAAATATAACTTTGTAATCCTATATATTTATATGGGATTACAAAGTTATTAATGCAGTTGATGTATCTAGAAAACTGGACCGAAATTAAAAAATATTTTAGTTTTTCTTTTATTTATGTACTAAACACTAATTATATTCTAAATTTGAAGCTTCTATGTCTGCTTGAAGAGCCTTAGAGTTTTGATGATCGGTCAGTCAGTCAGTGAGTGACAAAATTAAGAAACTTTGACCAGTTCTAATTCTTAAACTACTAGTTCTAATTAAATGAAAGTTTTATCCACTACGAAGTTAAATATAGGTAAAGGTCGAAAATGGCCTGGATTGCTTCGAGAAAAGGTACGGCCGAGCAGCTTTTTTGCTCGACTTGGCTGGGGCACTGCCGTACCCCCAGATGAAAACACAATCCATCTGACGGTAAGTGCCAACTGTATTCCATAGATACTTGCAACTAAATTCAAATAAAGATTGTTAGACTCAGGGCTAAGTTAGAATGCCTCACAACCTGTGTACTGGCTCCCTATACCCTTCAGACTGGAATACCGCAATGCAATTAAAAAATCAAGACGGACTGCCAGAAGTCCTTCTACTCTATAAGACTGACTGAGGAACTTACTTCCTACCACCTATTAAAACCGAGTAAAGGTCTAACCTTCTTCATAATACCAGTAGTGAAAGACTACATCAACAGTGAAAAAATAAATATACTTAGTTGGGTCATAAGTTCTGTCAAAAACTTCTGGCAAAGAAAAAAGATAGAGTAGCGGTTATCGCGTTGCACCGTTGTGGTTACGCGCCAAAAGAGATTTTCAATATTCTACAAAAATTGAAAATAACCCTAAAATTTGTTTATCGCATCGCATCGCATCAAACCATTCACTGAAGATTCAAGCTTCGAAGATGGTAAGAGGACCGGCCGACCTCGTACAGTTAGGACATCCGCGATCATCAAAGCAGTGGAGGCGCGAATCCAACGAAATCCAGTTCGTAAACAAAAAATCTAATCTCTTCAGATGGGACTGAGCGGAACCACGGTCAAAAGAGTGACCAATGAAGATCTAGGACTACGAGCTTATCGTAAGAAGATCGGACATTTTTTGAACGAGGGTTTGAAAAAAATTTGGCTAGATAGATCCCGCGCTTTGTTACGGCGGTACGGGGGGGGGGGGGGAAATACCGCGAAATTTTGTTTTCGGAAGAAAATATTTTTAACATCAAAAAAAGTTGTGATAAACAAAATAATAAGGTGTATGCCCACACCAGTGAAGAAGCCAGCACGCGTATTCCGAGGGTTCAACGAGGATATTATCCTTCGTCACTCATAGTTTGGCTTGGAGTCTCATATTCAGGCTTAACTGAGGTATTTTTCTGTGAAAAAAGGTGTAAAATCAGTGCCGAGGTGTACCAAAATACCTTCCTGCAATAATAATGGAATCTCTTTCTCAAACAATGTTCAAAAGGCATTGGATATTCTAACAGCGTTCTGCACCAGCTCATAGGGCACGAAGCACGCAAAACTGTTTGACCGCCCATGGAATTGACTTTATCGGAGATGAAGATTGGCCCCCTACTAGTCCAGATTTAAGCTCATTCGATTATAAGAAATAACAGTATTTGGAAAAAAAAGTCTGCGCTAAGCCTCATCGGAATTTGGAATCTGTCCGAGGATGTTTAGCTAAAGCAGCGGCAGACATAGTTATGAGTGCGGTGCGTGCTGCGATTGATAATTGGCCGCGTCGATTAAGGGCATTTATTCAAAATAGGGAGAGAATTTTCGATAATTTAAATAAAATTGTATTCTAAATTAAATTACATTTCATTTCATATAAAATTCTTTATAACTATAACAAAGTGTATCATTAATTTTATAAATAGTTTTTGACAGAACTTATGACCTGACTTAGTATATGTCTCTTTAAAAATTGTTACTAATTTTATAATTTATTTTTTGTAATGTTCATTATTGCCGTGTAGTGGCGGTTGAGAATATCCACTACCCCATTTCTTCCCGTGGATATCGTAAGAGGCGACAGAGGGAGACAGACAGGAAATGGGCAGCAGCATCTACCTGATAACAACAATAATATAATAATAAAACTGCGATTGCCAACCCGCTCGCCAAGCGCGGCAACAATGGCAAACATTCCTCCATGAGCAACGTCACAAACGAATGGCCCCCATTCCTCGGCGGCCCTGCTATTCCTGGCTACCGTGGCGACCATGGTAACGGCGAGGCAGGGGGTGCTAAGAATCTCCGGTGGAGGTTGCCAGTTGCCACCTACGACGACTCGACCTGGCAACATATAACGCACGTATCCTGAGTACTGACAGAAAATACTGGAGCTGAAAGAAAAAGTAGACAAGTTGCGCTGGCATATTATAGGATTATCGGAGGTCCGAAGAGAAGGGGAGGACACAGTAACCCTCGAGTCCAGAAACTCGTTCCATCACCGGTAAGGCGACCATCCGTCCCAAGGTGGTGTTGGACTTATCGTCCACAAGTCTCTCGTCAACAATGTTGTAAAGATTGAGAGTTTGTCGACGAGGGTCGCGTACCTGATACTCAGATTCACCAAATGGTATTCGCTGAAGGTCATACAGGTTTACGCACCAACCTTGACACATCCCGATAAAGAGGTGGAGGAAATGTATGAAGATATCTCTAGAACCATGCGTTCCTCCAAAACCCACTATACGTTTATGGGAGATTTCAACCCAAGACACAAGAAAAAGTAGTGAGCTGAAGTTAGGGAAATTCGGAATAGTGCAAAGGAAACCTAAGGGCCAGCAGCTGGCCGACTTTATGAAGAAAGAGGAACTCTTTATGACGAACTCTTTTTTCCAGAAGCGGCACCACAGGAAGTACACCCGGTTGAGCCCCGACGGTTCGACAAAAAATAAGATTGACTTCATTATGACGACCAGACGCCAACTATTCAGTTATGTCTCAGTGATCGCGAGGGTGAAAACTGGCAGCGATCATCGAATGGTTAGAGGCACACTTAACTAAAAAGGTAAGTTGGAGAGGTCTCGTCTAATAAAGTCAACGCTCCGTCCCCCTTGTGCGCTAAACAGGGTCCCAAAAACTGTAAGCTCGAATTACAAAAACGTTTTCAGTGCCTAGAAATGACAAGCTCATGGAAACTGTCTACGCTCTGTACTGTCGGAGCTCTGTAAATTTCTGTAAGACCCACCGTAGAAGAACACAAAATCTCTCCGATCATACTTTTAATCTCATCGATGTTAGACGGGAGATGAATCTGCAGTCGTCAGCAGATTTGACAGCATACAGGCAATTGAACACACAGATCTCAAAATGTATGCGGCAGGACTGACGCAACTTCAATACAGATCGTATTGAAAAAGCGATTGAGCGGAACCAGGGCTCCAAAGTTTTTGTCAGAGATCTGTGTGAGAGAAAGAGCCAACTGTCAAAGCTGAAAACTGAGTGTAGCAGCATCGTTTTCGGGACACCTGAGATTTTGAGTGATATTGGGAGTTTCTATGGGCAGTTGTAAACATCATCGTTGGAGCCACACGCAAGTGTGAGTAACGATCCAAGAGCAAGTCTTATCCGACACTATTGCGATGATATCCCCGACGTCAGTCTGAGCAAGATTAGAATAGCTCTACAGCACCTTAAAAACGGCATGTCCCTGGGCAAGGAATGAATTGCGGCGGTTAGCTTATGACAGCGGGTGGTAAACCAGTATTTGAAGTGCTTCAGAAGCTCTTTAATTCCGTCCTCCACGGAGGCACTACTCCTGAGGCTTGGAGCAGAAGTGCGGTCATCTTGTTCTTCAAGAAAGGTGACAACACTAGCTTGAAGAACTCTTCTTCTTCCATCCCTGATCCCGTTATTTGGGGTCGGGTCTCCTCACTTGTCTGCACCAAGACAAACGGTCTTGGGTTGTCACATCCGGCAACTGGGCTTTCCTTAGGTCTCTTGCGATATTAGATCACCATTTCATTGGCGGGCGTCCTCTGCTTCTCTTTGTTTCTGGCAGGCTTAGAGCTATTTGAACTGCATGATCTTCGTTGCGTCTTTTAATATGTCCATACCATTTTAGGCGATTTTCAATGATTTTATCTGTAATAGGTGCGACTTTAAAGCTGCCACGTATATGTTCATTACGGACTTTGTCAAGCCGAGTCACACCTCCCGCCCACCTAAGCATCTTCATTTCGTTAGTATGGAGAGAGAGATCTCTTGAAGAACTACTGACCGATATCCCTTCTGAGCGGCGTCTACGTGCTGTTTTCGAGAGTCATTACGAATCGTCTCGCACGCAGACTAGACGACTTCCAGCCTCCCAAACAATCCGGTTTCCGAAAAGTCTTTAGCACTATAGACCACATACACAACCTTCGGCAAATTGTACAGAAGTCCGAAAAGTAAAATCTTCCACTATGTCTGGCATATGTAGACTATGAGAAATCCTTTGATTCTGTCGAAATATGGGCGGTGCTACAGTCTCTTCAGCGGTGCCAAGTTGATTGTCGGTATATCGAAGTGCTGAAGTATTTGTACAGTAAGGCTACGATAACTATTTGAGTACAAAACCAGAGTACGAAACCTATCCAACTGCAGATAGTTGTAAGACAGGGTGACGTTGTATCCCCAAAACTCTCACCGCTGCATTGGAAGACGTTTTCGAGCTACTTGACTGTAAAGGATACGGTATTAACATCAATGGCGTAAACATCACTCACCTTCGATTTTCCGACGATATAGTTCTTTTGGCAGAATCATTGGAGGACCTAAGTACTTTGCTCAATGACCTCAATAGTGTCTCCCAACGGATTGGTCTAAAGATAAACATGGACAAAACAAAGATCATGTTTAATGTCCATGTCACACCTATACTCGTAGTTGTTGGGAGCCCTAAGCTCGTAGTTGTTGACGAATAGGTTTACCTGGGATAAATAGTCTGACTAGGTTAGTCCAACTTAGACCGCGAGGTCAATCAACGGATTCAACTCGGCTGGGCAGCTTTCGGGAAATTCGACACATCTTCTCGTCGGGTATACCTCAAAACCAGAATAATAAGTACAATTTATTTTTCTGAACCAGTGCGTGTTGCCGGTGATGACCTATGAAACTCAGACGTGGTCCTTCATTGCTGGCCGTATAAGGATGTTCAAAGTCACTCAGAGAGCTATGGGCTGGCCATATAGCTCGAAGAACCGACAACCGTCGGAGAAAAAAGTTCTCGAGTGGCAGCCTCGTACCGGTAGGCGAAGTGTAGAGTGACCCCTCACTAGATGGAGTGACGACCTGGTAAGACAAGCAGGAAGTCGATGGATACAGGTGGCTCAAGACCGTGCTTTGTGGCATACCTTGGGGGACGCCTATGTTATTTATCTCATTAAAATTCTTTGCAAATAATGTAGTAATCAGCAAATAGATAATAAGTTTTAACCAGTTTATTCAATTGAAAGTTTCAATGCTAAGTCGATTAATGCTCGACAATGAACTTTAAGAAGTTCTTGAACATGGCGTAAATCTCGTTTGTCTTTTGAGTGACCTTTTGACCTAAATTCTCCTCTGTTTGACATCATAAATTGATTATTTACATAACTGTTATCTTAATTAAATAACTTTATGTAGAAAATGTGTCTTTTGATCATATTGCAGAGCCCTCTATCCATACCCATATTTTCAATGGGTTTGATTTGAAATTATTTTCGAGAAAAAAATAAAGGTAGAGTTGAAACTGAGAAGAGTGACAGAGGAGGTGACAAGCCACGAACACTACTTATTAATGCACTATCTACATCTCTGTCATATTTTGTACTTTAGAAAAGCGTCAATATATTGACGCCAGAGTCAATTTTTTTATGACTTTTAATCGTTAAATTCATTAAATGTTTCATTATTTTATTTAATTTTACTAAAGACCGCGTTATGCCATGCCCACATGTTATGATAGATACCAGTAGGCGACGAAACTGTGTTTGCGTTTAAGTTTCAATAATACAATTTTTGATAAAATATGGCTAAGTTAATCTTCAGGTAAGTAGTATTATAGAGAATACACGCGGAAAATTTCGTGTTAAGTGTTTAATAAGTAGTATTTGGTATTCGAAGATGACAGCAAATCAATACAATTATATATATCACCAATTTTTGCCCAGTATCTTTAAAAAGTTAGGGCAATACGACCGAGAAGTCGCATCCAATTGCACCATGACAATTTTTTGCGTACACAGCGAATAAGACAGTCATTTTTGGCTTCTGAAAAGGTTAACCTCGTGACTCATCCCGCACACAGCTCAGACCTCACACCGTGCCATTTCTTTATTTTTTCCAAAAATAAAAGAATTAATCAGAGTTTCGACCTTTACGTAGCCAGAAGAGAGACAAACCGTAATAGCTTTCAACGAGCACTTGAAAAACATGCACTCAGACCAATGGTACGTATGTTTTCAAAAATAGTCTGAACGAATGTAAAAATCTTTAAAATGTAATGGCAAATACATTGGAAAACAACAAGTATTTTTATTATATTATATATTAACATATTATTTTTTTATTTATGAGTTACGCAAAATTTTCAGCGTACTCCACAAGAAAGTAATCACTGAGAACTTTTGTAACAACTAGAGCGTATCTTCTTATAAGCTCTCTTTTTCTCTTTGGGGTACACCATGAAATGGATGTAATATAAGACGACTGCTTACTTATTATAGCTGATTGACATCTGACCGACATTGATACCGATCATAAAGGAGAAATATTGTGCCATTAGAAATATGTTATTATGTGAAAGTGAAAGTGTATGAACTTTGAAAACACTTCTAAGGTGGATGATACTTATTAATCATGACATTTTTACAGTAAATGTCACGAATTACACAATAACAATTAAATTTTAAAATTAAAAGAAGAAAAAAATATAAACGTGTTTTATCTACACAAATAAAATAAAGTATAACAGTATCATGTGCTTATGGGTATGGCTAATTTTTTCTGTCCTGGGAACATAAGCAAGATGTTATACTAGCCTCTGTTTAGCAATCAAGACAATAAGGTCTTTCTGACCTTTCCAAGTCGTTTCTTTAATTATTTATTAATTGTTAAAATCTAGGTCTTTCTTACCTTTCCAAGCCGGTTTTTCAATTATTTAATAATTGTTAAAATCTAAAAACTTTATTCCATTTAATTCTATCGTATCAATGTCAGTTAAACTTTGACTTGACGTAAAGCGTTCCGACTACGCTTAGCGCTTCGCAGTCGCAGTAAAAATGAATCCAACTGCAAATAATTTAACAAAATTATTCGCAGTTAGATTCATTTTTATGGATATTATGTAATTTTGTTACAAACAAAATGGTACTTAAACACTTATGTAAAACTTCCTTCTTGATTCCTTTCAATCGGGGCTTAGTCTTGATAGGTTTTACATAAATTCACAGATGATATTTTCAGGACTATGGACCAAAATCAGCTCATTATCCTGATTTTAATATCGTCGATTTTGACGTCCTGTAAAGTTTCTTGCATTCTATTACTGTGTAACTTTATCTACAAGTGCAAATGAATAGTTTCAAAGTTATTTGCGTCTACTTGGTGTGAATTATGTTGGAAACAGATGTTTAATCTCCAGAATTAGTGAAGATATCCTACCAGCTATTATTGATGGTGTTGTGATAAATCTGCGAAAGATATAATTTTAGCATTTAGAATTTAAAACGAGCACTCGAAATTACCAGCCACCTTAGCGGCAAAAGTCTTAGCCTTCACTGCCACTACGTTTTGTCTGTAAGGCAAATGGTAGGGTTTTTCCTTCCGCAACTCATCTGACTTTGTCGACCGAGTCAATGCTGCAGCCCTGCCAGAATTGCTACGAAGAAGGCAAATGACGAATCACCATACCAACACCGCTTCGATTCTACCTCGGTTCTGGAAGGCAGGATGACAAAGATCTCAAGAAACTGCTGGCCATCGAAGCATCCGAAGTGAGTTGCCATGTTCTTTCCTTTCCTCCCTATCTCAACAAGACGAGTCTGGTTGATACCGCCAATCCTTTTGCCGTTAGGTAACAGGGATTACTCATTTCTGTGTTCCTCCACCTGTGTGATATAAAGAAAAGCGCCAGTGTAATTCAACATTTAAATGTTTTATAAGCGCAATTAAAGACTGCGCGGCATTTTATATTAGTTAACGGGATTAACAAAGCAGATAGAAGACCACTTCTGTGTTATTTATGAACTAGTAGTGTGAGGAACAATTTATTATAAGGTGGACTATTATAATAGTAATAATAATGACGAGAACCTCGTGAAAGCCGAAACAGATAAGCAAACAAAACATCTGGACCTGGCTCACGAGGTAACCGACATGTGGGGTAACTTATAGCATATCTTTAAGAAAAACTTTAATCAAAATTGCGCCTTTAATATATCTTAAATCTATCGCTTAAACAAAACCCAATTAACATTTCTATCATCTTATTTAAATACAGAATCCAGCAAAAATGTTTACAATTAAATATTATATTCGTTTTAGAATACTTTAAAAATGGACAAAAATTTAATTCCATTACATATTTTTTAATATTTCCTTTACAAGGTGTCGCTCCTATCCCCGCACGACACTTTGAGCTATATATTATCATACACTTGTACTTGTCCTTGTCTATACATATACATCTTTTCACTCTAGCATCAAACTGTCTCGATCTAGCTCTTAGGAATGTCTTATCTTTAATTAAATTATAACGTAAACAATGAAAGTCCTTAAAAGCCATATGCCATATCAAAAGCCAAATTCTCTATTCATATCGTATTACATAGCTGATTACTATGTAATGCATGACCTTCAGTTAGTATAAACATTCTTTTACTTTTTTTACTCAGTAAATAACATTTAATAAAATTAATGGTTTGTGTCATAACATTGAAACATTTAATGAGGAGATTTGTACAATGTATTTCAAGTGAAGCAAAAATAAAGCCAGAACCATGTTCAACTTAGTGTAAGAATCCTCACTCATTTGCATCTAAAATCGAGTCTTGTAGTCAACAACACGGTTTTAGGTGTACATTTGTGCGCCCAGCAATAAATTTTTACGGGCTTATAAAGAAATAAAGGAGAAATATTTGTGCGTGTCAAAAAGCATGGTTTCGGCATCACTTTAAATGTGCGCAGCATCTTTATTTTTTATGTGTCTAAGTTCTGGACATAGATCTTTTCAATTTCCAAGTATGTACCTGTGGGCCGACATTATAATTGGAAGACTTTTACTCACCACGTTAGGCAGGCAGGTTGGTAAGTGAGAGTCGGTATAATTTTGCTTGTGAACCTGTAATCCTTAATCTACCATTTGAGATTTAGTTTCAGCTTTCAAGATGGATTTTCCGCCATCAGTCGGTCACTAGAGCTTCGTTTGTAGTTCAGCAGGCTGCTTATAGATGAGGTTGCATTGGAAAAAAAAAATTTTCTTTATAGGACAAGTGGATTCTGTGGCCCACGTACATCTATATCTATCCTCAAAATGCAGATGTGTTGTCACTCCTGAGGGCTAAGATGAAAAGCCTCGTTTCCAGTAAAAAGGGTGTGCGGTTCTTTGCACTCACCATACGAAACACAGCGGCATTAACCTACTTTTTTAAATATTATTTTACGCTGGTATTCTGTGAAAGCGTGGTCGTTACCTGGTCGAGCCGACCCCTTCATGCTGCAACCATAGCATTCTTACATGGCATACATAGCTACATGTGTAGCATAGCTCGAAATACGTATGACGAACTCTATTTGCTATCTTCATGAAATACTATATAAACAAATTTGATTTACATTCATACAAAACGAAAATAAATAATGCCGGTAATTTTAATTCTATTTGCTTACGTATTCCTAATTTCCAACACAAAAGCCTACTGAATAACGTCATTAGTCGTGCTCGTGTATGTATTACGTCAAATTTCTCACGAAAGAAAATTCAGATGAAGTTTTCTTTCAATATATGCTGCTATTTTCTTTTTTTTAATATTTTATTTTACTTGTAATGTTTGTATGTTTGTTAAATTCAAATCTTGCAACAGAATTTTAAAGCACTTATCCTCAACCGATGGAGCTACATGTTTAGTTTAGATGACAATGCATGTTTAGCTAAGTGATGTTATTCTAAATCCAATATGGCGGACTAGTTATTTTCTATGCATTCCAATTATATGGGTACACTGACCTCTATATATACAAGTACGCTGGACTGGTTATACACCGTGACATGCTGAAGCGATTTGATTTCCGCCATTTTAGCGCTGACAGCAGAAGTGCAAGTCCACGGAACTAATAATAGGGATAAGACAGTGTACCAAATTATATCGAGAAAAATTCTATACCCTACCTATACCTTAATAAATAGAATGGACTCTATCAATAGATAAACTCTACCCGTAACGTCCATTCTATTTATGTATCATATTAATATAATGCCATAATTATTCATCATCATTAAAACCCTTCACAAGTCCACTGCTGAACATAGGCCTCCCCCAAGGAATGCCACAAAGCACGGTCCTGGGCTACCTGCATCAAATTCCTGCATGTCTTACGAGTTTTACTACGTATATTGGGGGAACGTCCTACACTTCACCTGCTGGTACGAGGCTGGTACTCGAGAACCTTTTTTCCCCATCGGTATTTGGATCTTCGGGCTATGGCCGGCCATTTCGGTATATGGCCGGTCAATTGCCACTTCAGCTTACTAATCCATTGGGCGATGTCGGTCACTCTGGTTCTGGTGCAGGTATCCTCATTCCTAAGTTTGAACCCCTGAGCATAACTCGCTGAGCGACTTCGAGCTTCCTCATACAGCCAGCAGTGAAAGACCTCATCTCAGATCCGTAGGTCATCACTGGCAACACCCACCGGTTGTACAATATAGTTTTGAGGTATTCCTGACGAGAAGATGCGTTGTAATCTCCCAAACGCTGCCCAGCCAAGTTGAAACCGTCGATTGACCTGTCGGTCGAAGTTGAAGTTACCTAGTCGGACTATTTGTCCCAAGTAAAAATACTCGTCAACAACTTCAGCTAAGTGGTCCCAAAAACCACCGGCATAGATGTGACATGGACATTACACGTGACTTTTGTTTTGTCCATGTACATCTTAAGACCTATCAACACATCAAACAACAAAATACTTTCGTTTTTTAGTTTAAAAGTTCAAAATACAGACTTATGAAATAAGACAATATAAATAAGACAACAGGCTTTGGCATATTACGTCAATTTTATTAATTTGGAAGTCTACTTAGAGGTTGAGCTAGAAACCTGTAGCTCCGGTGAGCTTTAATGCCGTAACTGAACCTGGGGACATCACAGATATGTTTATGAGGCATTTTAGAGTAAGCTTGTGACTTCAACTGTTTGGAAGAGAATGTAAGCACGAGAGTGAATTGCGTGATGAACTGCATCTCGAAAAAAGAGTTACAGCGCATTATAACGTCTATGACCAGGGGCAAATCTCTGGTTCATAACAGCCTAAGGATAGAACATTTACAACATGCGGGTCCGTAACTCCGGAGAGTACTTTCAATGCTGTTTTGAGTGTAAGACATTCTTATCTACCAACGGATCTGATGAGAATAATAGTTGTTCCTATAGTTAAGAATAAGACCGGTGATATTTACGAATGGGACACTTATAGGCCAATCTCCTTTGCTTCTGTAACAGCTAAAGTTCTTGACGATATGCTTGACCGTAGAGTGAATAGATAACTCATTTAATATGATGTTCAATTCGGTTTTAGAGTTGGGCTGTCTACTGAAACTGCTACTCGTATAATGGCGCTTAAGCAAATGTCGGGTACTACACCTGTGTATGCTACGTTTTTGGATGCTTAGGCCTTTGACCTGGTTAATTATAACATTTTATGGTCAAAATTGTGTAAGCAAGGTGTACCTAAGGAGTTTGCCAACTTTTTCGTTCTTGATACATCATCAAATTAACCAGGTCGGATGATGTGGTATGGTGGGTATATTATCTGAGACGTATGAACTGGAGTGTGGAATGAGACACGGTGTTCTGCCTCCCCAGCGCTCCTTAGTCTGTGCATCAATCAGTTGATCGAGGAATTCAGCAGCATTCTGAGTCCCTCGGTTAATGCACTCATACATCTATAATACAAAGAAGAGTGAGGTTATGGTGTTTCAGGTGGATACTAAAAAGCCTAACACAATGCCTGCGGTGTGCTTTTATGGTGTAGCACTCAAGAGAGTGTCCCAATTCAAGTACCTTGGCCATATAGTTAATGAACGGTTAGACAATGACGATAATATACAGAGAGAGTGAAAGAAGTGAAAGCGATTTGTACAATGGAAGTGAAAATTACTCTTTTCAAGGCGTTTCAAGTCATTCTACACGTGCAGCCCATGGGTTAGATATACCTACCCTGGTAATTAGGATGGAATGCTTTGTTTCCTTTAAAAAAAAGTCTCCCGTTCTCTATACCCCCCACATGAAACACAACAGCATTAAGCTGTTAATTTATGATGGTATTAGACAAGATCGTGGTTAATCCATAATATAGCGACAGCGTGACTCTACTACGTGTTAAAAAAAATTTTAAAAGCTTATAAGATCCCCGCATAGTCCTCTAGCGTGCCGCGTGAAGCGCAATGCGTACAATCTTTCATCAGAGAGCTGTAGTGTTTGCGGTATTTTCCTTTACTTGCTACATTAATTTACTTCATTTACTTTACTTTCAGTTCAGTTACTTTTATACTATTACGAATTTTAATAATTTTGAGCTATTAAATTGGGTGTCTCTGAGAACCAAACTAAGATATACATGTGAGAAAAATCACACCAATCAAAATGTGACGGTTACATCTGTCTATCGTAAAAAGGTGAAAATATGGAGATAACGAGGTGGTGATAGATGGCAGCAACCATCTCGTATATACCAGGTGTAAGATATCACGACAGACATTTGCTACTGCGATTCCTAATCACAACAAGCCTGACAACTAGGTACACCAAGCCTTTGTAATAATGGGGGAGGCTCATGTTCAACTTTGGACGGGCTGATAAGGAAGTAGAATGAATTGAAAGGTTTTATTGTAATGAATAACAGCCATGCCTCACTTGGTAGCCTACAGGGTAGGGGCTAGGTGCTGACATTCAAATATTCGAAAATTATTTTTGGTTCTAACTTACCGAATATCGATGGGTACATTTTTATTAATTTTTATTATATAATTTTTATTAATAAATTTTGCAAAGAATAGAAATCTATTTATACAAGTAATTCATAACAACAAAAGGAAAAGTTGCACCTATCCGGTGCTCGTAACTGATATATATATATATATATATATATATATATATATATATATATATATATATATATATATATATATATATATATATATACCCAGTTACGAGCACTGGGTTTCCAGTTATAATAATCTTGGTAACGAAATGATTTCACTGAGCTCTAAACACACATAGATTATCTAATGAATAATATCAAACGCTAACATCAGACATTTAAGTTACAGTGGACAAAAAAGGCTGTAGTCAGATAATTGTTTACAGAGACTACGGCCTTGTTCTGTAATGTTCAGTAATGCAGAAACCTTAATTTTCGGATTTTTCGATACCTAATGATTTTTTAATTCGTCATCACCTCGTACTGCACTGCATCTGGACGTAAATCTCTCCCATTTATCTTTTAAAACTTTCTTCTGCCCATAGTGCCTGCATGGAAACATGTTCGTGTGGCAACTATATATTTTATTTTCTCTTGGTGAAAAATATGATTATGTTACATTTAAATGTGTTATACATTTACTTACTTAACAAAAACTTATTTATAAATCATTTATTATAAAATATATTACTTAAATAAACTGGTCCTCAACAATTGTCACATTCACTGAACTTATTAATGCAATGGCCTAAAGACAGTGCAAGGAATTGAAAAATATTAATTATATAATTTCTTTGAAAACTAATAATTTATAAAAAACGGACTTTTGAAATACTCTCACATTTATATAACACCGGCTTTGCACAGGCCGGCACCGCCCCGGTTTCAACTGAGTTTTTAAACCATTCATCTATCCACTCAAACACACACAAAAAAAATCATCAAAATCGTTCTAAACGTTTTCGAGTTTTAGCGAGACTAACGGACACCAATTGATTTCTATATATAAGAAGAAGGTTTAGTAGGTTTATAGGAATTTCAATTTTACTTGTACGAATTGTTTATGGTAGTTTCCAAACTAGAAAATTTATCATTTTCTTTTTCGCCGTTAAGATAAATTGCGAAGATAGCGGTACTCCGGAGCACATTATGTGAATACATTGTTGGATGACGGTAAAATGGACGCGTATGTTTTCCTGCAAGTTACTCACTGGATATCAATCGTCATCCAACTAGAAAATGCTCTTTTTACAGCTTTCATTGAAGAAAAAAAGACTATTTTCACATTTAATATTTAAATTATTTTATAGCAAATATACTATATATATATATATATATATATATATATATATATATATATATATATATATATATATATATATATATATATATATATATATATATATATATATATATATATATATCATTGCTATAAGAAAAAATAACAAATATAACAATTAGTCAAACTGGTGGTAAGCGGCTAATGGAGTCCACGGACAACGATTTAAAACAAAAAAGGCTATAATTGCTTTGTCATCTCTGAGGACTAACGTTGAATGCTTCAAAGCCTATAATTATATTGGCTCTCTGTACCATTCAAATGTTCTGGACGTAGCAGTGCAAGTACTGCTGTTTAGCAATAAAATAGGTATGAGGTTGGTACCTTCTCAAATCATAGTCAAAAAGTTATTCTACTACTTAGAAAAAATATTTTTAAAACTAGTGGTCTGTACTAAAATTAGCTACTATAAACGGAATAGCCTTGGCTTCAGACAAATATGTCTGTGTGTACGTCCGTTTGTCACAAACAAAACTATTTCGCTTATATGATTCAAATTGGTATACTTGAAATAAAGTTGCTGAAGCACGGATGTGAGCTTTTTTTAAACAGTAACAGGTTTTTTTATTCAATATAGATTATAAAAATACATATGGAAAGTCACTCTTTAGTTTAATTGATCACTAGTTCGGGATAAAAAAACCTCTGCACAGGAAAGAACCAGGAAGAAACCCAGCCGGATATTTCTTTTAATTGGAGTTTTAAAATTAAGAGATTAGTCTTACGGCGAAAAATGGGAACATCATTAATGAAAATGTTTCGAAGATTCATTTTTAATGAAATATGATATTTCAATTTAGGTCCTAAAAATGTGGTGGGAAAGTTTAAATTGGAATATTCGTATTTTCACCTGCAAATGTCTTATTTTCCAAATGTCCAGTGTCTCATATAGAAAAAAAAATATTTCGTATAGTTTTCTGCATGGCCTTTCATATACGTGTATTATATATAACTTACAATAATCCATTTGATAACAAAACATGTCAGATGTACACACCCAACTTTTTTACAAATTCATTGTATTATATAAAAAAACCTACCCAATAGTCAAACATGACTATGAAAACAGCGAAAAAGGAAAGATAGAACAAAATAGACTAACTTTCTGTAAGAATGACTTCAAGAAAAACAACCTCAATATACGAAGGCTAAATTTATTCATGAATTTTATATAAGTATAAAAAATTCTATATTAACAAAAGATATGCTTATATGTATACCATCGGATAGAATTCGCTACTCTAGTTCAACACATGTGTACTTATTAATTTATATGCTAGTCAAAACGTTTAAATTCTCAAATTTGACTTACATATTTATGCTTAACTTTAAAAGTATAATTTGGATAAATTGACGGAATGTATACTGTAGACCACTTTGCCTTATTTGTTACTTTCTAATGACATTTTAAAACCTATAGAGTTGTCCTCATCAAATTCTAGAAAGCCGATTCAAGTTACAGATACAAGAGAGTAGTGTCATGTAAAAATCGCAAAAGGCCGAGACCCTTATATCAACTAATAGTCAGATAGAGAAATCTTGTCAATAGGGTCGGTCTGGA
The DNA here is from genome assembly GCA_036936625.1 of Parnassius smintheus behrii. Lineage (NCBI taxonomy): Eukaryota > Metazoa > Arthropoda > Insecta > Lepidoptera > Papilionidae > Parnassius > Parnassius smintheus. Next base: position 36,064,457 of record JAUPFT010000007.1, read on the forward strand.
CTCTTATATTTGTAAATCATATTATCCATACCCGGAATGTGGTAAGTGAATGTGGCAGCATCGTTTCCGGGACACCATAGATTTAGAGTGAATTTAAGGTTCTATGGGCAGCTGTACACGTCATCGTTGGAGCCACATGCAAGTGTGAGTAACGATCAAAGAGAAAGTCTTATGTAGGACACTCAATAAGTTTTGAGATATACAAAAAGTATTCTAGATACTATTAATATTTAATTTAACATCTTTTCAAAATATTTTGCATCATGCTTTACACAAAGTTCCATTCGCCTAAACCAGCTCTGAAAACACTTTTGCCAGTCTTGATCAGACATGTCAGAAATCGCTACTTCGTAGGTAGCCACGGCTTCTTTGGAGCTTGAAAAAAACTTGCCTTTTATTGTGTTTTATCTCTTGGGAACAAAAAGAAGAATCACAAGGAGCTAAGTCAGGGCTGTAGAGTCGGTGACTTAGAGTTTCAACACCAGATTCTTCAATAAATGCTTTTGTTCTAAGGGAGGTATGTGAAGAGGCGTTATCGTGATGCAGCATGATTCCCCGAAGCCCGGTCTTTGGTCTTCTCTCCCGCACAGCTAGAAAAGCTTTGGGTGATGCAACTGTAGTACACATTCATAGTTGATTGACCTATAATTTTCCAGCATTGATGTCGACAAAAATGTCCGCTCTACGAAAAAAAACTAGGCACCAATTTTTTATCAACGTTGTGAGAAATCTTTACGATGTCCGTATATTATGTCATTCGTGGGTTTTCTCGCACCAAAATTTCAGTAGTCCATACATTTTCTACCGTTACTACTGTTTGTAGGGCCGCGGTTCATTGGTCATCTTTAAGGTTAATTTTAACCCTTTTGAATTCAGCAAACCACCTAAAATTGTTGCGCGTGATGGAGCTGAGTCTTCTTATGCTGATTGTAACCGTTGTAAACTTAATTGTTTGATTAAACCAAATTTAAAATCATAATATTTTAAATGAAAAGCCCTGGGCTTTGCAGGAAAATTAATAGAACTTTGTTTTTTTATATTGAGCAATTGGCTTATGGGTTCTATTTTTAAATAAATTTGCTATAAAGAAACATCACAAATTACCTCCTAATAGATACCGCATCATTGAATATTTGTTCTGTTTCGATTTCACCAAATTTTAGGTTGCTGGGGACGCGTCAAATGTGCTGTGAGTAAATAATTCAAGGTCGAACTTAGAATGCTCCGAACCATAGTGATGGGATAGGGTTGGGACGTTGATCGATAAATTTGGGATTTATTGATTATTGATAAATAAATGAATTGTTCAATTTTTATTTGAAATTTATTAAAAAATAAAACAGTGTATATAAATAAAAGAATATATATATATATATATATATATATATATATATATATATATATATATATATATATATATATATATATATATATATATATTTGTACATTGAATACAACTGTATAATTATATGGATTTTATCGCGTTTAATTAATTTATGGTCACGCGAGGACTTAAATATTTGACATCTTAATATCATAGTTAGTCCGGCTATCTTCACTTTTTGAATATTGATTTTTGGTCCCGATCTACATAAAACGAGCTTACAGTATCGTGAAGTCTTGCAGTGATATGCTTGGTTTTGGATAGATTTTGTTAATTATAGTATACCAAGCAGATGGCAGCACCCATCCACCAACTGTGGCCGGCTTCACTCGGTCGCTGTGACGTAGGCTTGGGACCCAAAGCTTGTTGTCTTGCAATACTTGATTGACATGCTCTGCTGAAGCTCGGCAGCCAGATGTATTCTGTCACAGATCCCTTGTGCTCTCTGAAACAAATATTTACCCACAGTAGCAAACTATGAAAAATGATGGTGAGATTCACCATTTAAATATCGGGTAGTATAAGCCATTTTCCTATACATAGTATGACCAATAGTGTAACCACTTAATGCTATTACTTATTGTGTAATTTACACCATTGGTATTATACTTTTTAAAAAATGTAAAATTCCATACTAAAACTGGCAAGTATAGAGATAGTATAGCGAAATCCAACAGCCTTCTACGGTTTTTCATAATTTTTTTTATTTTTTTTTAATAGGATAGGGTGACAAACGAGCACACAGTCCGCCTGATGGTAAGTGGTTGCTGTGGCCCATAGACATCCACATCTATCCTCGATTACGAATCAAAATGCAGATACGTTGTCACCCGTGAGGACTAAGATGGAATGCCTCGTTTCCAGTAAAAAGGGTCTCCGGTTCTCTACACTCATAATATGAAGATTGTCTTCTGTGAAGTGTCTTGAGCATAGCACACTATATTTTGGTGGGCAACTATTGGTCCCCTCGACATGTAGCGTCGATCCACATCTTTTCCTTTCGGGGCATTTAGGAAACCTATAACATATAGGTACCACAATTATACGCCACTATTTGTATAAAATAATGACTACAAAAGAAAAGTAAACGATGACCAAACAAATATCGACTTATAAATCACAACACTATCGATACACGTGCTGTCGTTAGACAAAGACAACTATTTTAATTTACGTAATGAGTGAAAGGGACATATTAAAAAAGACATCAACGGGTGCTCAAATGATATCACTTTGCAACATTTATTATCCAGTGTAAGTTGAACTCCGGTGCATTTGAAATAGGTTAACGTGATAAGAATAAAATTTACTTACCTATGAAATATTATGCCATCTTTTTGATAAATGGATGTCTTAGCTGACTTGCCACACCATTTCACTACATAGCAAGCCATTTGTAATGTATTTTGGATACCAAAATTATTTTTAAATTTTCAAAAACTCTGACGTGCCTACGGGTCACAAACTTGGTCGTCAATGATATCGTGATTCTTAGCGTCACTTCATATGCTTGCTACAGCAAGTATGTGTTGCGCGCGTTTGTGGCCCTGTATGCGGAATCTACTAGGAGGTAATCTGTGAGAAACATATAATACGGGTGCGTTCCATTTTAAAACTTTGAGCATATCAAAACTTATTGAGTGACCTACGTATTCGACACTATTCAGATGATATTCCGAACAAAAGTCGGATCGAGATTAGAATGGCTCTACAGCACCTTAAAATCAGCAAATCCCCGGGCGAGGTCACGACAGTTCATCAGAGGATCTTCCTCTGATGAACTGTCGAGGCTATCTAACAAAACCATTTTCGTTTGTTTGTAAAAAACGCGTGCGGTGTAATCCAATGAGGAACACACACTGGTTAAAAGATAAATCTCACAGTGTGAAAGCAAATCGCGGGATATAATTTATAGCTCGGGATATAACTTATATTACATTCTATAGTGAAAAGCGAACTTAAGGGTACACATGACAATTTATCTACAAAAGACAATCCTGACATGCTTGCGGTACACCCTGCTAATTGAAGGACTAAGCTCTGATGTGAAAAGTTTTGAAAACTTAAGGTTTTCTTGATAGTTTCCATCGATTCGTAATCGAGGATAAATGTATATGTTTAGGGGCCATAGCAACAACTTACCGTCAGGTGAACTTTATACCGATTTGTCACCTTTCTACTATAAAAATATATAAAATTCATAAAAACCCGCGTAAAAGAACATATCGTTGATGTGAAACACCGACACTCCAAGAAGTCTGAATTATGTAAAAATATTCAGTTGCGTCACAACCTTTATATCAGATCTTAAATCCTCGCGAAATAACCACAATTCTTCCAAGAATGATTAAGGAGGCTATTGAAATTAAAAAAAAATCATCCTAATTTCAATATATTTAGGACTGGACTTGTTTTTTTCAAGAAAATATTAGAATTACAGTTACGACTTTTCTACAGATTTATTATGTGTATACATAATGACTGAACGGGAGCGTAAGGTACATAAACTACACGAATAACGAGTATCTTCGATATCACTCATCTTTACATAACTAAGAGCCAAGCAAACTGTTGAATGAGCAATCGCTAAGTGCCTTAATCTACGCTCTGCAAAATATTCAAAAATAAGCTTTCAATTCCTCTAATAGATTTAGTTTATACATGTAAGATAAAATCACTTTTAATTGGGAAATTCATCTTACGATTACATTATTGTTGCAAATTATTGTTGCGAAATTTTGCAAAACGGAGAACTTTTGGAATCACCTCGTTTCTGTCAGTTTCTTCTCAGATACTATTTCATGTAGATTACTGAGATTGGCATAGGCTTGGCGTATTTGGATAATTTCATACTACAAAATATGAAATTACTCAAATACATACATGAATTATAAAGTTCTAATTACCGACATAGGGAATTCGTTTCTAGAAAGGTGTAAAATTGGTAGCTAGAAATATTTTAAAAAAGCGGCTAACTCAATTACGGTCATGATGACAAGATGAAGCTTTAAATTCAAATGTTCGATATGGGAAGTAAGAAAGAAAGTTTTAATAGTAAGCCTTTATTTTGTGTTTAATTTTATTTTACATTTTTCGAAAAATGCTATATAATAGCAGTTTTTCTACCTTATTTCCAAAGTGAGGATTATTAATTGAACATTATTTCATGCTTTTTTCGTTAAAAATAAAAGATTTTTAGCTTAGAGCCTTTTAATTTTTTTTCTGATAATGTAGGTATTGCTGCATTTTTCTTCACCTTGGTATGAATGCAATGTAGGAATCAAATTATAATTTTCAAATGTTTCCTTTCAGTGAACCTGAAAAACAAATAGGCTATATTATGCTATTATCATCTTAATTACTATTTGATTCATATGTACTTATTTATTTTAAACAAGCATATTATCTAAAGTAAACTATTAAAAGAGAACTCGCACGTAGAGGAGTTGCCGTTGTACATGCAGTTGTCAACGAATCAGAGAGGCGCTAATGACATCGTAATGGTTGTCTGTCATCTGGTAGAGTAAAGGATAATTGATGGATCGGGAAATTTAGATTTAACATTCTACATATTTTGAAGTGGAGAAATCTGAGCTTCATTTTAGAACAATAACTAACCACACAATACATTAAATCTTAGTTCTCAGTTAGTTCTCTAAGTAGTTGGCAACGCATCTTGACCTTGAGATCGTAAAAACTCACGGGCGACAGTTTACTTACCACAGGTTGACTATATGCTAGTTTATCTTCTCCATAATATAAAAAAGCCTACGGAACAAATACAGTGTTGCACTGAAGGTGGTTTGGTGCCCTCGACCGTCTCGCCTTCTAATTGTTCGCCAACATTTGAAAATCAGAGGTCTGTAAATAATGAGCAAATATTTTTTTGTGAAAAAACAGGTAACCTGTTATTACAAAAGTACTTCCATATATCTTTTAAACGCTGATCTTTAGGAAACCCGGTGTGAGGTGTTCGGGAATATAAAAGAGTATATACGCGATAAAATCCGTAAAAACTAGTTTTATTTAAGTGTGAAATGTTCGCGTAAATATAAGAAATCATTATTCACACCTAGTAATTTTAATATAATGTACTAATAACCACGAGTATTGTATTATGTTTAATTTTATGCAAATTTAATATTAAACTGTATTATAATAAAGCTAATAATATAATAAGTCGGGGAAAAAGTTTCTTTTGTATTTTGTTTTTATAAAAATTCAAAAAAATCTCTTTAGTTGTACTATTTGTATCTGGCTGGTTTTAATATAAGGTACACAACAATACAAGTAGGACTTTAATAAAAGTAAAAAGTAAAAAAACACTTTCTCGCCATTTTTTAATTTTTTTCCGTCTGCCAATATTAGTGAATCTAACGAAGAAATTTGATACATTTTGAAGTTTTATTACTAAAAAGTGAAACATGCGACTCAAGCCACAAAAAAAAACCTTTTTCGACCCAATGCAGTATAAGTAAAAGTAGCAAAAAGTTGATTCAGGCGTTTTCAGTCCGGGATTTTGATGTCAAATATGCAGCTCGCTATGGTCGCTCTTATACGGATAGTGTTACAGCCATTTTTGAAAAAGTAGAGCACGACCGGTATATTAGTAGTTATGACTTAGCCGAGATATTGAGGATTGACAACAAAACAGTTTTATTCCATTTAAAAAAGCATTCAAAAAAGCTCGATATTTGAGTACCACACGAGCTCACTGAAAGAAATCTAGTAAACCATGTACTCATTTGCGATTCTCTTTTGAAACGTGATGTAACAGAACCATTTTTGAAAATATTCATCACATAAAAGATCAAAAGTGGATCACCCACGACTAGAACGTGCGAAAAAGATCATGGTTATAGGGTAGTCAAGCTCCACATACTGCAGTGAAACCTGGATTAATACGCAATTAGGTGATGCTAAGAGTATGGTAGGATGGGATGGGCATCGTTTTCTGTCCAAACGTCATATGGATGGGATGGGCATCGTTTTCTGTCCAAGCGTGTCAAATAATATGTGCACCTGTCAAAGCGAAATCGAATCTCTCAGACTCCATAATCTGGCGTCGAGTGATAGCAAACTACTATTTGTAACATCTATACATATATATATATATATATATATATATATATATATATATATATATATATATATATATATATATATATATATATAGTTTTGTCTAAATTTGATTCAATAATGTGTTTTTTTAATTTGTAAGCATCTCAATTTTTTGTCCCGATTTCGAGTAGAGCTAAGTGAGGCCCTTCTCGACCTTGTCGTAAACAAAAAATGTATGGAGAAGTTTCTTTGTTTTAATTATTTATAGTTAAATATGCTTTTGACGTACAAGTAAAACAAATAGTACTTGGAATAAAGGCTTTAATTAATTACACCTTAAATTATTACACCTTTGCAGAATATTGGGGAAAAACAATTTTCTTACTTTCACGTTTAAATTAGTATCGCTTTAAAAGTAAACCTGTATTTAAATTATACATACATAGTATGATAGCTCATTCAATAAAGTTTTCAATGATATATGATTTTAATATACTTTTCATACAAATTGTCTTAGAAATAGTCATTTTAATGAACAGCAGGAAGTAGCCTGGAAGTACTTCAGGAAGTGCTTGACAGATGCGCCATATTGGCCAAAATGGCCGCGACATTCGAGGGGTTATGAGCTTTTATTGCAAGGCAAAACTATCGATTTGGATCTCTACTGCCAACAACTAATGAGACTCAAGCAAGATATTAAGAAGCGATAAGAAAAAACGACCGCAATCGATCAACAGAACAGGAGTGGTCTTTCACTATGATAATGTCAGAGCACACAAATCTTCAGCTACTCAGCAAAAATTGATAAAGCTTGGTTGGGAAGTGTTAATCCATCCAACACATAGTTCTGAACTTGCACCCTCAGATTTCCACTTGCTTGGGTCTCCTCAGAATTCTTTGAAAAGACTGTCAAAACTTCTAGTCGCATTGTTTTCACGAAAAATGGCAAGATAATTACAACAATGGGATTATGTCACTACATATAAGATGGCAACAAGTTATCAACCAAAATGGTTATATATATATATATATATATATATATATATATATATATATATATATATATATATATATATATATATATATTATAATATATAACATTAATTAATAACAGTATATATATACATATATCTACCCAACCTTTTATATATATATATATATATATAGATATAAGGTTGGGGAGTTATATGAAATGAAATGAAATTTATTAACATACATTACATTATTGTTACAATTATTTTTGAGCTCTGAAGCCTGTGTTAGTAAAAACTGTGCTACAGGCCTCAGACTTCCCCATCTATTGTCTTAGTATTATAAAGTAAGTATATTACTATTATAAAGAAATTTGTTAGTTAAAAAATAAAATGATAATTAAGAAAGTGATAATATGGTACTAATTCTAATGTAAGGCCAAATTGCGCGTGTGCGAGCGCGCGCGTGTGTGTGTGTGTGTGTGTGTGTTCACACACGAGCGATTAAGTGATCTTTATGAACAATTCTTCAATTGCATTATAATTCAAGTCGTTAAGAGTTTGTTTTAATATTTTCTTGAATTCATGATTATTAAGGTTAATAATAGATTTAACATTTCTGTTATTAACAGCTATAACTTTGTTGAATAATTTATTATAAAGCATTGGTGCACAAAAATTGTAGCTTCTTCTAGCAAACACGGTCTGGGCTCTAGGTACAGGCAATCTTGTTACTCGTTTACTACTTATAGGAGGACAAGGCACAGAATGGCGGTGATATCTACGAAGACACTGGTATACAAATAATTTGCGTACTGATAACATATTGCACTGCTTGTACAGGTCATGTGTGGGGTATTTAAAAGGCAACCGCATCATAACTTTTAGGACGGCGCGTTGCGCACGCTCTAGTAGTATGAGGTGTGTCTTTGCTGCGCACTCCCAGACGCAAATACAATATAAAATAATGCTCTCACATAGGGACTTGTATGTTAAAAAAAAAACATCATTACTAGCCACATCACGCAAATTTTTAAATATATAAATTAGCCTCCTTGTTTACTCGCTAGAGCAGTTACTTGTGGGACCCAGCTAAGCCCTTCATCAAGAATAACTCCCGAATACTTTATGCTTGTCACACGTGACAAATATTCACAATTACACGTGGCAGGTACACGCAGTAGCCGGTTACATGGGTGAGTATGAATTTGAATGGGTGAGTTTTCAGCGAGACTCCTAAATTTACTTCACGATGTGCCGTGAAACAAAAGTACTGTGTCATCTGCAAACATCACGATGTCAACGTCCTTTGACTGCAATATATATATATATATATATATATATATATATATATATATTAACTAAACCAGAAAACAAAATCACAAACATGATTGAGCACGAGAGACGTGGTTGTATCGACCATATTTGCCATTTTAGCGATAACTATTTACAAACCGGTATATCAGAACTATCGCTCGGTGACAGGGATAGTTTGGATATAGGCTAGAATCAGTCGGTTGAGCGAACAGCATATTGTATGAGGGCGAGCGGACTGTGGTGGTAATCAAATCCAAAACAATATGACTGTTTGGACCGTTATTATTATTTCAGTCACGGCTAACTTTATTTTTTTTTGCATCCGAAGCAAATAAGGGTAACGGGGGAGGGAGGTGATGAATGCTCATAGCACACCATGCAGCCGGCTGCGTGGTTATGTGGAGACTTTTACCCACTAAACATCACTTTTTGGGATTGGTAACATTAATCTAGTAAACAGTGCGGATGCAACTAGTTTTATTGTACGCATAGAACTGCGTTATGCTACTTATACTTTGGTATAGAGGAAGGTCATGGTATGTTTACTCCCGTCCGGTACTTCGGCTGGCCATATTGTTTTATGTTCACTTTTAATGAATTAAAAGTAATTGTGGAAGCCCATCCTTCAAATTCAAATTCATATTAATTTATTCGTTTGCGATATAATATGGTTTACAATATATCTTAATAATTTTACGAAAATACAGCCTTATCCTATCTCCCGGCGTGCAAACCGTTTAAATGCAAGATATCTTTTAATAATTAGAACGGAAATTTCTGATAATTATGTATACACTGTCATAAAAATAATCTTATTTGTATTAATAACATTATAACAACACATAATAATATTATAATAACTGTAATAACACAATTATAATGTATTAAAATTATATAACATATTCAGTTAAAGTTTTGTGATTCTAACCAAGAAAACAAGGAATTAGCATCATAGTTTGACGTTAGTTTACCCACGAGTTAAACTAGAGGCATATAGGAGCACGCGTTGAAGCTTGCCTGGTTTTGATGAGTTGGTACAGAAATGAAGGGATTTTGGACAGAATTGTAACAAGTGACCAAAAGTATTCTCTACAATAATCGCAAGGAATAAAAGCAATAGCTGAACCATTATTTTTATGAACTTTAGTATGATGACAATAGAGGTCGCATAGAATTAATTTAGGACATGTTTTTTATATATTTCCTAGATGTAAGAACTCCTTTTGCGTCAAGGAGTCCATCTGGACAGGCACCATCTTCATACATATATATTATATATGTATATATATTTATACGTGGTAGAGCCATGCTGCAGTTGTATTAGTAGTAGCACGAATGGGTCGGCTCGACCGAGGAAGGACCACGCTCTCAGAGAAAACCAGCGTGAAATAGTAGTTTAATGCTGCTGTATTCCTTATGGAGAGTGTAGAGAATCGGAGACCCTTTTTACAGAAAACGAGACATTCCATCTTAGTCCTCATGGGTGACAATACATCTGCATTTTGTTTCGTAATCGAGGATAGATGTAGACGTTTATGAGCCACAGCAACCACTTACCATCAGGTGGATTGTGTGCTCGTTTGTCACCCTATCCAGTAAAAAAGTATATGCATATATGAGCTGTGCAATAGCAGTGCACCCACTGATATTCTGCGTCAGAGTGCCATGAGCTGCAATAGCTACATTACATAGATTGTAAGTTAGTTGGTCACTTCTATTAAAAATATTGTTACGAGTTTAGGGTTCGTGACAATAAAAATTGCCTACCTAAATTAACACTTTAATTTACTTTACACAAATTAAAACTTAAAACACTAATAATTAAACACACTAATTCACTTAATTCCGCTCCGAAGCTTCGCTCGTATCGCCAATTCAATACCACCCGATCGCATGTTGCAGCGCCTATTTCTATAAATTAGCAAAATATCCAGAATGTTCAATTAAACACGCGCAAGGTACCGAGAGTTCGAGTTTCGACTAGGCGCTGTCGGTTGAGAGATTTGTGATGTCATTCTCTGCAAATCTCCCCTCGCTCTCGTTCCTGACACTAGATGGCGCTAGTTGTGTCGTCGACTTGAGCGCGTAACACTGGCCCCTCCTAAGACATGCTCGTCCCGAGCATTATCGGCCCCATAATAACGCGCCAAGCGATCCACATGGACGATCTTAGGAGTCCCTCTTGCGCCTTTCTGTAACGGCTCCGCAATGTCAAGGGATGTTCGATCCCGTGGTGCACCAACATTGTACAATTTCGGTGCTCCTCTACTACGTGTCTGAGGTCCCCGCACGGCCGCACAACTTGTACATGTACGATACCAATCCTCGACATCGTCACGATAATGGACCCAGTAAAACTGTTCTCGGACCTTCAGTAGAGTTCGTTTAACTCCCAGATGGACTCTTGAACAACCAGTATGGCACAGCCGTAGAATATTCGGCACTTTAGCTTTAGGGACAACCATTTGCAAACGACAGCTGTCTCCTCGACCATTGTCCCATTTACGGCACAGGACTCCATCCTGAAGCAGCAAGCTGTCCCATTGGGCCCAATAGCTTTTCGTGGTTGAACTCATCGCTGAGACGTCCCGCCACTTAGGCTTGGTAGCACGGGCCTTCATCCATCCCAGAATCGGCTTGATGTCCGGATCTTCCTGCTGTGCATGTCGTAGGCTGTCCTTCCACCCGTTGCTGAGGTGGTCTGTCCTGAGCATACTCACGGATACCACTTCCTTACTCTCTTGCCTACTACAATGGTTGCAATCTTCAGGGCAAGGTCTTCTTGACGATGCATCTGCGTTGCCATGAGATTTCCCGCTGCAGTGTCGGATAGTAAAGTCGTATTCCTGCTGCTGCTGGGCGGTGCTGTTCCGCACTGAGCCGCACTTCCTTTCTGAGACCGTTCACCTTCCCTTCCTAGGGTGTGCTTAGGGCAGCTGGACCGAAGATGGCCCCTTTCCCCACAGCCATAGGACCTCGGGCTGTATTTTTTATTGTGGTCGCGAACCGTAACTGCTGTAACCTCCCTAGCGTGAGGTGAACGATGATCCTGTCGCCGCCAGGCAGTGCCGTTAGCTGCACTACCCTCTCGAGATAGATCAACTCTCCTTTCCATGGTTCGCTTAGGGCAGCTGGATCGTAGATGGCCCTTTTCCCCACAGCCATAGCACCTAGGGCTGTATCTTTTGTTGCGGTCGCGAACTGTAGCTGCTGCAACCTCACTGACGCGATGGGAACGATGATCCTGCCGCACGGCTTCCACCTCCAGTGCATGGGCCAAGGCGTCCTTAAGCATCTCGTGGTGCCCGAGCCTCACAGCAGCTCTGACTTCCAGGTCGCGGATGCCGTCGATGAATGTCTGCACCAGGTTTCCTTCAATGAGCGCAGGTACAGACCGGTATGCTTTTCGCACCAGCTTCTCCACTTCTAGAGCCCACTGCTGCAGGTTTTCGTTGATGCGCTGCACATGATCTTTAGGCTGCGCACGAAAGACGTGTTCCAGGTGAGCGTCACCATATCTCACCTCCAATGCCTCAAGGAGCTGCTCGTAGGTCACTTTCTTACCGAGAGCTTCCAACACAGTTAAGGCTTGGTCGCGCAGGCCTAAGGTGAGTGCAGTCATGGCCTGGCTTTTATTCCAGCCGTTTGCCTCCATGACGGCCTCGAACTGGATTTTGTAGGCCGACCAGGAAGAAGTCCCGTCGAACGGCGGCACTTTGAATCCACGTAGCGAAGGTGCTGTAGCTACTACGGGAGCTGTAGTTCCATCCCCAAGTTTGAGGTCGTTCAGCGTTTTCTTCACGTCAGCCATCACGTTGTCAACCCGATTGTTCACATGTTTGATTCGGGTTTCATGTTCTTCGATTCGGGTTTCAGCTTCCGACAGGCGGTTGTCATATTGAGCAACCCTATCCTTCACCTGCCTTATCTCTTTCCCAAAGGTAGCGTGAAGGTCCTTCATGAGGAGCATCTGCTCTTCCGACCGACGAGCCTGTTCCGCCTGCTGATCTTCCAACCGACGGGCCTGTTCCTCCTGTCGGCGGGCCTGTTCCTCTTGTCCGCTCTGCAGCTGCTCTTTCAACTGACGGACCTGTTCCTCCTGTCGGCGAGCCTGTTCCTCCTGTTGGCGAGCCTGCTCCTCCTGCTGCTCTTTCAACCAACGGGCCTGCTCCTCCTGCTGCTCTTTCAACCAACGGGCCTGCTCCTCCTGTCGGCGAGCCTGCTCCTGCAGCATCACCATCAGAGCACCTAAGTCAGGTGCTGCAGATGTAGGAGCTACTGACGGGCCTGCAGCCGGCGGCTGGCCCTCCGACGTCTGCGGCGTTGCACCACCAAATCTTCTTTGGTCCGTCTCCTGCTGGCGTTGACTTCGGGTGCGGACACCCTCCGTTTCCTCCTTAGGTAAAATCGGCATGATTTTATCCCACTTCTGACACCAATTGTTACGAGTTTAGGGTTCGTGACAATAAAAATTGCCGATAAAATTACCTAAATTAACACTTTAATTTACTTTACACAAATTAAAACTTAAAACACTAATAAATAAACAGCTCGTAACAATTAAAAATTGCCGATAAAATTACCTAAATTAACACTTTAATTTACTTTACACAAATTAAAACTTAAAACACTAATAATTAAACACACTAATTCACTTAATTCCGCTCCGAAGCTTCGCTCGTATTGCCAATTCAATACCACCCAATCGCATCTTGCAGCGCCTATTTATATAAATTAGCAAAATATCCAGAATATTCAAGTAAACACGCGCAAGGTACCGAGAGTTCGAGTTTCGACTAGGCGCTGTCGGTTGAGAGATTTGTGATGTCATTCTCTGCAAAGCTCCCCTCGCTCTCGTTCCTGACACTAGATGGCGCTAGTTGTGTCGTCGACTTGAGCGCGTAACAATATTTTTTATTATCTTTATGGAACTAAAGTTACATACGAGCAAACACCCAAAGGCAAAGGAGTACTGTGGCCATGCAAACAGAATCAAAGAATTCATTGTCATGTCATGCGACAGCACTGTCATCTCTAACAACTTGAATGCTTCACAAACAATTTTTATTCTTGCTTTTTAACCCATTTGACCCATACCATTCAAACTAGAACACAACATTTACATTTTACATTACAATACTTTATTTTCTTACTACGCCGTGTACTCGCGGTGTAAGAATATCCGCTACTCCATATCCATATCATCCCGTGAGTGTTGTAAAGGCAACAGAGGGAAACAAATCAGAAGATGGACAACAGCGGTTACCTAATAACAACCAAAAATAAAAACACTGTGGTTGCCAACCCGCTTGTCAAGCGTAACAAACATGGAAAATGTCCGCCCTATGAGGCAATCTGTGGGAGAGGCCTATGTTCAGCAGAGGACTTTAATAGGCTGTAAAAGTAAAAGGTACCGCGAAAGAGCAGTACAAGCATCGCTATTTTCCATCTTACAGCCTGGCCACGGGACATTCGCCGTAGCGAAAATTCACGCGGTGCGAACGGCGCGGCGTCTAGCGACTAAAACAAATGTATTAAAATGTATGAAGCATGCCACGCGTAGCGGCGAGTGGCGACGCGACCGGCGAAATTTACCGGGCGAATCGCGCGGGTGACTGGCGGCGTGGCGGGAGACTTAAACAAATGTATGAATCAGTACGGCGCAAGCCACGGGTCGGGCGGTAATCGCGGCGGCAGACGCGGCGAATAGTATAGGGAACAAAATATTTTAGTCATTTTCGCCGCGACAAATGCCGGGCTGACAAAAACAACTTAAAATTCTATCCGCATTGACTTTTATCTCCAATTCTGGTTGAATATTAACAAGAATATAATCGCAGGTTGCAACACTCATTCTGGTATTTACTCGAAATTTTTTTCTAGATGCATTCTATTTGTTGTGGAATTCTCCATTTATAACCCGATTCCTATTCAAATCAAGTACTCCGCAATCTCATCCAAATATTATGTCTTGAATCAAAAAACAATTACTTTCTAAGCAATATCGAGATAACTGTGATAAAGACATTTCACTCTCGGCCTATCTGGTCGCGGCGGCAAACGTGACTTCCCGTGGCCCTCAAATCGCGCCTCGCGAATTTTCGCCCCGCCTGTCGCTTCGCCGTTCGTGCCGCCGATCCCCGTGGCCAGGCCGTTAGTATTCAGGAGTGTGAACTAATCTATAGCAGTCTTAGTTTGAAGTTGGTTGCAGGTGTACATGGATTGCAGCAACACGCTCCTTTATATATATAAATCCTTACTACGGCTTATTACAACAAGCTTTATCCAATAAAATCGGGAGGTATTGGAATTTTACATCGAAAATTTTCATTCTTTTTGGTACTATAACGTTTAAACCTGTATACTACTTGTGGTTTGGATAGATGAAACGGTTTAAAAAATATATTATTTTTTATTTAATCGCCACGTATCCTCCGATATACTTTAGAATATTTTAACAGGTATAAAGCCAGTGCGTTGAATTACGGAAATCATAGCGACGATATCTGCTAGAAACAAAAGTAACTGACTCAGTCCAACAAATCAGCAATCTAAAAATGTATTTGACCAATAATATAGCACGTTGAACCGACAACTGATGGGTAAGCACCATTTGGTACAAGAAAACTAAATGAGGCATCGATGGATGCAGGTGGCCAAGAGGGCGCTTTGTGACGATAAATTAGATAAACATATATTCAAGTGTGGATTTACGGGCTCTAATTGTAATCATTATCATTACTTATTTTTGGTTTATTTTAGCTTAAGTAATGAGGCATGTTTTAAATTTAAGTGAAGGAGCAATAGTGCAGCTATAGTACGTAGCACAAATGGATCAACTCGACCGGGGTCCACGACTTTAGGACCACGCTCTCACAGAATACCAGTGTAAAAAAGCGATAGCAATAGCTCAGTGCTGCTTTGTTTCGTATGGTCTCATCTTAGTTCTCACGGGTGGCAAAACATTTTTATTTTGGTTCTTAATCTGTGGGCCACAACATCCACTTACCATCAGGTGAACTGTGTACTCATTTGTCACCGCTATTATATTGTTACGCGCTCAAGTTGACGATATACTAGCGCCATCTAGTGTCAGGAACGAGAGCGAGTAGAGCGTTGCAGAAAATGACATCACAGATCTCTCAACCGACAGCGCCATCCGAAGAACTAAGTTTCTAGAAAATCTATACTCGCACACTCGTCCCTTTGCGCGCATTTACTTGAATATTCGGGACGCTTCTTTGCTTATTTAAATAAATAGGCGCTGCAAGATGCGATCGAGGCAGAGTTGAACTCGGCGACACAAGCGAAACTTCGGAGCGGAATTAAGTGAATTAGTGTGTTTAATTATTAGTGTTTTTAACTTTAATTTGTGTAAAGTAAATTAAAGTGTTAATTTAGGTAATTCTATCGGCAATTTTTATTGTCACGAACCGCAAGCTCGTAACAATTGGTGTCAGAAGTGGGATAAAATAATGCCGATTTTACCTAAGGAGGAAACGGAGGGTGTCCGTACCCGAAGTTAACGCCAGCAGGAGACGGACCAACGAAGATTTGGTGGTGCAACGCCGCAGAAGTCGGAGGGCCAGCGGCCGGCAACGGATGCCGGTCCGTCCGTAGCTCCTGCATCTGCGGCACCTGATTTAGGCGCCCTGATGGTGATGCTGCAGGAGCAGGCCCGCCGACAGGAGGAGCAGGCTCGCCGACAGGAGGAGCAGGCTCGCCAGCAGGCGGAACAGATCCGTCAGTTGAAAGAGCAGCTGCAGAGTGGACAGGAGGAACAGGCCCGTCAGCAGGCGGAACAGGCTCGTCGGTCGGAAGAACAGATGCTCCTCATGAAGGACCTTCACGCTACCTTTGGGAAAGAGATAAGGCAGGTGAAGGATAGGGTTGCTCAACACGACAACCGTCTGTCGGAAGCTGAAACCCGAATCGAAGAATATGAAACCCGAATCAACCATGTGAACAATCGGGTTGACAACGTGATGGCTGACGTAAAGAAAACGCTGAACGACCTCAAACTTGGGGATGGAACTGCAGCCCCCGCAGTAACTACTACACCTCCGCTACGTGGGTTCAAGGTACCACCGTTCGACGGGACTTCTTCCTGGTCGGCCTACAAAATCCAGTTCGAGGCCGTCATGGAGGCGAACGGCTGGAATAAAAGCCAAGCCATGACTGCACTCACCCTAGGCCTGCGCGACCAAGCCTTAACTGTGTTGGAAGCTCTCGGTAAGAAAGTGACCTACGAGCTTCTTGAGGCCTTGGAAGCGAGATATGGTGACGCTCACCTGGAACACGTCTTTCGCGCGCAGCTTAAAGATCGCGTGCAACGCAGCAACGAAAACCTGCAGCAGTGGGCCCTTGAAGTGGAGAAGATGGTTAGAAAAGCATACCGGTCTGTACCTGCGCTCATTGAAGGGAACCTGGTGCAGACGTTCATCGACGGCATCCGCGACCTGGAAGTCAGAGCTGCTGTGAGGCTCGGGCACCACGAGACGCTTAAGGACGCCTTGGCCCGTGCACTGGAGGTGGAAGCCGTGCGGCAGGATCATCGTTCCCATCGCGTCAGGGAGGTTGCAGCAGCTACAGTTCACGACCGCAACAAAGGATACAGCCCAAGGTGCTATGGCTGTGGGGAAAAGGGCCATCTTCAATCCAGCTGCCCTAAGCGAACCGTGGAAAGGAGAGTTGATCGATTCCGAGAGGGTAGTGCAGCTAACGGGACTGCCTGACGGCGATAGGATCATCGTTCACCTCACGCTAGGGAGGTTACAGCAGTTACGGTTCGCGACCACAATAAAAGATACAGCCCTAGGTGCTATGGCTGTGGGGAAAGGGGCCATCTTCGGTCCAGCTGCCCTAAGCACAACCTAGGAAGGGAAGGTGAACGGTCTCAGAAAGGAAGTGCGGCTCAGTGCGGAACAGCACCGCCCAGCAGCAGCAGGAATACGACTTTACTATCCGACACTGCAGCGGGAAATCTCACGGCAACGCAGATGCATTGTCAAGAAGACCTTGTCCTGAAGATTGCAACCATTGTAGTAGGCAAGAGAGTAAGGAAGTGGTATCCGTGAGTATGCTCAGGACAGACCACCTCAGCAACGGGTGGAAGGACAGCCTACGACATGCACAGCAGGAAGATCCGGACATCAAGCCGATTCTGGGATGGATGAAGGCCCGTGCTACCAAGCCTAAGTGGAGGGACGTCTCAGCGATGAGTTCAACCACGAAAAGCTATTGGGCCCAATGGGTCAGCTTGCTGATTCAGGATGGAGTCCTGTGCCGTAAATGGGACAATGGTCGAGGAGACAGCTGTCGTTTGCAAATGGTTGTCCCTAAAGCTAAAGTGCCGAATATTCTACGGCTGTGCCATACTGGTCGTTCAAGAGTCCATCTGGGAGTTAAACGAACTCTACTGAAGGTCCGAGAACAGTTTTACTGGGTCCATTATCGTGACGATGTCGAGGATTGGTATCGTACATGTACAAGTTGTGCGGCCGTGCGGGGACCTCAGACACGTAGTAGAGGAGCACCGAAATTGTACAATGTTGGTGCACCACGGGATAGGACAGCCCTTGACATTGCGGAGCCGTTACAGAAAGGCGCAAGAAGGACTCCTAAGATCGTCCATGTGGATCGCTTGGCGCGTTATTATGGGGCCGATAATGCGCGGGACAAGCATGTCTTAGGAGGGGGCAGTGTTACGCGCTCAAGTCGACGATATATTTATGCCATCTAGTGTCAGGAGCGAGAGCGAGTAGAGCGTTGCAGAAAATGACATCACAGATCTCTCAACCGACAGTGCCATCCGAAGAACTAAGTTTCTAGAAAATCTATACTCGCACACTCGTCCCTTTGCGCGCATTTACTTGAATATTCGGGACGCTTCTTTGCTATTTTAAATAAATAGGCGCTGCAAGATGCGATCGAGGCAGAGTTGAACTCGGCGATACAAGCGAAGCTTCGGAGCGGAATTAAGTGAATTAGTGTGTTTAATTATTAGTGTTTTTAACTTTAATTTGTGTAAAGTAAATTAAAGTGTTAATTTAGGTAATTCTATCGGCAATTTTTATTGTCACGAACCGCAAGCTCGTAACAATATAATGTAAAGGTACAACCTATATAAGTCCCACTGCTGAGCACAGGCCTCCCCTCATTTCTGAGAGAGTTTTAGGGCAAGGAAGTGTCCGCCACGCTGCCCCAATGCGTGTTGGCGAAATTCACATGTTTTTGAAATATTTTTTTCTTATTCCTCAGGCACGCAGGTTTCCTCACGATGTTTTCCTTCACCGCCGAGCAGGTAGTAAATCAGCACTTAAAATTGCAATTAACAATTTCATTGGTGCTGGCGGGGATCAAACCCGGGTTACTCGCGTTCTGTTATATTTACAGCGAGCGTTAATCATCTGAGCTACCGCGGCTCTCACCGCTTTTATATAAAAAAGGTTAATGTTACCAGCTTTTTTAATCAATTACTGGATTTAAAGACCTCTCCAAAACAAAAATGAGTCACTGTATGTCAAACGATACAATTGTGATTGCTATTTGTCACTATATTAAAGCAAAAAAAAAAAACGAAACTTTACAATGCCGAGGCAAATCTAGCTTGTTTCAGTTAACAACTAAAGTACTAATCAGTGAACATGACGTGATTATGATTAACATGCGATATTCGAAATTTTCAACTTTATTCTAAACATTTTCGAGATACTTACATTTTTACGTTCCATTCAGTTCCGAAAAAACAATCATTGGCAGTTTTTAATTCTGAAAGCAAACACAAACTTACAAAGATTCATTACTGCATTAGAATAATCCTTGCGCTACAAGAGTTCGCTTCCTCTCATTTTTCAAGATAAAAATTTAATTTGTGTAAAAAATACAAAAAAGCGTGTATACATTTTGTACACGCGTAAGACGTTATAATATTATCGCTTTTAGTCGCTAATTTTTAAGTAACCTGCATATAGTATTTTTCCATGTAATTGCGGTGTAAAATAACCAGTACTCTACACCTATGGCAAAATCCCACATATGAGACAATTTGTGGGCAAAACCTATGTTTAATATTAGATTTTTGTAAGCTGTATAGTACAATATAGTATAATATAGTAATATGGATGAATATTAGGAGCTTCCTAAATGAGATATAGTTTGCGTTCAGTGAAAAATTAACTTGTTCGTGTTTTGTTATAATTTGATACTTAATGCGAAATATGATTTACATGGGCTACATATTGAATTTTGAAATATTTAAGAGATGTGCCAAAATTAAGGATTAACCACTACGTGATATGGATTAAAATAATAAGTAACCTTTTTGTGATTAAAACTACTGTTACGGATTTTATCGCGTTTATTTTTACTTCTTATTTTTAATTCCCGACGTTTCGGGCGCTTTCCAGCACCCATGGTCACGGGGGACTGAGATGACTGACGTCCCGATGTCATTTTTAAACCCGGAGTACCTTCAGCTTTTTTAATTATTGTTTATGGTCCGATCTATGCAAAATGAACTGACTATGTCCTGATGTCTTGTAGTGGTATGCTTGGGTTTAGTTTTAATTTTATTGATTATAGGATCCCAAACAGGTGGTTAATATTAAACATAGGCTCCAAAGTCTTTGCCAGAGATCTGTCTGCCAGAAAGAGCCAACTGTCAAAGCTGAAGACTGAGTGTGGCAACATCGTTTCCGGGACACCTGAGATTTTGAGTGAGATTGAGAGGTTCTATGGGCAGCTGTACACATCATCGTTGGAGCCACACGCAAGTGTGAGTAACGATCCAAGAGCAAGTCTTATCCGACACTATTCCGATGATATCCCGGACGTCAGTCTAAGCGAGATTAGAATGGCTCTCCAGCACCTTAAAAACGGCAGGGCCCCAGGCGAGGATGGAATTACAGCGGAGCTTCTGAAAGCGGGTGGAACACCGGTACTTGTAGTCCTTCAGAAGCTCTTCAATTCCGTCCTCCATGGTGGCACTACTCCAGAGGCGTGGAGCAGAAGTGCGGTGGTCTTGTTCTTTAAGAAAGGCGACAACGCTCTCTTAAAGAACTACAGACCGATTTCCCTTCTGAGCCGCGTCTACGTGCTGTTTTCGAGAGTCATTACGAATCGTCTCGCACGCAGACTTGACGACTTCCAGCCTCCCGAACAAGCCGGTTTCCGAAAAGGCTTCAGTACCATAGACCACATACATACCCTGCGGCAGATTGTACAGAAGACTGAAGAGTACAATCTGCCACTTTGCCTGGCGTATGTGGACTATGAGAAAGCCTTTGATTCCGTCGAAATTTGGGCGGTGCTACAGTCCCTTCAGCGGTGCCAAGTTGACTGTCGGTATATCGAAGTGCTGAAGTGTTTGTACAGTAGGGCTACGATGGCTATCCGAGTACAGAACCAGAGCTCGAAACCTATCCAACTGCAGAGAGGTGTAAGACAGGGTGACGTTATATCCCCGAAACTCTTCACCGCTGCATTGGAAGACGTTTTCAAGCTACTGGACTGGAAAGGATACGGTATTGACATCAATGGCGAGTACATCACTCACCTTCGATTTGCCGACGATATAGTCCTTATGGCAGAATCGCTGGAGGACTTAAGCACTATGCTCAATGACCTCAATAGTGCCTCCCAACGGATAGGTCTTAAGATGAACATGGACGAAACAAAGATCATGTTCAATGTCCATGTCACACCTATGCCGGTAGTTGTTGGGAGCACTATGCTCGAAGTTGTTGACGAGTACGTTTACCTGGGACAAATGGTCCGACTAGGTAAGTCCAACTTCGACCGAGAGGTCAATCGACGGATTCAACTCGGCTGGGCAGCGTTCGGGAAATTACGACATATCTTTTCGTCAGGTATACCTCAATCTCTAAAAACTAGATTGTACAACCAGTGCGTGTTGCCAGTGATGACTTATGGATCTGAGACGTGGTCCTTCACTGCTGGCCGTAAGAGGACGCTTAAGGTCGCTCAGCGAGCTATGGAGAGGGCTATGCTCGGAGTTTCTCTGCGTGATAGACTCAGAAATGAGGATATCCGCAGTAAAACCAGAGTGACCGACATAGCCCAACGGATTAGTAAGCTGAAGTGGCAATGGGCCGGCCATATAGCTCGAAGAACCGATAACCGATGGGGAAGAAAGGTTCTCGAGTGGCAGCCTCGTACCGGTAGGCGTAGTGTAGGGCGACCCCCCACTAGATGGAGTGACGACCTGGTAAGACATGCAGGAAGTCGATGGATGCAGGTGGCTCAGGACCGTGCTTTGTGGCATTACTTGGGGGAGGCCTATGTTCAGCAGTGGACTTGTGAAAGGCTGTAATGATGATGATGATGATGATGAAACAGGTGGTAGTACCCAGCCTCCTTCTCTATTGAAATTAGGATGTTTTTTTTAATTACAATAGCCTCACGTATCATCCTTGGTAGGAATTGGTGTTCTTTCGCGTGGATTTGTGGTCTTTCAAATCTGATGTAATGGTTGGGGCCGTCTAGGATATGATCACAAACTGCAGACTTCCCGGAACGTTAATGCTTCACATCAGCTATATGTTCTTTTACGCGGGTCCTAATTGATCTTTTGGTTTGTCCTATATAAGAGAGACCACATTCACAATCAAGCTTGTACACTCCTGCATCTTGTAGAGGAATATGACACTTGACGGATGGTAGGAACTGACTGATCTTCTTCGGCGGCTTGTAGAATGTTCTAATAGAAGCTCGCTTCAAGATATAGCCAATCTACAAGCCGCCGAAGAAGATCAGTCAGTTCCTACCATCTGTCAAGTGTCATATTCCTATTATTAAGTAAAAATAAACGCGATTAAATCCGTAAAAGTAGTTTTAATTATGTGTAGTGTTTGCGTAAATATAAGAAATCATTATAGCCTTTTTGTGTTCTAATGTGTGATAAGTGTTGCACCTTACTCCGAATATTGTGTGGTCGTCAAGATTGGCGTTGCTGTCGAGGGATTGGTAAAAGTCGCTACAACAATTACCGATTAAAAGGACCTTGTGCGGGCGGATCGGTTTGCTGTCTACGACATAAATGAAGTCAGGGATGATCGATCGTTGTAATATTTAATAAATGTCAATATCTGTTTGCAGGTGGTGATAACTGATAGATCGAATACTAACGGTTTACTACCAACAGCACGTGGCACGGGCACGTGCGATAGTCAGAGGTGGTCCTGTTGGCGCATCTATAAAGTACTAAAAGGTTGCATCCTTCCAGAAGAGTGGTCGTATTCATGGTGGTATCATAGGATAAAAGGTATATCGGGAACCCACTCGTTTGTGCAGTGTGGAGTTCACTGTCGACACCGTGCGCAAGGGATTCTGAAGATGTCATTCAACGAGTGCTGCGACTCGTAGAATAAAAGTATTGTGGTTCCGTCATTGTAGTGGTTCCTCTAGTGCAGGGGAGTATATGTGGTGTTGCTGTTATTTTTAATACTTTGATTTTATTGTGTTATTGCATCCCTCACGTTGCACTACTGTGTGATTGTGACGGGCAAGTGTTGCGGTGTGGTCGGGCTGTATTGCTCTAAAAACTTAATCGAAAAAAAGTAAGAAAGAAAACAGAGTGGTTCTTACTATCATTGCAGGACTTATGCCGGTCCAATGATGTAGCTTCGACGACTCCGTGGCGTAGTGGCTTAGCAATGAGTGGCTGCGCTGGGAGTTGCGGGTTCGAATCCCGCACGGAACAAGTATTTGTATAGCCTACAAATAATTGTTCCGGGTCTGGATGTTTGTCCTTGTGCAATTTATGTTTGTAAACTGCCCCCGCGATACAGGAGAAAATCCTAGTGTAGGGGTAACGTTAAAAAAAAAAAAAAAAAGCTACGGGGAATAATGATTCCGGTCCAGCATAAAGATGATTATAGTTTGTGGGGCTTACTTCCAGACCACATCTGATTACCACCAATCTAAGAGGTCAATATAGACCAGACCAGATGCAGTTTTGTAACGATAATCAAGGGATGTTTTTCTGTCTCCAGATAACTAAGATTGCACCGCACACCCGCGCGTTGCACGTGCAGTAGCGCCCGTGTGGCTTCTTGTTTCTTTTGTATAAAACGGACGGAGCGGCCGCCGTTAGGGCAGTCTTGGCTCTGACGTAGCACGGTGCACTTGTTGTATCCTACTACTAGCTCATCCTCGAATCTTTGGATAATGATTTCGTGGAAACGAATTAATTATTATTCTCAGCTATTAAATTAGTCTCGGTAAAATTTATAGTTGATTATCTGTGATTTGTGTATTTTGTAAGTGTAAAGTAACAAATTATAAATTAATTCTGTTTGAAAGAAATGTTCCACTGGCTTTCTTGCTGGTTCTTCCAAGGACAGAGGTTTCCTTCGAACCAGTGGTCACAGTAACATTCTATGTTATAACTACCTTCCTACATCAGAAGTGAGATTAAAACTTTTAATAACCTCCTATTATATTATCTTCCTACATATATACATATATATATACTCTGCCACGCTAGAGCCTTGTGTATTTATATGTCCCAATCATATAAATACACAAATATATCATATAATACTAATGCTACTTTCTCAAAAAATTAAAGTATTTGTTTTTTTTTTAAATTATACGTATAATGAAAGTAAAGTAAAATAAAAAAATAAATAGAATATATTATTCGTTAAATTTTGAATTACCGAAATGAACCTAGTTTATTTAACTAATCCATTAATATACTCTGAACGTTATCTAAAGCTAATAGCAAATTTACATAATATATGCATTATACGAGGGCAGTGTTTTCATTAGAACTTTGCCATAAGTGTACAAAATTTAAAAATTAATGTGTATAATATTACTTACTTACCTATAAATTGCATTGTACGTTTTCGAACTCTTGTATTTACATCACAATTTCCTAAGAGGCGGCCGCTCGTAGAGTGTGGGACATAAATCGCTACGCCACACACCCCCTTGAACGCTCTCTACTCTTCTCGCCTCTACTTTTCAGCATATAATAACAAAATAAAGGTAAAATAGCATCAAGCAAATCTGTTTAACTCTTAATTTGGAATTGGAAAACTCATGTAACATAAATATAACAATTCAACCTACTACCCCTACTACCTAATTTTACTCGCATACCATAGAGTTTTAAATCGGCCGAAACTACTTTTAACCTAGTTAGCAAAATTATTGTTCCAAATTGGCAAAACGGAACAGTCAAATGTTGGGGTTGTCCAATCTCCATAGTAACAATCACAGACTGGCTGACTTGACTTAGGTATTAAATTTGACAGATAATGAAAAGCAAAATTTTAATTTTAATTTTTGAAATAATAAATATACCACGTTTTTTATCATTTTCTTGCATTGTCATCCGAATTTGAGCTTTATTCAAAATTTCAAGTTTTCACCTCATCCGGAAGTTAGTTTAAAATCAATTAGTAAATTCCATCTGGAACAACTGAGAGATAAACAAACAAAAAAGAGACGTTTACTAAAAACGTATTAAAAAGTAACTGACGTACAGCGAAAAAGAGAATAAGAAAGTTGGTGACATTAAAATATAAGTGAACTAAATATTAAGATTTCGTTTCCTTTGAAAATATTAGTTATGTTTGTAATGTTGTTAATAAATAACCCTAACATTAACGTTAATCTAGTGGTTGTAAACACGACTGCTGATCATGAGATAATGGATTCAAAACCTGGGTCGGTTCTTCTGATAATTTTTTTATTAGCGCCCGGAGTCTGGTAGTTCACGGTGTTTCACCCCATACCTCGGAAAAAACGTAAAGCTGTTAGCTGTGCGCCTGATCTCTCTCCGATAGTGTCATATTGCAGTATATCGTCAGAGTATGACAGGGAGGAATTAAAGAGTGAATCGGTTTACGCACACACTCGTGCAATTTAATTCTGTCATGCGTAATTTCAGACTGAAGGGCATTTTTATTTGAAACATTGAAACTTGAAACATAGTTTTGATAAGATATCAAATGAAACAAAGCTAAGTCGATTAATAAACAATTAAGCAAAGTTGCAAGTAACCAAAATCATCTATCATAATCTCATTATTTTTTAAGATTATAATATTGCCACATGATTATTATTTTAGGTTACCATTTTTTCCCCAAAAATTCCGATTCTTATGTTTATATTTAAGTGAACTTCATAATAAAAAAACTCAATATGAACAGGGAGAAAATAAAAATTATGTTAAACGTATACACTACTTTGGAATAGTACGCTCAAAGTTATTGAGGAGTGTGTGTACCTGGAACAATATGGACTATATTAACAAGTAAGCCAACTTTTACCTTAACTTTATCCAACGTTAGCGAAACTGCGATAACTCTTGTCCAATGTTCCTCAGAATCTTAAGACAAAAGTGAGCAACAAGTGTGTGTTGCCAGTGATGATTTATAAAACAAAAATGTGATCCTTCACTGCTAACCGAATGAAGAAGCTCAAAGTCACTCAGCGCGTGATGAAAGGTCGGTGCTATGCCCCGAGTTTTGCCATATTTCTTCATAATCCGTAACGAAGATATCAGATGAAGAACAATTGCATAACGGATCAGTAAGCAGTAAGTGATAATGGGGCAGTCATATATCTCAAATAATCGACAACCATTAAGGAAGAAAGGTTCTCGAGTGGCAAGCACAGCCTTTAGCGACACACACAGCCCCCCACCCCCACCCCACCAGAGAAAATGCTGACTTGAAGAAACGTGCAGGTATTCGATGGGTGCATATGGAACAGAATTGCACTTTATGCAATGATCTTATATGTAAAAGAGGTACATATAAGGTCACTGACTTTATGCCAATTTATGAGGGATGCCTTTGTTCAGCAGTGGATTAGTGATGAGCTATGGTGATAGTAATGTCGATGGTATTAGGGTAAATATATATATATATATATATATATATATATATATATATATATATATATATATATATATATATATATATATGTACATAGATATACTTATGGGCTGACAACTAGAACTATAGCTGAGCCATAGCGCGTTCTTTTGCTGCAATTTTATTATGCAACCGTTGTAACGAAAAAAAAATCATCTATTTGATCACTCTTACGTCGCCCTTACTCTGTCATCACGTTTTTCATTCACATTCACCTGTTTAGGGTACTCCTGTCCTAATTATTTTTCAATTGTTGAACTATATTATAAATTATAATGTGTTTATTTGCTAAATTAGTAGTTATAATTCATAATATATGGTCGTTAGAGAGATGCCGATGAGATGTTGCCCTAGGACGCTGTCAACATATAATTCGATTCTGACTGTAAAGTATATTCCGGCAATGTAGCATCAACTGAATGTAAGCTAAACTGAAATATAAATATAATAAATAAACTAAATGTAGCATCAATGATAAATTGAGATATAAAGCAATAGGCTAAACAACATTGCTCTTCGTTACGCAATATATATGATAATTTAAAGCTATACAATTTCAACTAGAAATTCCCCCAAATTGCAAACTGGTTTGCGAAAGCTTTAACAGTAGCAAATTTCAATCATCTACCTAAATTATCACCAACACAGACAGATACCGAGGTTATTTTATAAGTGTTCCATTTTGCAACATTCGATATTGAAAAAAATGATATTCAGTAAACCAAATTCACTAGAGCGTAGTTGCAGGAAAAGCTTTTTCAGTAATATAACTGTTTAAATGATATCAAACTGTCAGTATTTTATTGGTAACGTAGTAACGACGATAATAATTCTAACATCAAAAACTTTATGAGTATATAAAGAAAACAAAAATAAAAAATAACAGTCTATATACGTCCTACTGCTGGGTACGGGCCTCCTTTCTTTTCTATGAGAGTTTTAGGGCAAGGAAAAGTCCACTGCGTTGGCCTAATGGTTATGGTGAACTTCACAAGTCTTCGAAAAAAATTTTATTCCTCAAACATGCAGTTTTCCTCACGATGTTTACCTTCACTACCAAGCACGTGATAAATCAGCACCTAAAATCGCAATTAACAATTTTATTGGTGCTGGCAGGGATCGAACGTGGGTTGCTTGCGTATTTTGAAATTTACAGCGTGCGCGTGCGAAACGTACAGGGACTAACCCTGAGCTACCACAGCCCACTAGGAAAATGAAGGAAATAATTTTGAAGCATTTTTATATTTAATCTTAATCTTATTTGATTTTACATATGCAATTTAAAATCAAATAAGATTACTTTTGAAAACATTTTGCTGACTGAAATCACTTTAGTAGACATATATATGATATCAGAATTTTGATGACCAGCTTTAATGTCCACACTGTGAGTTTTAGGTAAGTTAATAGCGCGTTATTAGACCCTCGGGAATTTCGATACGAGCCGGTTATAACATAGGTCAATATACCTACTACCAAGGAAAGATTAATAACAGTTTTCAAATATTTCCTTTACTTAACCTCCTTTAAAATTTATAAAAACTAATTTCATAAAATCTTAATAATTTTTTAGCTATTTAGTGGTGGCTTAAGAAGATCCACACATACACGACAGACGAATATTTACACAGGGGATGAGCAGCAGCATTGTGCTTATAACTATATAAAATGAGGAAAACTGAGATCCATATTTATTTATTACACATATGACCGAGCAAACCGTGGCAACTATAGCAAATGTCACTCACAGAGGTCTATTTTCAACAGTAGATATTTTATATGCGGTAATGCATAAACATTTTAAGTTAAAACAGAATTCTATAACCCTCTCTTAACATCTTCTGGAATTTACGTGACTATTACAGTGCGTTTTATATCGATACGATTTAATCTCCTCTTCATTGAAAGGCGTGAATTCTCTCGAATTTTCTCGCTAGTTTTACGGTAAATATTATCTTCTACTAGTTACTTGAGGTGGCGGCACACGAGTGGCAGAAAGGAACAGAAAGACATATATTTTATTCAACGTAGGTTACAAAATACTTATTGTAAATCATTTGTGATTTTAGCACTGCTTTGGGAAAAAACAAATCTTTCCTAGAAAGAACCAGCAAAAAACCCAGCAGGACTATTTCCTTATACAATTTACAGTATGATATAAATGTACAATTAATTAAAATGTTATTATATTTAGAAATTATATGATAGCGATTATCTCATTCTCAGGAATTATTATCAAACATGTACTCCTTATGTTGCGTTCTGTAGTACAATAACCCTTATTGAACAATTCAATCCTTTAAGGAAAATTAAAATTTTGATAGATAAAAAATAGGTTCTGCATATTTTCTGGGACATTATTGTAAAAGAGTATATATTACCCCATGAAGGAAATACTAACTGTTTTAAGTTGAATAACCGGAATAACTAGCTCGTGCTTGTTTCTACAATTTACAGAACGTCCATCACTATTTTTAATAAAACTATATTTGTTCTTGTGTTTTAGGAGGTACTGATTCTCTGGAAGCCGTTCTAATAGATGTAGATTTGTTTTGTAATGAAATTATATTAAAAATACACTCATATCGTAATATTTTCTTGTGCATCAACAAACGCAGATACTGGTTTTCTAAAACTAAAACATACTTTACTGCACATTTACTTTATTTATTCATGCACACATTTTCGTTCAATCATCAATAATTATTTTGTCACCTTCTAGTAAAGTAAGTCTATATGTATACATACTATTTATCCGGGTTTTAAATTAACTACCAAAATCAAACGGATGGAAAGATCTTACGGTGACCCACTACTTCCTTTTAGCTGAAATGGTGATTATCGGGTACAATTTTCTTCACATTTTCGGTGTTTTTGTAAGTTGAAAAGGTTAAGGTGTTCCGGAAATAGGATCGTTCTCGACAATCTCTCGGCTCAAATTTATGCATTCTCATTCTCTAAAAAATGTTCTCATTTACTAAAATAATAACATTTCACTCCAGAGTCGTTTAAAGTGTCTCGATCTTTATTTCTTCTGAGTTTTAAAATAGTTACATTACAAATCTTTTGAAACCTTATTCTATAGCTTAAGGTTGCTTAAAAAGGACATGCGTGTTTTCATTTAATTTTGCGCAAATGTTTTCTTCATATATCTTACATATCTTATATCACACATATCTTACATTACGAAATTAATTTGTTTACCATTTACACGTTTCTGTCACCCATTTGGTAATAATTTATTATTACTTAAGAGTATACTGAAAAGTAAAAACTTTTACTCAAAGCAATAATTAATGCCGTTTAAATTACAGTTTTAACAAAACTTATATAAACACGTTGCCTCGTAGGAATTGAATAGCTTTAGTCCATAGTAAAAATTGTCTGCGTCCATCTTTAATTAGTATTTTTTTTTAATTTAGAGATATTATTGTTGAGCGCTTGTTCAAAATTTCATCATATACGGGCAATCCGATTACGATCTTGGCATGAATAAAATTGTATTTCACATTTTTATGTGTTGGTTTAAAAAGAATAACGCGATTAAAGAAAATATAGTAGCGGTGTTTGCATGCCTTAGAAATTAAAAATGTTTTCAAAACACAATATAAAGGTCGTCAACTCTCACTTTAGCAGCGCGGTCGACGTATAATTGATCGAAATGACACAGTCCCAGAAATAAACTAAAATCTGTGGCTTTATATCTAATACTTTCCTTACTTAGAATATTACAAAAGATACAAATTTATTTCTAGGAAAAATGAGCAGTAACTATCATGATGTTTATTAAACATTTCTAGGAAAAATGAGCAGTAACTATCATGATGTTTATTATCATTTCAAAAAACTTTCAAAATTTAAACATTGTTTAAGTTTCGAATTTTTTTTTTTATTTTAAGTCTATTACTTTATCCCTTTAAAGTAAAAAGCGACTCTCTACTTGTACGATGGTATAAGTTAAAATTATTTTGTACACAATAGATATAATATATTTCAATAGTTTTCTGGGAGTTATAATCAATTAACTAAGGAACCTGTTGATTAACAAAATTAAATCCAAAATTAAACACTACAACTACTGTATGAAATAGATAATGAATAATATTTTTGCCTAGATCATTTAAAAAATAATCCAAATGAGTTTTATTATACGTCTAGAATGGAGAGCCGAGGTAGCTCAGATATTAAACGCTCTTTGTAAATTTCATAGCACGCGAACAACGCGAGCTCAATCCCTGGCGACACCAATGAAATTGTTAAAATTTCAATTTCAAATGACCTATTAGAAGTGCTCAGCAGTGAAGGAAAATATTTTGTGGAAGCTGACATATCTAAGAAATAAAATATTACGAAGATGTTTTCAGTCCGCTAAGTCCAAGTCTAGTTAGCGGCGCGAAGAACTTATTGTTAATAAGTAACTCTCACATTAATTAAACAGAGAGAAATTGTATGTCACAGATTATCCTTAGTACCCGGTTGACCGAGCTTTGCTCGGTATTTTTCGCTCGATTTTTTTAATTCGTGTGTTTTGGAAATTATATTTAGATACAAATTACATACTGATGAATTATAAATAATATTTTTTGATCTTAGCGACATAACAGAAAAAACTGAACTGGTTATTTGAATAAAAAATCATGAGTGCAATTATTTTTATTTAAATTTTCGTGTTTTTAAAAAATACTAAAAAAAGGGCTCGAAAAAAATATATTTTCTCAAAAAAGAAAGAAACTTGAAAAAAAAAATAAAAAAGTCGGTCGGTCGGTCTGGGCTCGAACCGAGGTTTTACGATTTTGTGACCGCCCATTATACCAATAAGCTATTTATAATCATTATCAAACTGTCAAAATTTACCTTCTTATTCTAACTATATTGTAGCAGTTTTTAATTGCCTAAAAACAGGGACAAAAAGACATTTTCTAAAAATAAATCTTAGCTAGATCGATTTATTATCCCCGAAACTCCCTGGACACTAAATTTTATGAAAATCGTTGGAGCCGTTTCCGAGATCCCGATTATATATATATACATATATACAAGAATTGCTCGTTTAATAGTATAGGATTCAAGATATTCGATACATTTGTGGACATCGTGAATATATGAACCATTGACGCCTCGTTAGTCTAGTGGTGATAAACACGACTGCTGACCATGAGATCCCAGATTCGAACCCTGAGTCGGGCCAAAACATTTTTATTGAGTTCAATAATAATAAATGTTTAAGTTACCAAATTACTTCCCAAAAATAATCTGACTCATGTCTATATTTAAGTAACAGCATGATTAAAACTCAATATGAACATGGACAAGATAAAAATTCTGTCCTACGTCCACACTACTTCGGAACACTAAGCTCGGAGTTGTTGAGGAGTGCAAGTGCACCCTGGGAC
This sequence comes from Parnassius smintheus behrii, assembly GCA_036936625.1. Taxonomy (NCBI): domain Eukaryota; kingdom Metazoa; phylum Arthropoda; class Insecta; order Lepidoptera; family Papilionidae; genus Parnassius; species Parnassius smintheus. Next base: position 36,096,498 of record JAUPFT010000007.1, read on the forward strand.
AATATATTCCAACAAGTAAGCCAACTTTTACCTTAACTTTAACCAACGTTAGGGAAAATTCTACAACTCTTTTCAGATATTTCCTGAAAAATATCTGAAAAGAGTTGTACAATTGGTTGTACACTTTCGTTTTAAGATTCTGAAATCTTAAAACGAAAGTGTACAACCAATGCGTGTTGTAAGTGATGACTTATGAAACCGAAACGTGATCCTTTAGTGCTAACCGAATAAAAAGCTCAAAGTTACTCAGCGCGCGATGAAAGTTCGGTGCACACCCGGAGTTTTTCCATATTTCTACGTGATCAGTAACGAAGATATACGATGAAAAGCAAGAGCAAATGACATAGCCCAATGGATCAGTAAGCAGTAAGTGATAATGTGGAGGTCACATATCTCAAATAAACGACAACCATGGAGGAAGAAAGGTTCTCGAGTGGCGAGCTCAGCATTTGGCGACACACCCAGCCCCTTACCCACACCACACCAGATGAAATGCCAACCTGATGAAACGTGCAAGTATTCGATGGATGTATACAGAATTGCTCTTTATGACCAGTACCTGTATGACTGAGCATTCCTCGGTATTTTTTTTTTGGAAATCGTGTGTTTTGGAAATTATATTTAGATACAAATTACTTACTGATGAAACATGAATAATATTTTTGATCTTATTAACATAATGGAAAAACTGAACTGGTTATTTGAATAATGATTTCTTATATTTACGCGAACGCTATACATTGATTGAAACTACTTTTACGGATTTTATCGCGTTTATTTATGTTATTTTTAATACCCGACGTTTCGGGTGCTTTCCAGCACCCATGGTCACGGGGGACTGAGGTGACTGACGTCCCGATGTCATAGGTAACTCGAAGTACCTTCAGCTTTTTAATTATTGTCTTTGGTACCTACAATCTACGCAGAATAAACTAACTGTGTTTTGAAGTCTGGCAGTGGTATTATTGGGTTTAGTTTTAATTTTATTAATTATAGGGTCCCAAGCAGATGGCCCAGCCTCCTTCTCTACTGAAATTAGGATGTTTTTTTTATTTTCAATAGCCTCACGTATCATCCTTGGTAGGAATCGATGTTCTTTCGCGAGCATACGTTGTGGTCTATCAAATCTGATGTAATGGTTGGGGCCATCTAGGATATGATTGCAAACTGCGGACTTCCCGGAACGTTGATGCTTCACGTCAGCTATGTGTTCTTTTACGCGGGTTCTAATTGATCTCTTTGTTTGCCCTATATATGAGAGATCACAATCACAATCAAGCTTATACACTCCTGCATATTGTAGAGGAATATGACACTTGACGGATGGTAAGAACTAACCAATCTTCTTCGGCGGCTTGTAGAATGTTCTAATAGAAGCTCGCTTCAAGATGTAGCCAATCTTGTCTGTGACATCTCTGACATATGGTAGTACAGCAGGCACACGCTCGACTGTGGCCGGCTTCACTTGTTCACTGTGACGTAGGCGCGGGACCCGAAGCTTGTTGTCGTGCAGAACCTGCTTGACATGCTGAATCTCGGTGGCCAGGTGTTTGCTGTCACAGATTCCTCGTGCTCTCTGTAACAAAGATTTGCCCATGATAGCTAACTGTGAAGGATGATGGTTCACTAGAAGGATTGCTGGCTAGAGGGATGCCGATGCGATGTTTGACTAGAGCGCTATCAGCATTTAATCCGCCTCTGTAAAGTATATTCCGACAATGTTTTATCAACTGGATGAATGAGAAATTGAGATATTAAACATTAAGCTGTGGGCTATACAACATTGCACTGCGTTACGCAATTTATATGATAATTTGATAGCTATACAATTTCAACTAGAAATTGCCATATTTTCAAACTAAATTACGAACGCTTTAACAATAACAATTTTCAATCATCTACGTAAAATGGATTATCACGAATACAAACAGACGTAGAGATAGTTTTAAAATTATCCATTTTGCAACATTTGATATTGAAAAGGAATGATAGGTATATCAAATTGACTAGAGCGTAGTTGCAGGAAAAGCTTCTCCAGTATTATATGTATCCGTTTAATTGAAATCAAACTGTCAATATTTTATTGGTAGCGTCGTAATAACGATAATAATTCTAGCATCAAAAACTTTATGAGTATATGTTTACTGAATTTAAATAAAATGAAAGTTAAAGAAATAAATCCTATATAGGTCCCATTGCTGGGCACAGGCCTCCTCTCATTTCTTAGAGGGTTTAGGGCAAGTAAATGTCCGCTGCTCTAACCCAATTTCTCAAACATGCGGGTTTCTAAACTCACGTCCTTTGAAATTTACAGCGTGCGCTTAGCCCCTGAGCCACCACGGATCACAAAGAAAATATTGAAAATAATTTTGAAGTATAAAAGAATTGAAAATGAAATTAGATTACTTTTGAAATTATTTTGCTGACTGATATCAACGTAGTAAACATATTTAGATTAGAATTTTGATAACGACCTTTAATGTCAACAACATAGACTTAGGATAGGAATAGACGGAAGTAGTGTGCAAGTGAGAAGAAAATTCCTTATGATAATATATAGCAAAATAGAGAGGGAGCATAGCAAATCTCAGGTCTTTCTAACCGTTTTTAAATGACAGGTCAGCACAAGTCGGCACACAAGAAATAAGCTGCTATATATTGTAATTTTTTATTTTTTTATTATTATGGTGTAAGTTTTTGTGATTCGTAGTTTTCCAAAATTTTTACATGTTCCGTGAGTGACTGTGGTGTTAATAATAGAAATAATCCTGATAATTGCACATTCCCCAGGTAAATTCTCAAGACATCGTCTATTTTTCTATTTTTTTATTAATTATTATTTTATGTGGGGTATCTATGTAGTTTTCTCATCTGGTTTGGGTTCTATAAATATATAATTATAAATTAAAATGAAAAGATAAATATACATAAATATCAATAAAATAAAATAAATACAAAAATACATAAATAAATAAAAGCCCAACCAGATAGAAGCCCTCGGCAGGGGAGACCAAACGGCCGAGGGTTAGGAGGAAAGGGAAAGAAACCGGCGGACGATGCGGGCGATGCATTATTATTTTTGGTTAAAATTTATGTTATATACTTTTTGAAATATAGAATGTTTTCATTTATTTTGTTAATTTTGATATTTTGCAAAGAAAACAGTCATGTTGTTGATAACTTGCATTAATTTGGTAAATACATTTTAATACAAAATATTTTTCAGATACGGTAGGAATCAACTCAACTATATCAAAATGAATGTCGATATTTAAGTAGAATGTTTATAATGAATCGATAAACTTATTATTATTATTTATATTTATTCCCACACAACGGAATGAAAATAAATGCTCGGTTAGCGTTCTAAAATATAATTTTATTTTGCCGTTTGTCAAACACATTTTATAATTAGAAGAAAAAATTGTTAAGTTTATTGGGCAGGTTAGTTGAAATTCAAAGAAGAACTAAAAAATTTGCAGCACACATTTTCTTGAGCAGTATAAAAGAAAAAGTAGAATAAAACTGTGGCCGTGGAAGGAAGAGGAGAGATCTCCCGCCGGGCAAGGTGTTCTGCCCGGGGAGCGGCCAACACTCTGTGTGATAGTTCGGAGAAGTTCTATAATATATACGGAATTTTTGGATTTTATGATTCGGAATGTTGATAGCGCGATTTAGGCTTCGGTGTGTTTTCGCTTGTGGCGCGACGACAGCGCCGCTACAAAACAATTTTATTAAAAGAAACCATTTCTACTTTATTTGTACCAGTAAGTATATTAGTTTTTTTTTTTTTTTTGGTTTTTTTTTAATAAGACAAGGGTGACACCTGATGATAAGTTGTGGCCCACAGGTATCTACATTTGGCCGCAATTAGGAATGAAAATGCAGATGCGTTGTCACCCTTGAAGACTAAGATGGATTGCCTCGAATCCAGTAAAACGGGTCTCCGGTTCTGTACACTCACCATACAAAACATTAAGCAGCATTAAGTCTTTCCCCGTTCGAGTCGACCCATTCGTGCTACAACCACAATATAGCTGCAGCGTGGCGCTACCACGTATAAATTTACAACTACAACGTATTATTATAATAAGACTTCAACAATTTAACTTCAAAAACTTTTGATAAAAATACAGATAGATTTTTATCCATTATAAAACTAATTAAACTAAGCCATTATGAACAGTTGCGTTTATGAACAGTAAAAAATTTATAAACTTACTTAACTACCCGCACCTCAAGAGTAACACTAGTACAATATTCATAGTATCATGCTATTTTCCGCAAGGTGTTGAGTAGAGCTTCGATTATATTCCCAAGTCACAATGATAAAACTTAGCATAATTATGTATAGATATTTAATAATGTTCCTGAAGCGTCGCTAGGCGCTCGTGCATGAGACGCGTGGTTCAGTGTGCCAGGATATTATAAACTCTATAGTATTTGATACTCACAACGCTCGATGCCCGATTCAAGTTTGATGGCTGACGACAATGTACCGAAATCTTAATAGCGTGCGCCCGCAACTTTAGTCGTAGAGCAGAGGAGCTCATGGTTAAGTAATAGTTGTGCGGACCAATAGATTTACGAGATTAAGCTGCACTTGCCGCGGTCATTTCATGGACCGTCGTCTGAACATACATATATACATATAAAATAGATTGAGAGAATAAAGAGGGCAATTGTATCCTTAGATACTCGGTGCACTTTAATATCTCCTGCGTATTTAGGTAATCTCTATTAAGATCATTATGTTTTTAAATTAATGCAACTAAAACAATAATAAGTTTATTATTACTTTACCTACTACCTGAAAAATTCAGGGACAGATGAAAGAGATAATAGCCTCATAAAAATATTGACCTTTAAACAGGGCAATCTTACTTAACTGATTCCTACAAGTTTCCTTACTTAAGTTATTAAGTTTACTCGTATTACTCGTTTACTAGTATTCAATTATTTATTATTAAAAATTTGTTATAATTAAAAGTGATACTTAACATATGAAAAATAAAGCAACTATTATGTACTCCGTGTCTCCGTTATTTATTTTATCAGCAAAACATTTTGTATAATATAAACTATTTATTATTAGGTGTTTACTTAATTAAGTATCTCGACGGCCCTATAGTGGCGGCGTAAGAAAATTCACTCGACACACGACAGAGGAAAACTGAAACAAGAGATACACAGCGGCATTTTCCTCATAACTATATAAAATGAGAAAAACTAGGGTTGCGAAGACACATTTACACATATGACCGCGATAAGCGTGGCAACTATGGCAAATGTCACCCACAGAGGCCTATTTTCAGCGGTGGATATTTGATGGGTTGTAATGAATAAACATTTTAATTTAAAACAGAATTTAATAAACAACTCCTAACATCTTCCGGCGTTTACATAATAATTACAGTGAGATATTATATCGATAAAATTTAATCCTCTTTTCGTGTAAGAGCGTGAATTTAGTCTCTTGAATTTCCTCGCTAGTTTGACGGTAAATATTATCTTCCACTAGGTACTTAAGGTGACATCCGAGTGGCAGAAGATAATGTAAAAAATATTTTTATTCAATATAGATTACAACATACTTTTCGTAAATCATTTATGCTTTTATCACTGGTTCGTGAAAAAAAAACTCTGTCATAGGAAGAACCAGCAAGAAACACAGCGGAATATTTCCTAAACCTTAGCGATTATCTCGTCCTCAGGAGTTATTATCAAACATGTACATCTTATATTGTGACCTGTAGTGTAATAATCCTTATTAATCTATTTTATTTTTAAAAGTCTTAGTTTTTGATGGAGAAAGAATAAGTCCTCCATACTTTCTAGGACATTGTTGTAAACGCGTGTACATTGCCCTATGAAGGAATTACTAACTGTTTCAAGTCGAGTAACTGGTATAACTAGTTTGTGCTTGTTTCTGGTAATACACTTATATCATAATATTTTCTTTCTACGTGCATCAACAAACGCAGATACTGGTTCTTTTAAACTAAAACGTACTTTACTGGGCATTTGTTTTATTAATTCATACACACATTTTCGTTCACCTTCAAAGTGCTACTTACTATTTATCCGGGTTCTAAATTAACTACCAAAATCAAACGGACGGAAAGATCTTACGGTGACGCACTACTTCCTTTTAGCTGAAATGGTGAGTATTGAGTACGTTTTTCTTCACATTTTTGGTGTTTGTTGTGTGGTGTGTGGTGTTTTGTTCGTTGAATATAAATTTTTTAACAAAAAAATCAAACCACCGACAAAAATGGAATGCAAAAATTTATAAACCTTTTTCTTTTACCCTATTATCTAAGTTATGTTATATACTTTTGTAATTACTGTGAGTTTTTAATTAACTTTAATAAATATCTCCGGTGGACGTTCGGTTGCCACCTACGACGACTCGACGTGGCAACATATAACGCACGCACCCTCAGGACTGACGAGAAGATACTGGAGCTGGAAAAGAGATAGACAAGTTGCGCTGGAACATTATAGGATTATCCGAGGTCCGAAGGGAGGGAGAGGACACCGTGATTCTCGAATCCGGCAACCTGTTCTTTATCACCGGGGGGGGGGGCGACCATCTGTCCCAAGGAGGTGTTGGATTTATCGTCCACAAGTCTCTCGTTAACAACGTTTTAAAGATTGGGAGTGTATCGACGAGGGTTACGTACCTTATACTCCGAATCACCAAACGGTATTCGCTGAAGGTCATACAGGCTTACGCGCCAACGTCGGAACATCCCGATGAGAAGGTGGAGGAAATATATAAGGATATTTCTAGAGCCATGCATTCCTCCAAAACTCACTATACGGTATTAATGGGAGACTTCTACGCAAAACTGGACACAAGAAAGAATGGTGAGCTGAAGGTAGGAAATTTTGGGATAGGGCAACGGAACCCAAGGGCCAGCAGCTGGCCGACTTCATGGAGAAAGAGGGACTTTTTATGATGAACTCTTTCTTCCAGAAGCGTCCCCACAGAAAGATGTTCAGCAGTGATTTTTTAATCCTTTCTAAATACAGTAATCTCATCCCACTAACTGATTATATTGAGCAACATCACTCATGCGATTGTATAAACACTCCGCTCACCATCCTACCTGCCCAGCGTGGTGAGTATTGAGCAAATATTTTTAGTTATGATGTCCATTTGGCGCAATTTTGAAAGGGCTGAATACGAGCAAAGGATTATTAAGCTTTGTTAAAGAATGACACAATAATAAAAATATCAATTACTTCGCAACCTTCCGCTAACTAAATACAATGATGTGTCTTACCTATACTAGTTCCAATACCACTATTCCAGGTAAGACACATCATCGACGATAATACGACACGTGTTTTGCCCTCGGGGAAAAGAGTAGGAACCCAAATGTGCAAATGTGGCAAAAACCACACGGCAAATGACCGCCGCTGCCCAGTCCTGAGAAGGACTGCTGGGAGGCAGGGGATAACTTTGCCGGGGCTACTCCCGGAGGACCCGAAAAAGATCCTCCAGAGTCGCCCAAAAGCCGTCACCATCCAGAAAGACGGGTGGGCAACCATCACAGAAAAGGGAAGGCAACCAGCCCCCCCCCCCCACCTGTAACACCTATGGAAACGATGGAATCCGTAGAGATAAGGGCAACTACCGGGGCGACTCTGCAACCCCCCGCCAACCCCGCCAAAGAACGGCAACCCTCTAAGATGGGAAGGCGGGAGAGGAGCAGGAAGAAGTCGCAGCCTCCTCAGGCTGTTACCTCTACCCCGACACCCACAGGACCAGTAGCCTCACAGGCGCAGATTACTCGGGAGACTACCAAAAAGAACGTGGGTAGAGTGCCAGAAAGGGCTCTACCTGAACATAGAGCCCGCTCTACATGTAGAGCGCGCTCTACCCATAAGCCAAGAGAGCAGAATCATCAACACCCGAGACCAGTGCCAACACCTTCATATAGGAGACCACCTACTGCCGGCATTGAAACAGCAGATGCAATCCAACGCCTGGTTGGTTCTGCCATCGAGGTCGGCACACAAGTCCTGGCCGACATCAGAGCCGGGACCGATCCAGTGACGGCGATAATGAAGGCGCTGGCTAGCCTCCTGGCCCGGCATTACGGAGGAGAGTAATCTGCGCCTCCTCTATTGGAACCCGGACGAAATACAGCAGAAGCTGCATGAAATCCGCACAGTCGCCCAACAACAGGACTTGCACGTCATATTGCTGGGAGAGACGAAGCTAAACCCAACGACGCATATAAAGCTGCCAAACTACCACCTGTACAGAAGGGACGAGGTCACTTCTAAAGGGGCCGCCTATAGAGGGACGGCGGTTCTAGTGAGGAGGGACATCGTCCATCAAGAGCTGGATTTACGACCATACCAGACTATGCGCTCTATCGGCATAAGAATGGAGGCGGCGGGCGAGGAAATAAGGATCTACGCAGCATACCGCCCGCCAGGGACTCCATTCTGCTCCTCAGACATCCGGACGGTGATGGAAGGCGAAACACCCACCATCATCGCCGGGGACCTAAACGCCAAACACCCGGCGTGAGGGTCCAAAGTGATCACCCCGCCGGGTCTTGAACTTTATGAAGACGCAGAGAACGACAGCTATGACATATTAAGTCCCGAAGAACCGACTCACGTTCCATCTGATCCACGGAGACATCCGGATGTATTGGACATCGTGCTCACTAGGAACGTCAACTACCCGATAGTGGTAGAAGTGCTGTACGACCTCTCCTCATTCTGATAACCCTTGGCCTAAAGGCGGTGACAACGCCGCCCAGAGCATTCAAGACACGTGTCGACTGGAGGCTCTATTGCCAACATCTGCAGGAGAGACCTCCAGTCCACCATCCTATAAGCACAGCGGACGACGTAGAGGCCGCTGCTACTAGAATTACCAAAAACCCTCCACGCGGCTTCTACGATCGTCCCGATCACTGCAAGGCGAGACGATCTGCCGCGAGAGATATGCGTGCAGATCAGGCGCAAGAGAGCGTTGAGAAAGCTCTGGGCACGTACTCGCTGCCCCAGGATAAAAAAGCAACTCAACACCTTATCGGAGGAACTGTCGGTTGCAGTCCAGGCTTTCAGAGAAGAGGCCTGGGATCGGCGCATCTGGAAGGCGGATGAGCATGATGCGTCGCTCTATAAACTGAACCGACAGTTGACCAAAACCAGACCTCCCGTTTGCCCGCTGACCAACAGCGTGGGTGAACGTTGCTACGATGCCAAGGGCAGAGCGGATATCCTAGTCGAGCACTTCGAGGAGCAATTTATGCCGAACCCAGCAAGTGCTGAGTTCATGGAGCTTAATGCCCGGAAGAAAAGTCGCGTACAGGAGTTCCTGTATCACCCGCGCCGCTCTTGCAGGAGAGTGGTTCATCTCCCCCGCTGAACTGCGGAGGACAGTAACCCGCCTGCAACCGAGGAAGGCGCCGGGGTACGATGGGATTACCAACGCTACACTCCGACAGCTGCCCAATAGAGTCCTAGTAGAGCTTGGTCGACTCTACATTGGGATATTGCGGATATCCCACTTCCCGGGGGACTGAAAGAAAGGCAAAGTCATCGTCTTGCCGAAACCCGGGAAGGACAGGCGTAGAGCTGCCAGCTACAGGCCGATCACGCTATTACCGCACATAGCTAAACTGCTAGAAAGATTGCTGCTTAGACGTCTCCGTCCGTGCATCCAACTTCGGGCGGAGCAGCATGGATTTAGGAGGGGTCACTCTATAGTCACTCAGTTGACTAGAGTGCTGCACCTGCTTGCGGCAGAGTACAATCGTGGCCGCATATCGTTGGGCGTCTTTCTCGACACCGAGAAGGCGTTCGACAGGGTGTGGCACTCAGGATTGCTTTACAAGCTGTACGAACAGACCAGTGTCCCTCTTGCTATGTTGCGGCTAGTGGCGTCTTTCCTGGAAGACAGGAAGTTCTATGTCTGCGTAGAGGACGCCGAGTCCGCAACCAGATCCATCAGAGCCGGCGTTCCACAGGGCAGCTGTTTGTCTCCAGTCCTGTACGCGGCTTATACTAACGACATCCCAACACTGGCAGGCAAGCTTTAAGAGTGGAAGGACGACGTTGAGCTGGCGCTATATGCAGACGATAGCGCCTTTTTCACCTCGTCCAGGAGAGCCCACACCGCCAATGCCAGGATGGAGCGTCTGCTGGACCTGCTGCCACCATGGCTGGACGAGTGGATGATGGTCGTCAACGTTGGTAAGACGACCGCTCTGCTCACTTGCCGTCTCAGAAAATTTCCACCTCCGCTGACCCTCAATCGCCAGAAGATTGTGTACCAGAAGGCCGTAACCTACCTTGGGTGCAAGATCGACAGGACGCTGCGCATGACCGCGCACGTCGACTTCGTCGTCCGCAGAGCCCGATGTGCGCGGGCGACGCTCTTGCTGGTCCTGGCATGCTGCCAATCAAAACCAAGCTCCGGATATACAAGATGTATATCCGGACCATCATCACCTACGCTGCTCCGGCCTGGTACCCGCTTCTGAGCGACCCTCTGCGCGCTTCTGAGGCGGCGAGCAGAATCTGACATTAAGGACGATCGTCGGAGCAGGTCGCTACGTCCGGAATGACGTCATAGCGGCCAATCTGAAAGTCGAGACCATCACCGACTTCGTGGCCCGGCTGGCGCGCGGCATGTTCGACCGCGCCGACAACGGGCCACATGAACACCTCAACGGCTTTGCGCCGTTGCACACTCGGCCCCCGGACGGGCGACCTCTTCCAAGAGAACTCCTCTCTATAGCGATTAGAGAGTCGAGTAACAACCCTCAATGCCGCTGATAGGCCAACTTCAACTTTTTACCGGATAACCTCCTTTTTCCGGTAGTCGGTTAACTGCGGGAAAATAAATTTTCATACTACGGAAAGTAACTCCGTGTTCACCTAGCCTAATATAGGCTCCCAGGACTGGCCCATAGTCGCGGGCCATGAGGAAAGTCCGGGCAATGGGGTATACCCCGAGGCCCGATACCTGCGTAGCACCTTGGTGCATGTAGACGACAACACGAGGAATAAGTTTTTACTATACATTTTTTGTTAATTCAATGTGCATACTGAATATTTCATATAATGATAATGACTGAACAGGAGAATAAGGTAAACTACACGAATGACGAGAATCTCCGATATCACTCACCTTTATATAACTAAGAGCCAAGCAAACTCTTGAATGAGCAATCGCTAAGTGCTTTCATCTACTCGCTGCAAAATATAATAAAATAATAAAACTCGCTTGGTGGTTTTGCAACAGACTAACCTTTATTTATAGTCATCTATAAGTCTATAACAGAGTAGGCAGATTTACACTCATATACCAATAGATGGCCTTAGTAGTATGATATTTTGTTATTAAGTTACAATTTATTTATAACACCCTCTCTTAACAAAATATCCCGATAATTGTACAAGTTTTAAAAGTTCAGTTTACAAATGGTTATAAGTATTTTAACAATAAAAACAATTTTATAAACTACATACTTATTTTAATTTACTTCCCCTATTCCCATCAGATCTATAAATTTGTAATGTTTATTTGCACAAAGTGCTTTAGTAAATATATCTGCTGGCATAGAAGAGGTTGGTACGTAACTAATCTTGATTTTATTATTCACCACACATTCTCTAGTAAAATGATGGCGTACATCAATATGCTTAGTGCGTTTGTGAAACATCGGATTAGAAGCCAATTTTAAAGAACTTTGACTGTCACTGTACAAGCTTAAAGGTTCTTTTTTACTATACATACCAAGTTCTAACATTAAATTTTTCAAATAAATTGCTTCTTTACAAGCCTCTGCAAGCGCCATATACTCGGCCTCAGTACTAGACAGGGCAACTGTTCTTTGCTTTCGAGATTCATAACTTATCACACAACCTGACAATATAAAACAATAGCCTGTATAAGACCTTCTATCAATGTTACAAGATGCCCAGTCGGCATCAACAAAACCATATAAATCAGTACTATTTTTCTTGAAAATTAAGCCAAAATGTTTAGTTTTTTGCAAATATCTTAACAATCTTTTCAAATGTTTCCAATGTGTTTTGTTATAACATGTGTTATATTGACTTAGAAAGCTTACACTATAAGAAATATCTGGCCTTGTGAGAACTGAAAGATACATCAGTGATCCAACCAATTGTTGATAAGGATAAGTCTTACTACAATGGTCATTATCGGCCCTTTCTAATTTTAAATTTACTTCCATTGGAGTATCTGAAGTTTTGCAATCAGTCATATTAAATCTTTTCAAAACATTGTCAATGAATTTCTTTTGGTCCAAAGTTACATAATTCTTTTGAACATTTACATTCATGCCAAGGCAATTTTTTGTTTGACCCAAATCTTTAATTTTAAAATCTGACTCTAATACACTTATCAACCCTTTATAAGTTTTATTGCAGTTGTAAAATACAAAAAAATCATCAACAAATACAGCTACATAAACTTTTGAATTATTATGACATTTCATGAATAGACAGGGTTCATATTTAGATTTCTTAAAACCTAACTTTAACAAACTGGATTCCACTTTTATGTACCAGGCCCTAGCCGACTGTTTTAGCCCATATATGGCCTTTTTTAACCTTAAAACTTTATTCTCACAATTTTTAAAATTAGAATTTTCTGGTATTTCCATAAATACACATTCATCAATATTACCATTTAAGAAAGCTGTTGGTACATCTAAATGATTCATTTTTAAGTCTAGTTGAACACTCAAGGCAAAAAGTAGTCTCAAGGTAGAATAACGCACAACAGGAGAAAATGTTTCATTGTAGTCCACACCTTTGATTTGAGTGAAGCCCTTAGCCACAAGTCGGGCTCTATAGCGCACATTACCACTACTGTCACATTTCTCCTTGAATACCCACTTGTTTTTCACTACTGTGCCCTCACTTGGCCTATCCACTAAAACCCATGTGTCATTGTCCCTAAAAGATTTCAGTTCTTCTTGTATGGCCCTGCACCAATGCTCCCTATTGGGTCCCATGAGAGCATCCTGTAGAGATATTTGTTCACTAGTAAAGTCTTCAACACACAAGTTGGAAAAACCATACCTCTCTGGTACACGACGAACACGCTTCTCTTCTTGAAGGACAGCATCACTCTGAGTACCGACCAAACTGTCATCTATTCTTAAGCACTCACTATATTCGTCATCCTGATCACTTGACGAATCACTTGCAATATATGTTGGATCTTTTCTGTCTGATCTCTCATTGTCTTCAATGCTTATTGAACTTTCCTCTTCAACACCTGTATTCTTTTCTATATCTTTGTTTGGCGCCCTCTCTTCAACCATAACCTCTACTGTGTCATTCATATCACTCTCCATGACCACTACATCCCGTGCCACAGTTATTTTATTTGTTTTCTGGTCATATAACCTATAGCCTTTGTTATTTTCTGAATACCCAACCAAATGTAACATTTGTGATTTTTTATCCCGTTACGTCTCACTTTTGGAATGTGGACCATAACTGGACTCCCAAACACTCTAATATGTTGTAGATTGGGTTTTCTGCCAGTCCACATCTCATATGCAGTAGTATTATTGTCCAAAACTGCTGCTGGTGATCGATTTTTCAAATATACTGCCGTATTCACAGCCTCCGCCCATAGGTGTTTGTCGAATGAAGCGTCATGCAGAAGACAGCGTGCTTTTTCTACAATTGACCTATTGTACCTTTCACTTAAGCCATTCTGTTCCGGTGTATAGGGAACTGTCTTTTGATGAACTATCCCATGTCGCTTTAAGTAATTTTCCATCTCCACTGAGCAGAATTCCCCACCGTTATCGGACCGCAATATCTTAATCCGTTGTGACTGCTGATTCTCTACCTGCTCTTTGAATTCACGAAAATACTTAGAAGTCTCATTCTTTTCCTTTAGAAAGTAAACAAAGCACATCCGGCTATAATCGTCAATAAACAACAGATAGTATCTAGCCAAACCAAGTGATTTCTTCTCCATGGGGCCACATAGGTCTGTATGAACCACTTCTAGGACCCTGCTGCTCGTGCTGGTACTAGTAGAGAAAGGCAGCCTGCTTTGTTTGCCTTCGCAGCAAACTACACAATTTGATTTGCTTATATTCTGTTTTTCCTGGTAAGTTACACCTTTGACTGCTCCTTTTTTCATTTTCTCAAGGTCATTCATATTTATATGCCCCAATCGTCTGTGCCAAATGTTGCACGAGGTCTGTGCAACTGCTGCTAAAAGCTGCTTCGACCTTTCAATGTTTAATTTGTACACTTCATTTTCCAAGCTCGCTTCACCAATACAAACATTTTGAGTGTTGTAGATGTAACATCCATCTTTATTGAAAGATACTCTGTTACCATTTGCAATCATTCTGCTGACTGAAAGCAAATTTGTGGTGAGTGTTGGTATGCACAAAACATTCTTTATTTCTACTTCATGTGTGATTGTTTTCACTCGCGTAGTAAGCCGAAGATCTCCGGAGCACAACACTGTAACTTTGGTGCGATCAGCGACAATTATTTCTTTCACTTTCGGCTCATAAGATATGTTTGTCAACATGTTCTTGTTTGACACCATGTGAGCACTTGCGCCAGAGTCGACGTACCAGTCGTCTTGATTGAACTCTCGCGCAAGAAAAACTGCACTCAGCACGTTCGAAGTTGATTTCTGTTTGTCTTTATTTAATAGGCGGCACTGGCTCTTGAAATGTCCCATCCTTTTGCAATGGTAGCAACGAATTTGTTTTTTCTGGGTTGTATTGACATTGACGTTTCTACTGACAGATGACGGTTTCATTTCATTTTTGCTACTGCCACTATGCACCTGTAGGTGGCGTTTCTGTACTTGTGCAATTAGCGCGCCTTCTGACTTAACCTCAAATTCCGAACACATGTCTAACAATTTCGTTTTTATAGCATCAGCACTTATCTTCAATCCTGAATGTTCGATTGCCATTATCATTGGGCTAAATCTTTCTGGCAGTCCTGCCAGCAACAGAGAGCCGATCCATTCATCGTTTATTTCGAATCCGGTGCCCTTCAATCGCTGAGCAGTTTCGACCATCTGATTAACGTAGCTGGCCATACTATCACAACTCTCCATGCGTATTGATATTAGGCTTCTTAGGAGAGTAATCTTGCGCGTAAAACCAGAATCATCGAACAATGATTTCAGTTTGGCCCACAAAGCTTGTACCGTGGCTTCGGTTTTTATATGGACAAACAATGACGGATCGATTGTCATAATTATTTTTGCCCTCGCCTTCTTATTTTCAGCTTCCGTTAGCCCTGTAGTGCTGGTTACATCTATGCCTTCCAGAATCATGAAGTTTTCGGCGGCAAACGCCCAGTCAGTAGTTCTCGCGTCCTTTTAGTTTAGGAACGTTCACTGAGTAATTACCTGACGACATTTTAGCACTGACAGTCTATAAAAAGAAGGAACACCGAAAGTCGCAAACGCTAATCACTTTTTACTTTTCAACTGGGCCCATAACCTAATAAAATAATAAAACTCGCTTGGTGGTTTTGCAACAGACTAACCTTTATTTATAGTCATCTATAAATCTATAACAGAGTAGGCAGATTTACACTCATATACCAATAGATGGCCTTAGTAGTATGATATTTTGTTATTAAGTTACAATTTATTTATAACAAAATATTCAAAATTTAACTTTAAATTCCACTTTTAGATTTAGTTTTCTTGTGTAAATATAAGTTAAAATAAATTTTAATTGAATAATTCACCTTACAACTATAATAAACTTGCATATAGATTATATTATTAGCTTTGATACCGCGGCTTCCTTTCTTGGACTTTAACAAGAATGTTCCACGCTAAAACGAAGAACTTTTGGAATCAACTCATTTCTTTCAGTTTATTCTCAGATACTATTTCAGGTAGATGATTGACACTGGCATAGTTATAATATAAAATTACCCGAATTCGTACATGAAGTGAAAAGTTTGAATTACCAACGTAAGGAATGAGTTTTGAGGAGTAAAATTGTAAGCTAAAAATATTTTACTGTTATAATAGTAAGTAAAAGCACCAAATAACACCATTTCAACAATATAATAAATCTTTATTTTGTGTTTAACTCCATTTTACAGTTCTCTAAAACGTAGTTCTCCAAAGCAGTAATTTTTCTATATCTTTTCTCCAAATTCGTGAATATTAATACTATGTTGTTTCATTGTTACTCATTTATTTATTCATCATAAAAAAAACGTGAGAGTTTAAGAACTTCCTAAATTTTATCATAATGTTTAGTTGCGATATTCAGTCTATATTATTATTGGCTTTAGTAAATGACTCTATAAAATACAGGCTCTTTATGCTTTAAAGTCAAATGATCGATATTAGAAGTAAAAAAAGAATTTAAAGAATATTTTTGAGATATAATAGTGAGGAGTCAAAAAATGAACCACCATTTCAAACAATGAAAAATATATGTCTTTATTTCGTGTTTTATTGTATTTGACATTTCTCCAAAAATTCTCCAAAACCGTAGTTTTTCTACAATATCTCCAAAGTCGTGAATATTAATTGAACATCAACAAACGTTTGAGTCGGTTTAATTCCCGGCACATTTTTTTAAGCTTTACTTTTAAAAAATTTGGAGTAATGGTGGAAGCCGATCCCTATCAAAGAACCAAGGAATTGTCATCATGGTTTGACTTTGGTTTGCCCATAATATTGACTCATTTACAGCTGGGTGCATCATGAATTAACTGATGTGCACAGAGGAGCCCGCGATGAAGCTTGCCTGGTTTTGGTGAATCGGTACAAAATTTAAGGGGTTTTGGACAGAATTGTAGCGAGTGAACAAAAGTGGACTACAATAATCGCAAGCAATAACAGCAATGGCTGAACCATTATTTTTTAAACTATGGTATCATTTACAACAAACATATTTTTATACCTAGTAAAGGTGTAAGTAAAGTAAAGTTACAGCCTATATACGCCCCACTGCTGGGCACAGGCCTCCCCTCACTTCTGAGAGGGTTTTGGGGCAAGGAAGTGTCCGCCGCGCTGCCCTAATGCGTGTTGGCGAACTTCACATGTCTTCGAAATATTTTTTTTCTTATTCCTCAGACATGCAGGTTTCCCCACGATGTTTTCCTTCACCGCCGATCGCGTGGTAAATCAGCATTGAAAATTGCAATTGACAATTTCATGGGTGCTGGCGGGGATCGAACCCGGGTTACTCGCGTTCTGTAATATTTACAGCGAGTGTTAACCATCTGAGCTACCACGACTCTAAAGGTAAAGGTGTTAGGACTCCTTTTATGGCAAGGAGTCCACCTGGGTACGTACCATTTGCTTACATAAATCTGATGCAGAATAGAAGTGCGTGCACTGCTGTGCTTTGGTCTGTTGAGAATAAATATCTAGTATAATTACAGTCCGTAAAACATTCCATCTAAGTCCCCAGAGGTGACAGCGTATTGGTAGCCTTGTTGTTTGTCTGCAGTAGCTTCATACCAACACATGGACCTTTGCCTTAGCTTGACACTTCTTTTCAAAAAAATATTTTACGCATTTAAAGTGACATGCGACCAAATACCCAAAAGCAAATGTCTACTGTAGCCATGAAACCGCAATCAAAGAATTTTGTCGTCGCTTTGTAATTACTAGCGACTTGGATGCCTTACAGACAATTTTTATTCGAGATTTTTATAGCATTTGAACCATAACTTTCGTATGCGTGTGCGTGTTTGTCGCGCGTGTGCGTGTGCGTGTGCGTGTGATTAGATCTTCAATTTCTGCAGCGATTTTCGGATCTAAAGACCGATTTACACTTTGACAAGTACAGTAGCGAGTTTAGTTATAGGGCAGTTAACAGTATACGGTTAAGTGGGTGGTTCAAACTAAGTCGTCGTGACGAGTTTAGTAAGGACATTAGTTCGTAGAGTTCGGTGGAGTATGACGTTTCAAGACCATAATTTTTCCGGTTTTCGTTTAAGATGGTTCTAGGATTACGTCAAGAATTAAATGATCCAGTCAGAGAAGTATAAATAACTGTTGTTAAAAAGTATTTAAGAATTTTCGTGTGAACAGCATCTCGAGCAGGTTTAATTTTACAATTTGAACTTCCACTATTATATTAACATTCGTGTTCTAAATACTCCTGTACAAATTTATACGTGATATGTTCCGTCCATTTTATTATTAAAAGTCAATATAAAACGTATAAATATTCAATAAACAGTATGGTACAAACTTTGTGGTGAGTTTCATTATAAAAGTACAATTGTATGTTTTGACGCGCAAGCGTTGCGTCCAGTCAACTTATGCACTGAACTAAACTCTCTCGTTTACACGAATGGCGAGTTTAGTTGCGGGTGACGTTGACGCGAAGGTGGGCAGCACTTCGCACTTAACTCGCCGAAAAATAACTAGGCCTAGGCTATCCCGTTCAACTTAATCGTTAACTTGCTACTTAACTCGCTTATTGCCGTTCAAACGAAGTTCAAACTTAACTCGCTAGGTTCGCAAGTTAACTCGCTACTGTACTTGTTGAAGTTTATATCGATCTTAACACTGATATAACATGATAATATTTTGTGACATCCGATGTAATATTCGATAATGCATATTGGCAATCGGTTCGGTTTCTCGGGCCAAAATGGCGGCATCTTAATGCTTACCCGTCAAAATACCGCTTCACTGCTACTAGTGCTGCTTTTTGTTGCGTCCGTGCTTACCTCATGCCATATTTTTGATGTGTATGCTATGTTCTTCTTGGGGTCACCAGTTGTAGGTGTTAAGCTGGGCAAATGAAAGTGCCTTTACTCTTTCAAGAATATTTTTTTTCGTTATAGATGTACAACTTACAATAGAGAAGTTATAGTACAAAAAAAGAGAAATTAAGAATCAATACAAGTAATTAAATGCACAAAAAGAATTTAAGATATGAAGCCGAAAATAATTTTTCGCTATTTAAAAGGCAACCATTACTCCGATACATTATTACGTCCGACTGCTGGTAAAAACGAAGATGCCCGGAATGTCACGAAAGCAAACCGAACGTAGCGGTACCTAAGCATTTCCAACCACAACTGACACGAACATCACGTCGGCGTGTGCGACGTTCAATATTTAAAAAAATTAAAAGATAAAATTGCATGTCGCCACAGCGGTAATACCGAAACAGACCGAATCTTTGACCACGTCCAAATGGTTACAAATCCGTGCCACAGGACATCCCATTCACAAAGATCGTGATCCTTGCCGATTTTAACCAGCCAGAGCCATTCGGTATGGTGGGCGTTAAAATCGGTTCGTGTTTGACCAATTATCGGGTCTTAAACAGAGATCTGTTTAATATTATATTAAACAGATCTCTGTTTAAGACTTTGCTTTGGCATTTGGTCTGGTTACTGTGCCTACGCGGATTCCAGATGTGGAAGATCATACACTTTTCCTGTTGGACCTTCTGTTGACCTCTAATCCGGACGGGTATTGGGTTTTCCTCGATGCCCCTTTGGGTTAGTAGGACAATTCTCTTCCAGAGTGTGGTGCCAGTCACATTAACGTCGCGGTTGCATTCTGCAGGCTGTCGCCGTGTTTGGCACTATAAGTCGGTCGATTAGGATGGGATGCGATCTTTTTCTGCATCCTGACCTTGGGGGCGGGTTTGCTTCTCGCCGGATGATCCTAACGTTGTTGCTGATTCTGTCGCTTATGTACTTACTTCAGGATATATAATTTTGTATTCCGCCCTCTGTGGTGCTCATCGGAGGCAGCTCCCAGCAATGGTTTGGTTACTCCTGTAAAATAGTATCATGCTATAAGCAGGAGTGCTTTCGGGCCTGGTCTGACGCATCAACGTCTCGGGGTGTAAACACCAGCGCTTTTAAAAGGAAGAATAATTCCATCTCCAGGTCCTTCAAAATAGTCATTGCCAAGGCAAGGTCTGAGGACATCGGCAGAATTGGCGAGAAACTAGTTCGCCAATTCTGCCGATTGGTCAGTCAAAGTCGGTAACTCTACTCTCGATCACGGGGGAACCCCCGTGATCGAGAGTAGAGTTCCCGACACCGCCGATCACCCCGTGCTCTGAGTGTTCCATGCTGGATGTGCGGTTTACACAGCGCTCGGTTTGCAAAGCACTATTCTCCCTAAGTCGAGTGGGCCTAACGAAGTCCCTCCCATTGTGCTGATGACATGTACTCCGGAGTTGGCACCGATTTTAACTTGTTTTTACCGGTATTCCTACTCCCAAGGCGTAGTTCTGAATTCTTGGAAGAGAGCTTTGGTCCACCCGATCCTTAAAAAAGGCAACCGCTCGAACTCATCCAACTACAGACCTATCGCCATCACCTCCATACCCAACATAAGGATCACATGTTTGATAATAACTCCTGAGAATGAAATAATCGCTACCATGTTATTTCTAAGCATAATAATATTTTAAATAATTGTACAATTATATTATAATGTAAATTTATTAAAAAAAATTCCCGCTGGGTTTCTTGCTGGTTCTTCCTATGACAGAGTTTTTTTACGAACCAGTTGTAAAAGCATAAATGATTTACGAAAAGTATTTTGTAACCTATATTGAATAAAAAATGTTATTTTATAATTCTCTTCCGCCACTCGGGTGCTACCGTAAGTACCTAGTGGAAGATAATACTTACCGTCAAATTAGCGAGAACATTCAAGAGCCTAAACTCACGCTCTGTAAGAGCTATAAGTTTAAATCGTATCAATATAATAACGCACTGTAATTGTTACGTAAATGCCGGAAGATTTTAAGAGAGGTTTACAGAATTCTGTTTTAACTTAAAATGTTTATTCATTGCAGCGCATCAAATATCCACCGCTGAACTTAGGCCTCTGTGGGTGACATTTGCCATAGTTGCCACGCTTAGCTCGATCATATATGTTATAAATAAATATGAAACGGTTTGCAACCTTAGTTTTTTTATTTTATATAGTTCTCAGGATGTCGCTGCTCATCTCCTGTTTCCGTTTTGCTCTGTCTTGTGTGAAGTTAATTTTCTTACGCCGCCACTACACGCCCGAAAATTTTATTAAAATTCTATGAAATTATTTTATAAATGTTATAGAAGGTTAAATAAAGGGAACATTTGAAAAATGCTATAAATCTTTCCTTGATAGTAGTCATATTTACCCATTTTATAACTGGCTCGTATGAAAAATCCCGAGGGTCTAATAACGCACGATTAACTTTCCCAAAATTCAAGGTGTCGACATTAAAGCTCGTCAAATTTTGATATAATATATTTGATTTACAATGCGTATGTTTTATACTTCATGATTAACTTTTATTATTTTCTTTGTATACTCATAACCTTATTTGATGCTAGGATTATTATTGTCATTTATTTATGCTACCAATATGATATTCGCATTTAGTTTTTATTTAAACAGTTGTATTATCGAAGAAGTTTTTTCTGCAAATTCGCTCTAGTGAATTTGGTTTATGGCATATAGTTTTCAATATCGAATGTTGCAAAACAGAATACTTATGAAATAACTTCGGAGTCTGTCTGTGTTTATGATAATCCATTTTACGTTGATGGTTGTTTGCCTTTGTTAAAGCGTTCGTAAACTAGTTTGCAATTGTGGGAATTTCTCGTTGAAATTCTATATTCCTTCAAATTATCATCTATATTGTGTAACGCAGAGCAAAATTTTTTAGTCTATAGCTTCATGTTGAATATCTCAATTTCTCATTGCTACAGTTGATACATTTCCAGAATATACTTTACAGCCCGAGGCGGATTAAATTTTAACAGCACCCTAGGCTAACATCTCATCCGCACTCCTCTTGCGGTCATATTATGTTATAAATCATAACTACTCATTTTGCAAATAAACTACATTATAATTTATAATATAGTTTAATACTTGCAATTTAATTAGGAAGTGAGTACCCTAAAGAGGTAGGCGTGAATGAAAAACGTGATGAGGGAGTAAGGACGGTGTAGGAGTAATCAAATAGACGAATTTATTTGTTCGTTTAAAATCTTCCACGCGCGCCCCTTTTTTCCTTTTACAGGGGTTGTACAATAAAATTGTAGCCAAAGAACGCTCTATGGCTGAGTTATATTTCTAGTTTTTAGCCCGTATACATATATAACAATTACCCTTAATACTACCAATATCACTATCACTACAGCCCATTACAAGTCCACTGCTGAGCAAAGGCCATGCCACATATACTTACATAAAATGCAATTTTGTACCACAAACATCCATCGAATACCTGCACGTTTCATCAGGTCTGCATTTCATCTGATGGAGTGAGGGTGGGGTGCTGGGCGTGTCGCTTAACGCTGTATTTGCCACTCGAGAATCTTTCTTCCTTAATGGTTGTCGATAATTTGAGATATATGACCGCTACATTATCACTTACTGGTTACTGATCTGTTGGGTTATCCCAACGTGATACGTTACGTTACGATAACGTTATATTATTATTTATATAACGATAATTTTGCTATATTGCAACTTTGCCTAGTTATTTATTAATACTTAGTTTTATTTCACATTTTGCAGAAAGCTCTTAAATTTCTTTTTCTGTTTTTTTTAACTGTTGATTTTCTACAGTTTACAAATATAAATTTCATAAGGTTAAACATCCAGAACTGTAATAATTACTTATAGGCCGTACGAAAACTTGTTACGTGCAGGATTCGAACCCGCGGCCCTTAGCACTGTAACTCGTTGCCAAACTACTGAATCACGAAGCTGTCATGTTACAATTTTCAACGTTTCAAATAATAATGCCCTTCAGTCTGAAATTCGGTCACAGCGGCCACAGTCTACAAGCTGTCTGCGCAAAACATTTATAATGCATGAGTGTGTGCGCAAACAGATTTACTCTCTTATTCCTCACTCTTGTAGTCCGATGAGATACGGCAATCAGACACGACCAGAGACGAGAGAGAGATCAGACTAGAACTAACAGCTTAACGTGCTTTCCGTGGCACGGGGTAAAATACCGCGAAATTCCTGACTCCGAGCTGCTAATGAATTTTTTTTAGCAGAAAAACTCAATAACAATTTTTTTGGCTCAACCCAGGGTTTAAATCCAAGTTCTCGTGATCAGCAATCGTGTTTACGACAACTGGACTAACGAGGTGTCAATGTTTCATATTTATTCGATGTCTATAAATGTACAGATGATCTTTATTCTAGATTATCAATAATCTAGAATAAAAATCATCTGTGACATACATATGCCCTCTGCTTAATTAATGTCAGGGTTATTTATTAACAATTGGTTCAACGCCCCATTAACAAGACTTTGACTTAAACGGTTAAAAATTTTGCTTTTCATTCTCTGTCAAATTATACACCTAAGTCGCGTCAGCCAGTCTATGATCGTCAGCCCCAAGATTGGACCGCTCCGTTTTGCAAATTTGGACCAACAATTTTACTAGCTTTGCTTTGCTAAATTGATTGGATCTCTGGTGCACGCGTGGTGTAGACTACATTTTTTAAACAGGCCCTTTGAATTTTCAGGGGTATGAATCTAGTGAAAGGACTTTTTTAATGCAGCAATTAATCTTTGTAAGTTTTGTACTTTTCTAGAGCGAGGATTATTTAAATGCCGTTATGAATTTTTGTAAGTTTTCAAATTTAAATGTTTTATTTCAGTAAATTAGTATATTACATATATTAGTTATGCGAACTCCCCTTTAAGCAAAACATCGCCTGTGGTAAGATGAACCGCTTATTTTACAATCAGTTACATAAAAAACTAAATTACAACTAATATATACACTAAAACAAGTTTACATTTTATTATAGAAGAGGGCCAAATGAGCACGCGGCTCACCTGATGGTAAGTGACTACCGTTGCCCATGAACAACCGCAACACAAGGGGAATTACATATGCGTTACCGGACTTTTAGAAAGGAGTAAGCTCTTTTCTTGAAGGTCCCTAAGTCGTATCGGTCCGGAAAAGTCGCTGGTGGTAAATATTTCCACAGAGAAGTTGAACGAGGAAGAAAACTCCTAGAAAAATGTACAGTAGTGGACCGCCAAGCATCCAAATATTGAGGATGGTATCGGAAATTTTGACGCGATGTGCGTTCGTGAAATTTGGCGGCTGCAACTATTCGAACAATTCCTCAGAACACTCCACATGGTAGATACGATAGAAAACGCAAAGAGATTCAACACCCTACGCAGCACCACTGAATCGAGTCGATCAGAAAGAACTCGATTATCGAGGATTCGTATCGCTCTGCGCTGGATGCGGTCAAGTGGAAGGAGCTGGTACTGTGGTGCCCCGGCCCAGAGATGAGAACAGTATTCCATGTGAGGCCGAACAGTGCCGGCATGAAATACTATCTCGCTCTGCTGAGCACGCCAAGCTTTTAAGAGGCCAATTTGGCCTTTCCATCCAAGTGACCACAAAACTGCACACTATTTGATATGTTGATGGCGAGGATTCCGATGCTAGCTGAGGCAGCAAGGGGAGTGCCTTCTAACTGAGGAGATACGACCAAAGGGGTTCTTTTTAGCGGTTAACATGCAAATTTATGTCCTCTGGGGATTGAATTGGACTAAATTTAGTCGCCTCTAATCCGAGACTTTGATAAGCAAAGACTCTACTTCAGATACAAGTTTGTTGATTTCCCGAGAAATATTGGCACGGTTGGTGTATAAGGCATCACAAGTGCATAGCAATGAATGTGACAAGTTTGCAACATATCATTGATATGCAGAAGAAACAGCGTTGGTGATAGCACGCGGCCTTGTGGAACACCAGCATTAACAGGCTTGTAATCAGAGCATGCACCATCTACTACGACCTTTATGCTCCGATTAGCAAGAAAACTAGTGATCCAATCGCACAATTTTTCGGTAAACCCATAGAAAGGGTGCTTCGAAAGAAGCGCTTTGTGCTAGACCCGATCGAAGGCCTTCGCTGTGTCCAAAACTAACGGTCAATGCCTCCCCCTTGGACTCAATTTCTTCCGCCCATCATCAGTAAAGTAGTCCAAAAGATCAGCAGCCGATCTACCACAACGGAAACCGTATTAGCAATCAATGATTAGCTAGTGATCCTCAAGGTACCTCATGAGCTAGCAGTTTACAATAGACTCCATTATTTTGGAGATCAAGGAGGTGATGGCGATAGGTCTGTAGTTGGATGAGTTCGAGCGGTTGCCTTTTTTAAGGATCGGGTGGACCAAAGCTCTCTTCCAAGAATTCAGAACTACGCCTTGGGAGTAGGAATACCGGTAAAAACAAGGGAACACACGCCGACGTGATGTTCGTGTCAGTTGTGGTTGAAAATGCTTAGGTACCGCTACGTTCGGTTTGCTTTCGTGACAGTCCGGGTATCTTCGTTTTTACCAGCAGTCGGACGTAATTATGTATCGGAGTAATGGTTGCCTTTTAAATAGCGAAAAATTATTTTCGGCTTCATATCTTAAATTCTTTTTGTGCATTTAATTACTTGTATTGATTCTTAATTTCTCTTTTTTTGTACTATAACTTCTGATGGGATGCGATGTTTTTCTGCATCCTGACCTTGGGGGCAGGTTTGCTTCTCGCCGGATGATCCTAACGTAGTTGCTGATTCTGTCGCTTATGTACTTACTTCAGGATATATAATTTTGTATTCCGCCCACTGTGGTGCTCATCGGAAGTAGCTCCCAGCAATGGTTTGGTTACTCCTGTAAAAAAGTATCATGCTATAAGCGGAGTGCTTCCGGGCCTGGGCTGACGCATCAACGTCTCGGGGTGTAAACACCAGCGCTTTTAAAAAGAAGAATAATTCCACCTCCAGGTCCTTCAAAAGAGTCATTGCCAAGGCAAGGTCTGAGGACATCGGCAGAATTGGCGAGAAACTAGTTCGCCAATTCTGCCGATTGGTCAGTCAAAGTCGGTAACTCTACTCTCGATCACGGGGGAACCCCCGTGATCGAGAGTAGAGTTCCCGACACCGCCGATCACCCCGTGCTCTGAGTGTTCCATGCTGGATGTGCGGTTTACACAGCGCTCGGTTTGCAAAGCACTATTCTCCCTAAGTCGAGTGGGCCTAACGAAGTCCCTCCCATTGTGCTGATGACATGTACTCCGGAGTTGGCACCGATTTTAACTTGTTTTTACCGGTATTCCTACTCCCAAGGCGTAGTTCTGAATTCTTGGAAGAGAGCTTTGGTCCACCCGATCCTTAAAAAAGGCAACCGCTCGAACTCATCCAACTACAGACCTATCGCCATCTCCTCCTTGATCTCCAAAATAATGGAGTCTATTGTAAACTGCTAGCTCATGAGGTACCTTGAGGATCACTAGCTAATCATTGATTGCTAATACGGTTTCCGTTGTGGTAGATCGGCTGCTGATCTTTTGGACTACTTTACTGATGATGGGCGGAAGAAATTGAGTCCAAGGGGGAGGCATTGACCGTTAGTTTGGACATAGCGAAGGCCTTCGATCGGGTCTAGCACAAAGCGCTTCTTTCGAAGCACCCTTTCTATGGGTTTACCGAAAAATTGTGCGATTGGATCACTAGTTTTCTTGCTAATCGGAGCATAAAGGTCGTAGTAGATGGTGCATGCTCTGATTACAAGCCTGTTAATGCTGGTGTTCCACAAGGCTGCGTGCTATCACCAACGCTGTTTCTTCTGCATATCAATGATATGTTGCAAACTTGTAACATTCATTGCTATGCACTTGTGATGCCTTATACACCAGCCGTGCCAATATTTCTCGGGAAATCGTTGTCGAGTACCGGGACAAATTTGTATCTGAAGTAGAGTCTTTGCTTATCAAAGTCTCGGATTAGAGGCGACTAAATCTAGTCCAATTCAATCCCCAGAGGACATAAATTTGCATGTTAACCGCTAAAAAGAACCCCTTTGGTCGTATCTCCTCAGTTAGAAGGCACTCCCCTTGCTGCCTCAGCTAGCATCGGAATCCTCGCCATCAACATATCAAATAGTGTGCAGTTTTGTGGTCACTTGGATGGAAAGGCCAAACTGGCCTCTTAAAAGCTTGGCGTGCTCAGCAGAGCGAGATAGTATTTCATGCCGGCACTGTTCGGCATACTGTTCTCATCTCTGAGCCGGGGCACCACAGTACCAGCTCCTTCCACTTGACCGCATCCAGCGCAGAGCGATACGAATCCTCGATAATCGAGTTCTTTCTGATCGACTCGATTCAGTGGTGCTGCGTAGGGTGTTGAATCTCTTTGCGTTTTCTATCGTATCTACCATGTGGAGTGTTCTGAGGAATTGTTCGAATAGTTGCAGCCGCCAAATTTCACGAACGCACATCGCGTCAAAATTTCCGATACCATCCTCAATATTTGGATGCTTGGCGGTCCACTACTGTACATTTTTCTAGGAGTTTTCTTCCTCGTTCAACTTCTCTGTGGAAATATTTACCACCAGCGACTTTTCCGGACCGATACGACTTAGGGACCTTCAAGAAAAGAGCTTACTCCTTTCTAAAAGTCCGGTAACGCATATGTAATTCCCCTTGTGTTGCGGTTGTTCATGGGCAACGGTAGTCACTTACCATCAGGTGAGCCGCGTGCTCATTTGGCCCTCTTCTATAATAAAATGTAAACTTGTTTTAGTGTATATATTAGTTGTAATTTAGTTTTTTATGTAACTGATTGTAAAATAAGCGGTTCATCTTACCACAGGCGATGTTTTGCTTAAAGGGGAGTTCGCATAACTAATATATGTAATATACTAAGTTACTGAAATAAAACATTTAAATTTGAAAACTTACAAAAATTCATAACGGCATTTAAATAATCCTCGCACTAGAAAAGTACAAAACTTACAAAGATTAATTGCGGCATTAAAAAAAGTCCTTTCACTACATTCATATCCCTGAAAATTCAAAGGGCATGTTTAAAAAATGTAGTCTACACCACGCGTGCACCAGAGATCCAATCAATTTAGCAAAGCACAGCTAGCAAAATTGTTGGTCCAAATTTGCAAAACGGAGCGGTCCAATCTTGGGGCTGACGATCATAGACTGGCTGACGCGACTTAGGTGTATAATTTGACAGAGAATGAAAAGCAAAATTTTTAACCGTTTAAGTCAAAGTCTTGTTAATGGGGCGTTGAACTAATTGTTAATAAATAACCCTGACATTAATTAAGCAGAGGGCATATGTATGTCACAGATGATCTTTATTCTAGATTATCAATACATTTATAGACATCGAATAAATATGAAACATTGACACCTCGTTAGTCCAGTAGTCGTAAACACGATTGCTGATCACGAGAACTTGGATTCAAACCCTGGGTTGAGCCAAAAAAATTGTTATTGAGTTTTTCTGCTAAAAAAAAATTCATTAGCAGCTCGGTGCAGGAATTTCGCGGTATTTCACCCCGTGCCACGGAAAGCACGTTAAGCTGTTAGTTCTAGTCTGATCTCTCTCTCGTCTCTGGTCGTGTCTGATTGCCGTATCTCATCGGACTATAAGAGTGAGGAATTAGAGCTATTGCGCTCCAATTCCTCACTCTTATAGTCCGATGAGATATATATTTGCGCACACACTCATGAATTATAAATGTTTTGCGCAGACAGCTTGTAGACTGTGGCCGCTGTGACCGAATTTCAGACTGAAGGGCATTATTATTTGAAACGTTGAAAATTGTAACATGACAGCTTCGTGATTCAGTAGTTTGGCAACGAGTTACAGTGCTAAGGGCCGCGGGTTCGAATCCTGCACGTAACAAGTTTTCGTACGGCCTATAAGTAATTATTACAGTTCTGGATGTTTAACCTTATGAAATTTATATTTGTAAACTGTAGAAAATCAACAGTTAAAAAAAACAGAAAAAGAAATTTAAGAGCTTTCTGCAAAATGTGAAATAAAACTAAGTATTAATAAATAACTAGGCAAAGTTGCAATATAGCAAAATTATCGTTATATAAATAATAATATAACGTTATCGTAACGTAACGTATCACGTTGGGATAACCCAACAGATCAGTAACCAGTAAGTGATAATGTAGCGGTCATATATCTCAAATTATCGACAACCATTAAGGAAGAAAGATTCTCGAGTGGCAAATACAGCGTTAAGCGACACGCCCAGCACCCCACCTTCACTCCATCAGATGAAATGCAGACCTGATGAAACGTGCAGGTATTCGATGGATGTTTGTGGTACAAAATTGCATTTTATGTAAGTATATGTGGCATGGCCTTTGCTCAGCAGTGGACTTGTAATGGGCTGTAGTGATAGTGATATTGGTAGTATTAAGGGTAATTGTTATATAGGTATACGGGCTGAAAACTAGAAATATAACTCAGCCATAGAGCGTTCTTTGGCTACAATTTTATTGTACAACCCCTGTAAACGGAAAAAAGGGGCGCGCGTGGAAGATTTTAAACGAACAAATAAATTCGTCTACTTGATTACTCCTACACCGTCCTTACTCTCTCATCACGTTTTTCATTCACGCCTACTTGTTTAGCGTACTCACGTCCTAATTAAATTGCAAGTATTAAACTATATTATAAATTATAATGTAGTGTATTTGCAAAATGAGTAGTTATAATTTATAACATAATATGACCGCAAGAGGAGTGCGGATGAGATGTTAGCCTAGGGCGCTGTTAAAATTTAATCCACTTCGGGCTGTAAAGTATATTCTGGCAATGTATCAATGTAGCAATGAGAAATTTAAATATTCAACATGAAGCTATAGACTAAAAAATTTTGCTCTGCGTTTCGCAATATAGATGATAATTTGAAGGCTATAGAATTTCAACTAGAAATTCCCACAATTGCAAACTAGTTTACGAACGCTTTAACAAAGGCAAACAATCATCTACGTAAAATGGATTATCATAAACACAGACAGACACCGAAGTTATTTCGTAAGTGTTCTGTTTTGCAACATTCGATATTGAAAACTATATGCCATAAACCAAATTCACTAGAGCGAATTCGCAGAAAAAGCTTCTTCGATAATACAACTGTTTAAATAAAACTAAATGCCAATATCATATTGATAGCATAAATAAATGACAATAATAATCCTAGCATCAAATAAGGTTATAATTATACAAAGAAAATAATAAAAGTTAATCATGAAGTATAAAACATACGCATTGTAAAATCAAATATATTATATTAAAATTTGACGAGCTTTAATGTCGAACCTTGAGTTTTGGGCAAGTTAATCGTGCGTTATTAGACCCTCGGGATTTTTCATACGAGCCAGTTCTACAATGGGTAAATATGACTACTATCAAGGAAAGATTTATAGCATTTTTTCAAATGTTCCCTTTATTTAACCTTCTATAACATTTATAAAATAATTTCATAGAATTTTAATAAAATTTTCGGGCGTGTAGTGGCGGCGTAAGAAAATTCACTTCACACAAGACAGAGCAAAACAGAAACAGGAGATGAGCAGTGACATCCTGAGAACTATTTAAAATAAAAAAACTAAGGTTGCGAACCGTTTCATATTTATTTATAACATATATGATCAAGCTAAGCGTAGCAACTATGGCAAATGTCACCCACAGAGGCCTAAGTTCAGCGGTGGATATTTAATGGGCTGTAATGAATAAACTTTTTAAGTTAAAACAGAATTCTGTAAACCTCTCTTAAAATCTTCCGGCATTTACGTAACAATTACAGTGCGTTATTATATTGATACGATTTATACTTATAGCTCTTGCAGAGCGTGAGTTTAGGCTCTTGAATGTTCTCGCTAATTTGACGGTAAGTATTATCTTCCACTAGGTACTTACGGTAGCACCCGAGTGGCAGAAGAGAATTATAAAATAACATTTTTTATTCAATATAGATTACAAAATACTTTTCGCAAATCATTTATTCTTTTACAACTGGTTCGTAAAAAAACTCTGTCATAGGAAGAACCAGCAAGAAACCCAGCTGGACAATTTTTTAATAAATTTACATTATAATATAATTGTACAATTAATTAAAATATTATTATGCTTAGAAATAACATGGTAGCGATTATCTCATTCTCAGGAGTTATTATCAAACATGTGATCCTTATGTTGGGCGCTTTTGTACAATATCTCTTATAAAACTATTTTTTCTTAAAAATTCTTAAAATTTTTGATAGATAAAGTCTTGCATATTTTCTAGGACTTTGTTGTAAAAGCGTATACATTGTCCCGTGAGGGAATTACAGGCTGTTTGAAGTCGAGTAACTGGTACAACTAGCTTGTGCTTGTTTCTAGTATTTACAGAAAGTACAATACAGTTTTAATAAAACAATTTTTGTTCTTGTGGTTTAAGAGGTACTGTTTCTCAAGAAGAATCTATCTCAAAAGCCATTCTAATAGAAGTATAATTTGTCTTATATTACACTTAGAGTATACTGAAGTCATATTTTTGTCTTTGAACGTGCAACAACAAACGCAGAGAGTGGTTCCTTAAAACTAAAACATACTTTACTGCACATTTATTTTATATACTCATACGCACATTTTCTTTCAATCATCAATAACTATTTTTTTACCTTCAAAGTGCAATACATACTATTTATGCGGTTTCGAAATTAACTACCAAACCCAAACGGATGGAAAGATCTTACGGTAACGCACTACTTCTTTAACTTGAAATTGTGAGTATCGAGTACAATTTTCTTCACATTTTCGATGTTTTCTTAGTCAAAAAGGTTTGGGTTTTCCGGAAATAGGGTCGTTCCCGACAAGCTCTCGGCCCAAATTTATGCATTCTCACGCAAGGTTCGCCAAAAAAAAATATTTCGCTCCAGAGTTGTTTAAGGTATCTCGATCTTTTTTTCAACTGAGTCTCAAAATAGTTACATTACAAATCCTTTGAAACCTTATTCCATAATCTACGGTTGCTTAAAAAGCTCATGCGTGTTTTCATTCAATTTTGTGCAATTTCTCTTCTAACATCTTACATTACCTAGGTTGCACTAAAAGTATCGGGAATGGAATATTTCCACTGTTCCTGTCATATTAAAATCTTTTTAATTGAAAACTCCTTGGTTTTAAAAATCGAATACCATTTATTTATTTAAAAAAAATTCTCGGTCTTGTCACAAGGTCAAACTTGTTTAGTCGTTGAGAAAATGGAATTGACTCAAGAAAATTCAACAGCGATGATTTATTATGACTTTCGAAGTGGTTTAACAAAAAAAACAGTGTGTTGACCGGATGATTTCTGCATATGGTGATGAAGCCCCATCTAAAACCACAATTCATTGCTGGTTTGCTGATTTTCAACGTGGACGTGTCAAGCTCAGTGATGATCCCCGTCAAGGTCGTCCAAAAACTGCAGTCGCCCAAGAAAACGTTGATGCTGTGCTTAAGCTGATTGAGGAAGATCGACATGTGACATACCGAGAAATTCAAGCAACTTTAGACATTAGCATGAGTCAAATACACAACAATTAGGTGTGAAAAATTTGTTTTCCCGATGGATACCGCATTCGCTCTGTGAAGAGCAAAAAGCGGCTCGCGTTACTTAGTGCGTCAGAACTCTCGAAAGATTCCACGCAGGATCCTTAAATGCTGTATACAACATCATATCAGGTGAAGAATCCTGAATATACGCATACGAACCCGAAACAAAAAACCAGTCACGAGTTTGGGTGTTCGAAAATAAGTTAAAGCCAACAAAAATTGTTCGTTCACGGAGTGTTGCAAAAAAAAATGGTGGCCACGTTTGTCTCCAAAACCGGCCATGTTACGGCTATTCCTCTTGACGGACAAAGAATTGGTTGGTTGCAGTTGCAGTTGCAGTTGCTTGGTTAATGCAGAATGGTATGCTAGCATTTGTTTACCACAGGTCGTTTCTGAACTCCGTAAAGAGAACTGCAACCGCCGCATCATCCTCCATCACGACAATGCGAGTTCTCAAACCGCACACAGAACAAAAGAGTTTTTAGAGCAAGAAAACATAGAATTATTAGACCATCCGCCGTACAGCCTCGACCTAAGCCCTAATGGTTTCTATACTTTCCCTAAAATAAAGAATAAATTGCGTGGACAGAGATTTTCATCACCTGTAGAAGCTGTGGACGCCTACAAAACGCCCATTTTGGAGACCCCAACTTCCATCCATTGGTTCCATCGTATGGAAAAATGTGTCAAATTTCGCGGAGAATACTTCAAAAAGCAATAAATACATTTTTAAAGTGTAATATTGTGTCACTTCCTTGATTCCCGAAATTTTCAGTGCCGCCCTCGTACAACATTGATTTGTTTAATAATTACACGCTTCTGTAATCTGTAATAAATGACGATCATAATCCTAGCATCAAATAAGGTTATAAGTATAGAAAGACAATAATATTATAATAAATAATATATATAATAAAAGTTAATCATGAAGTATAAAACATACACATTGTAAAATCAAATATATTATATTAAAATTTGATGAGCTTTAATGTCTACACCTCGAGTTTTGGGCACGTTAATCGTGCGTTATTAGACCCTCGGGAATTTTCATACGAGCCAGTTATAAAATGGGTAAATATGACTACTATTAAGGAAAGATTTATAGCATTTTTCAAATGTTCCCTTTATTTAACCTTCTATAACATTTATAAAATAATTTCATAGAATTTTAATAAAATTTTCGGGTGTGTAGTGGCGGCGTAAGAAAATTCACTTCACACAAGACAGATCAAAACTCTTAAGTAATAATAAATTATTTGGTAATAATTTATTGCTACTTAAGAGTACACCCAAAAGTAATAACTTTTACATAAAGCAATAATTAATGTCGTTCATATTACAATTTTAACGAAAATTACATAAATCCGCAGTAGGCTTGTAAGAACAGAATAGCTTTTGTCCATAGTAAAAATTGTCTGCGTCCATCTTTAATAAGTAATTTCTTTTTTCAATTTTGAGATGTGGTTGAATGCTTATTTAAAATGTCATCATATATGAGCTATGCGGGTACCGCTAAAATTGTTTATCTTTTCTTTTATGTGTTGGTTTAAAACGAATAACGCGATAAAATAAAATATCGTAGTGACGTTTGCATGCCTCAGAAATTAAAAATGTTTTCAGAACATAATTAGCGCCAACTCTCGCTGTAGAAGTGGGGTCGTCTTATACTTGATCGAAATGAGACAAGAGACAAATTTATTTCTAGTAAAATAGAGCAGTAACTATTATGATCCTTATTTTCCTTCCTCTTTAAGGGGACTACAGGAGCTAAACGCAAGTTTTATAATGCGTCAAAGTATTATATACATTGCAGTAAACAAAACCAGAAAATATATGATATTTTTCTTGATATATACTAGTTACTGTTGTGTTGAATACCTGATACACCTAATTTGATACGATAAGAAAAATCACAATAATACATCTAAAAATTTCTTTTAAGGAGTAAAATCCATACTAATATACATGCAATCATTCTGATTTTTGTCACATTATTATACAAGCAACATAATAACATATTATTGTATCAATTTTTTAGTCCAATTAATTGTTTGTATTTTAAGGCTGGCCGCATACACACGTTTTCCTTATTCGATTTCCTAATGCGGAATTTCGATTTGGAATTCCGTGAGACTAGTGCAAACGTTCGTTTTTCTTCATTCGGAATGTATAGATAGTGATATCGTGGTGAACGCACGACGATGGAGGACGACGATTTATTAGCAATTGCATTTCTGGTGGCAATAAGGAAGAAAAAGAAACGTCGGTATTGGATACATCCATTGAATACTCGGAGAATCTACGAGAGTCCGTTTTATCTGAAGAGAGCTAAGTTACAAGTACACCCAGATAAATTCTTTGATTTCTACAGGATGTCAATAAATTCTTTTGATGAACTTCATAATGGCATACGTGATAAATTAATAAAAAAAAAATACCTGCATGAGATTATCTTTGGATACATAAGAAAAACTAACCATAACCTTGAGGTAAGTTCTCTTTATTTTTACATGTTTATTTATAAAAATAACAAATCAACTATCTTGGTTAAACTTTAGGTATTTTCCAATATTATCTTCCTGTTCTTGTCCTTGAGATTGTAGAACTAAAAAGGTGCAGCTTCGGTATCCTCGGCATGTTGAAGATTAGGTGATGTGTAGTGATGACGTGGTGGTTGAAGCGGTGGCAGATGTGTAATAGAGTTAATAACCACTCTGGAATTGTTTGGGGCAGATTGATAATTAGTGGTTTTATTTAGCGAAGAAGATGAACTAAAGTTTGGCAATGGAGATTGGGTTTTATATAACATATTAGGTGAAGTTTCTGGTACAGGAATATATGAAAAGGAGGGGGAATAACCACGGCTTGATGCCGGCGTTACTGAACGGTGACTGAAGTTATTATAACTCAGTGAAGAAGATGGAGATGAATTGTACTCAGTATTGATATTTTTACCAACTGCAACATTCCCAATTTAAAATCAATTTTTTGATTTTCCTTCATATGTTTCATATGTGTTCTAAAGCTCAATAAAAATTTCATGTCGTCGTCTTCTACTTCTTGTTGTTTCTGATTGGCTTTCTGTTGATTTTGATGTAGGATATTGAGTATTTGGGAGGGGATATCTTTTTTGTTTCGTTTTAAACTACTAGCAGGTGGAGTAGATACAGGTGATGGAGGTTGTAATATATTTGTATGGTTATCTATTTGTTCCACGCTGTGTTCTTATTGCGTTTCGGGTTCTTGTGAAGTATTATTGTGTAAATCATCGGATTGATATTTTCCTTCGGTATTTCTTTTATCGAATACCGGTATAAGAAAATACAACAGGTCTGCATAAACATATTTTTTAACCTTTTTTAACGGCACTGCCTGTAAGAGCGCTTTTATTTTTTTTGAAAGTCTCTTCGAAAGTAGTCTCTCATGTGTGTCCATTTTTTCTTCGCCTCAGCACCTGAAATGTAATTTATATTATTTTATATCTTTTTTTCAGATTCCTGGCAACTGGTAAAAATTTTGAACACTTTGAGTATTTGATGGGGAGCAGGACCGTGTCAGCCGTAGTCAAGGAAACCTGTACAGCAATATGGGAAATTTTTCAACCTTTGCAAATGAAGCCACCATCTTCAAAAGAACGTTGGCTATAAACTGCTGAAAATTATTACATAAGAACCAATTTCCTTAATTGCGTAGGTTCAGCGGATGGGAAACATATTCGTTTGATTTCTCCTCCGCATAGTGGATCTGCCTTTTATAACTACAAATATTTCTACTCTGTTGTACTATTAGCAGTGGTAGATTCTGACTACCATTTTATAGCTGTAGATGTCGGTGCTTATGGCAGAGACAGCGATAGTAATATTTTTAACAACTGGAATTTTGGAAAAAAGTTAATTAAAAATCGCCTTAATATGCCTGAAGCAAAACCTCTGCCGAATACCAATGACACACGTCTACCTTTTGTGTTTCTTGGCGATGAAGCGTTTCCACTGAATAACAATTATATAAAACCATATCTGGTGGAGCCACGTGTTTAAGGCTGCCGAAGTCTAGTTCCCCGGTCGAACCTTAAACCTATTACGCGAGATATTAACTAAAGTGGACTGTATATGCGGTTGCTTCTACGCTTACGTAAAGGCGACTACTATAGCATGCGGTATAATGCACTCGCTCTTCCCTAAAACTAAACTATTATTGTGCCAAATCGCTGAAAAGGAATCCTGCCTTATTAGGAGAACAAAAAAATTGGAGCGGGTTAAACTATGTAAGGCAGGAGCTAAATTAAGGAATGTTGACTCACCGGGGTTTCTTCTATCCTGTTGAGCACTATAGCTGCAACTTCTGGAACTTCTTCTGGAACACTCCGGAGAGAGGCGGTGCGCGACTATATCTCACACGAGGTGAGGCGGGTCTCCTGGAGCTCGACTGCTTCCAGGCTAAAGCGGTTTCTACTAGCGGTGTGTTTTCAGCGACGACTGCGGTGGAAAGAGGCCGCGCAACGGTCGCGCGTGCCTTATATGTCCTCGGCCCCGATGATTACGTGACATTCTAGAATCATCTTCTTGCCCCTCCCACCCCACCACCCCGATGTGTCGATGGAGGATCGAGGAGGGTATGAATGATATCGTTTTGTCGGAAAGGAACAAGTGGCTTGGCACCTCTACCGTCAAATATAATAATCCAATGGTTTTTTTCCGCGCAACCATCTCCCCCGCCCTTGAAGGATTTCCTTCAAATTAACTAATACAACTAGAGCTAAGATCAACTAACAAATAACTAACTAACGCTAAGATTACTTAAATTCAACTACAATTTAATCTAGAAAGCTAATTTAAATTATGGAAGAGTCAGGGGGCACAAACGGACAACCGGACGCAAGTAAGACCCAACCGTGGTCTTAACGCGAGCTATCCTAACTACTCCGTCGGAACCGGGAAAGACCTCTTCGACAATTCCTAACGGCCAGTGGAGAGGCGGCGTATTCTCTTTGGTGAGCACAACTACAGTTCCTACTGCTAAAGGCTCAGTTGCTGTGTTCCATTTTTGCCGAGACTGCAAAGTATGCAAGTATTCCATCCTCCATCGTTTCCAAAACGATTGCACTAACCGATCTAATAATTTGTGGCGTGCGGAAATGCTAAGTCTGTTCTCATCCATATCTGCGGCTGGCAAATACTTTAAAGGCGTTAAATTCAAAAAATGTGCTGGAGTTAGAGTCAGCGGTTCCGAGGGGTCACTAGACAACGTACGACAAAGTGGGCGACTATTCATTACGCATTCAATTTGAGCGAGCACCGTACTTAGCTCTTCGAAGGACAAAATTTGATCTCCTATTACTCGGTATAAATGACTCTTTAGACTCTTGATATTAGTCTCCCAATTGCCCCCAAAATGACTCGCGGCTGGGACGTTCAGAGACCACTCAATGCGGTTCTCGGCTAGAATGTGAGCGAACTCCGAATTATAATATTTGCTAGCTAAGAGCTCATGTAGTCCCGATAAAATACGTTTTGCACCGACGTAGTTCGTACCGTTATCCGAATACAATCTACTTACAGGGCCACGGCGGGAAAGAAATCTTTTAAATGCACCCATAAAGCCTGCTGTGCTTAGATCACCAACGAGTTCTATATGCACCGCTCGAGTAGTTAGACATACGAAAATGCAGACGTAAGCCTTTGTGGATCTTATACCACGCCCGCGAGTGAGCGTGACCTTAAACGGACCAGCGAAATCAGACCCGGTGTGCGTGAAGGGCTTTACTGATTGTATTACTCTACAAGATCTAAGTTCCGCCATTTCCGGAAATGACGGCTTGGGGCGTGCCCGAAAGCGAGCTATACATCTGTGCACCCGATTGCGTATTAAACTACGTGCAGAAAGAATCCAATAATTCTGACGCAAAATCGACATCAACAAGTCGGGGCCAGCGTGCGAGTTCAATTTATGATGGTAGTCGACTAATAAGTTCATGATATGGTCTTTACGCGGTAAAACAATAGGGTGCCGTTGGTCGAAACTCAATTGCGAGTTGGACAAGCGTCCACCTACCCTTACAATCCCATCCTGTAAAAATGGCTTAAGGCGTTGAAAGGCGCGACTACAAGCTCTATTCGATTGTAATCTTCTAATTTCTTCAGAGAAGTGCGCACGTTGAAGTTCACGCAATACCAGCGACTCGGCATAGTTGTAATCGGATGCTAAGACATACGAACGTCGCGGTAACAGCTTCGCGAATCGACAAACGTAAATTACGCTACGCAATAATTTCGACCAAGAGGACAAGCGGTTCGCCAAAGCAATGATTGGAGAAACCTCACTCGAAACGTTCGCCACTAGAGCGTGTCTCTTCTCTTCCGGCGGTTGTGACACTGACGAAGGTTCGAAGTCGGTTATTGGCCATTGCGAGGGATCCAAGTGAACCCAAGCAGGTCCGTGGAACCAAAGCGGGTGGTCCATTATTTGCATCGGGGTGAGTCCACGGGATAGACAATCGGCGGGGTTTTCCGTACCGGACACGTGATAAAAGTTCCGCGTTTCTAACTCGTCTTGTATCTTGGCCACTCGGTTCGCAACAAACGTATCCCAACGGTGGGGTGAAGAATGAACCCAGCATAAGGCGACAGTGGAGTCGGAAAAGGCCAATATCCTTTCTATGTGAACTCTATCCCTACATGCGCTGATAACTGCGGTAATAAGCTTGGTGAGTACTAATATTGCGCAAAGCTCTAAGCGCGCCAGAGAGACAACCTTACAGGGGGAGACTCTCGACTTAGAACTAATGAGGCTAATCGAATTTCTACCATTATTCTGGACGTGGAAATATACAACGCCCCCGTAAGCCTTCTCGCTGGCGTCTGCAAACCCAACGACTGTTATGGCGCTACTTCTATCTACGTTTATATGACGCGGTATTTTAATTTCTCTTAATAAAGGAAGTTCCTCTCTAAAGCGCTGCCACAACCGAACAATGCTGTCAGGCGGCGAGTCATCCCAGTCGCATTCCAATAACCAAAGTTGTTTAATTAAAAGCTTAGCGTATAATACCACCGGAGCTACGAAACCCATGACGTCCCATAATCTAGCAACGCATTATTACATACAATACACACATACAATACTGTGCACAAAGCGCACAGTATTGTGCGCTTTGCATTTCTCTACGGGCGGATTTACCTTAAGGCTAAACACGTCGGACTCTGGTGACCAACATAGACCGAGCACCTTGTGTGTATCAGAATCGTCGAATTCCTTTATCGCCGAAAGACGGTGTGATAGTGGGATTGTATCCAAAACCGGACGCGAATTACTAGTCCACTTCACAAGATCGAATTGACCCGATTTCATGAGCCTTATAACCTCGGCGGTGGTTAGGGTTGCCTTCTCCACGCTATCGACCGAGTACACAAAATCATCCATATATAATCCGCTCTCAATTGCCCTCTTAGCTTTAGGATAAGAGGGACCTTCATCGTGAGCGAGCTGTCTCACCGTGCGTAACGCATGAAATGGGCTCGACTTTAAACCAAAACAAACGCGATTAAATTCAAACACCATTAGAGGTTCCTTTGGGTTGAAACGATATAAAATGCGTTGGAATCTACGGTCGCATTCGCGGACCCCTATGCAAAAAAACATTTGACGAATATCGGCGGATAGTGCTATACTAAACAAACGAAAATTGACTATTATATTAAATAAACTGCCCTGTAAATTTTGCCCACTATAGAGGATATCGTTAAGCGACAGGTGAGTGCTAGTTTTAGCACTAGCGTCGAGCACTACACGTAACTTAGATGTAAGTTTGTCCTCTCTAATGACTCCGTGGTGTGGTATGAAATACGACGGTGTGTCTTCGTAGTTATCTAATTTCGAAGCCACAAGTGATATGTAACCTTCTCTTATATATTCGTTAATGACGCCGTCGTAAGCTTCCTTTAACTGGGGTGAAGCGAGCATCCTACGCTTCAAGCTGTAGAAACGTTTTTCCGCCATTTGACGCGAATCGCCGAGAGATAAAACATCTCCTTTAAAGGGTAGCGCTACACTATATCTACCGTCGCGATCACGAATGGTCGTGCGGACGTAAATTTCCTCGCATAACCTGTCATCTGAGCTAGCTATGGGTGGGACGTTCACCTCCTCCATTTCCCAAAATTTGCGGACTAACGACTCGAGCGGTTCGACAGCCATACCACAATAAGAGGTTGCCGAAATACTATCTATGATGGGGGCGGAGCCAAGGATCACATAGCCCAATACGGTTTCCAGTGCGTAAGGCGCGGTATGCGAAGAGTTGCCCCTGACCTTATTGTTTAACAAAAGATAAGGGAAAAGCGATGCTCCAATGAGCATGTCTATGTTTCCAGGAACGGCGTAAGTGTCGTCCGCCAGAGTCAAATTCTTAAATTCAATCATTGCCGAGGTGTCAACCGAAACGGTTGGCAACCGTTCAGTGACCATATCTACTACTAGTGCATTTATATCAAAGTTAACATTACGATCTATCCGAGAATAAATTTTTAAATTTATATATCCCTGTGTCGATTTACTAGTGCCTCCGATGCCTTTAATTACAGGACATAAAAGTGACCTATTTATTACTAAGCCTAACCGCTGACAACATTGTCGCGTTATAAAGCTATTTTGGGCTCCGCTGTCCAGCAGTGCACGGACGCTTTGTTCGTTTCCACGCGAATCCCTAACCAAAATACGTGCCGTACCCAGTAACACGATTGAAGGAGGTTGTGCTCCCATATTTGCCAATGAGCACAGAGCGACATCACCAGGTCGACCGCTAGAATCGTTGACCTTAGTAGGGGCGAATTCCTTATCCGCTTTACTTGACGCCGCTATGTTGCTATTTTCAAAATGTAATAGCGTGTGATGTTTCTTGGCGCACTTGCTACATACGGAACTCGAATTGCATTTTGCAACTAAATGCTTATCGCTTAAGCAGTTCAAACATAGGTTGTTTGTCTTTACTAATTTATAACGCTCGCTTGGTGAATATTTACGAAAAGTCGCAAAATTATATAAATTACCGTGTTTATTTTTACATACTATACAAGTATGCTGGAGTGATGTTGGCGTAGCGGTTACGTAAGTTAACGACCCTGCTATTTTAGATGGTTGAGTCTGTCTACGGTCGACGCACCTTTTAATCTCCTGTTTAACGTTCGGAGAGCGCTGCATCACCTTTATTTGATCTCGCACGAACGATGCTAATGAATGAAAGGAAGGCATCTCCGAGCTACGATGCTCCATTTCAAACGCACGCACGGTGTCGGGGTCCAACTTCTTCAGTGCAATATGGAGAAACACCACGTCCATAAGATCATTAAATTTCAAATTCTTAAGTGCAGCCACCGATGCCACAAATTTATCTAGAAATTGCTCTAAGCCGTTGATGTTCGCGGATGATATAGATTTGAGATCGAATATCTGGTTCAAATATTCGGAAGCTAACATTCTCCTATCTTCATATTTAGTTTTAAGCGTTTCGAATATTAATAAGTAATTGTTTGCTGTAGGTGTAAAACCAGAGCAGATCGACTGTGCCCTGCCACTAAGTTTACTGATTAAGTAATATAATTTTTCGGCGTCCGATAACGATGGGTTATTGTGTATATTGTTTTGAAAACTACTGAAGAAGAAGGGCCACGTCTTAATATCACCATTAAATACCGGAATATCTATTGGCGGCAACCTAATCGAGTCGCTTGGACGTACCTGTTTTTCCGGCTTTGCTTCGTTTTGAGATAGGGATCTCGCAATTCTTTTCACGCGACACAACATATCTTCGAATGCCAGCAGCGGTTGGTAGTTCACTATGTATTTCGGGTCGATTTGTAATTCCAAATGATTAATTTGGTCTAATATTTTTTCGTAATCTATTCGTAAAGAATCTATCGTTTCGATTTCGGTCAAAAAAGTTTCCCGCACTGCTTCTATATGGATGTTCTTTATATAATCACTTATATTCTGCATACGCGAAAAGAGTATGTCCCTCTTAGCATAAAGCGTTTTAATTTTGGTTTCACTTCCACTAACTGCCATTTTAAACTATTATAATAAAGTTATATCAATCACAATTAATCTCACAACGCACAAACAATAAAGGATGGACACTCGGTATGCCGTATTACGTAATTAAATCGAACACCTGCGCAGCGAGTCGAGGTGACGCGTCATTTGCTAGACTCAATAATTTTATCAAGATTGTGGGTAAGCGTATCAAACGGTTCCTATTACACTGTTTCAATTATTTAATAGGCTTTAAATTTAATCAAATACGAGCGCTATAAAACGAATAATTCTGTTTGCGAGTACCTAATCAAAATTTAAATTTAAATGAACACTATTTAAGTCTATTCTATAAATTGGAGTGCATTATCTAATTAATTAATTCAACAATTCGACCAAAATCCTGCTCGAAGTGACCATAAAATGGTG
Source organism: Parnassius smintheus behrii (assembly GCA_036936625.1). Taxonomy (NCBI): domain Eukaryota; kingdom Metazoa; phylum Arthropoda; class Insecta; order Lepidoptera; family Papilionidae; genus Parnassius; species Parnassius smintheus. The sequence continues at coordinate 36,139,374 of JAUPFT010000007.1, forward strand.
GAGCCACGTGTTTAAGGCTGCCGAAGTCTAGTTCCCCGGTCGAACCTTAAACCTATTACGCGAGATATTAACTAAAGTGGACTGTATATGCGGTTGCTTCTACGCTTACGTAAAGGCGACTACTATAGCATGCGGTATAATGCACTCGCTCTTCCCTAAAACTAAACTATTATTGTGCCAAATCGCTGAAAAGGAATCCTGCCTTATTAGGAGAACAAAAAAATTGGAGCGGGTTAAACTATGTAAGGCAGGAGCTAAATTAAGGAATGTTGACTCACCGGGGTTTCTTCTATCCTGTTGAGCACTATAGCTGCAACTTCTGGAACTTCTTCTGGAACACTCCGGAGAGAGGCGGTGCGCGACTATATCTCACACGAGGTGAGGCGGGTCTCCTGGAGCTCGACTGCTTCCAGGCTAAAGCGGTTTCTACTAGCGGTGTGTTTTCAGCGACGACTGCGGTGGAAAGAGGCCGCGCAACGGTCGCGCGTGCCTTATATGTCCTCGGCCCCGATGATTACGTGACATTCTAGAATCATCTTCTTGCCCCTCCCACCCCACCACCCCGATGTGTCGATGGAGGATCAAGGAGGGTATGAATGATATCGTTTTGTCGGAAAGGAACAAGCGGCTTGGCACCTCTACCGTCAAATATAATAATCCAATGGTTTTTTTTTTCCGCGCAACCAATATCCGAGAAGTAATCTCAATACCCAACGCAGAATCTTTAACTACCGCCTCAGCAGATCACGTCGTGTAGTGGAATGTGCCTTCGGTATTCTCTCGAATAAATGGCGAATGTTTCACACTAGCATGATGATTCCACCAGAATTTGCAGTATTAGTAACAAAGGCTGTGTGTGTGTTACATAATTTTGTACGCAGACGAGACGGCTATCGATTTGAAGATACACTGACACATTACTTCGAAGATATACCTTTCCGTAGTCCACAACACAGATCCACGAACCGAGGTCGAAATATAAGAGACAATTTTGCTGAGTACTATATGACACCGGCAGAGGACATATCGTACTGTTACGAGCTTGAGGTTCGTGACAATAAAAATTGCCGATAAAATTACCTAAATTAACACTTTGATTTACTTTACACAAATTAAAACTAAAAACACTAATAATTAAACACACTAATTCACTTAATTCCGCTCCGAAGCTTCGCTTGTGTCGCTGAGTTCAACTCTGCCTCGATCGCATCTTGCGCCACCTATTTATTTAAATTAGCAAAATATCCGGAATGTTCAAGTAAACACGCGCAAGGTACCGAGAGTTCGAGTATAGATTTTCTAGAAACTTAGTTCTTCGGGTGGCGCTGTCGGTCGAAAGATTTGTGATGTCATAAACTGCAACGCTCCCCTCGCTCTCGTTCCTGACACTAGATGGCGCTAGTGTGTCGTCGACTGGAGCGCGTAACACTGCCCCCTCCTAAGACATGCTCGTCCCGAGCATTATCGGCCCCATAATAACGCGCTAGGCGATCCACATGGACGATCTTAGGAGTCCGCTTTGCGCCTTTCTGTAACGGCTCCGCAATGTCAAGGGATGTCCTATCCCGTGGTGCACCAACATTGTACAATTTCGATGCTCCTCTACTCCGTGTCTGAGGTCCCCTCACAGCCGCACAACTTGTACATGTACGACACCAATCCTCGACATCGTCACGATAATGGACCCAGTAAAACTGTTCTCGGACCTTCAGTAGAGTTCGTTTAACTCCCAGATGGACTCTTGAACAACCATTATGGCACAGCTGTAGAACATTCGGCACTTTAGCTTTAGGGACAACCATTTGTAAACGACAGCTGTCTCCTCGACCATTGTCCCATTTACGGCACAGGACTCCATCCTGAAGCAGCAAGCTGTCCCATTGGGCCCAATAGCTTTTCGTGGTTGAACTCATCGCTGAGACGTCCCTCCACTTAGGCTTGGTAGCACGGGCCTTCATCCATCCCAGAATCGGCTTGATGTCCGGATCTTCCTGCTGTGCATGTCGTAGGCTGTCCTTCCACCCGTTGCTGAGGTGGTCTGTCCTGAGCATCCTCACGGATATCACTTCCTTACTCTCTTGCCTACTATAATGGTTGCAATCTTCAGGACAAGGTCTTCTTGACAATGCATCTGCGTTGCCGTGAGATTTCCTGCTGCAGTGTCTGATAGTAAAGTCGTATTCCTGCTGCTGCTGGGCGGTGCTGTTAGCCGCACTTCCTTTCTGAGACCGTTCACCTTCCCTTCCTAGGGTGTGCTTAGGGCAGCTGGACCGAAGATGGCCCCTTTCCCCACAGCCATAGCACCTAGGGCTGTATCTTTTATTGTGGTCGTGAACCGTAACTGCTGTAACCTCCCTAGCGTGAGGTGAACGATGATCCTGTCGCCGCCAGGCAGTGCCGTTAGCTGCACTACCCTCTCGAGATCGATCAACTCTCCTTTCCACGGTTCGCTTAGGGCAGCTGGATCGAAGATGGCCCTTTTCCCCACAGCCATAGCACCTAGGGCTGTATCCTTTGTTGCGGTTGCGAACTGTAGCTGCTGCAACCTCCCTGACGCGATGGGAACGATGATCCCGCCGCACGGCTTCCACTTCCAGTGCATGGGCCAAGACGTCCTTAAGCGTCTCGTGGTGCCCGAGCCTCACAGCAGCTCTGACTTCCAGGTCGCGGATACCGTCGATGAATGTCTGCACCAGGTTCCCTTCAATGAGCGCAGGTACAGACCGGTATGCTTTTCGCACCAGCTTCTCCACCTCTAGAGCCCACTGCTGCAGGTTTTCGTTGATGCGCTGCACACGATCTTTAAGCTGCGCACGAAAGACGTGTTCCAGGTGAGCGTCGCCATACCTCGCCTCCAATGCCTCAAGGAGTTGCTCATAAGTCACTTCCTCACCGAGAGCTTCCAGAACTGTTAAGGCCCGGTCACGCAGGCCTAGTGTGAGAGCAGTCATGGCCTGATTTTTATTCCAGCCGTTCGCCTTCATAACAGCTTCGAACTGGATTTTGTAGGCTGACCAGGAAGAGGTACCGTCGAACGGTGGCACCTTGAACACACGTAGCGAAGGTGTTGTAGCTACTACGGGAGCTGTAGCTCCATCTCCAAGTTTGAGTTCGTCCAGTGATTTCTTCATGTCAGCCATTACGTTGTCAACCCGATTGTTTACTTGGTCGATTCGGGTTTCAGCTTCCGACAATCGGTTGTCATGTTGAGCAACCTTATCCTTCACCGCCTTTATCTCCTTCCCGAAGGTAGCGTGAAGATCCTTCATGAGGAGCATTTGCTCTTCCAACCGACGGGCCTGTTCCTCTTGTCCGCCCCGCAGTTGATCTTCCAAACGACGGACCTGTTCCTCCTGTCGACGAGTTTGTTCCTCCTGCTGCTCTTTCAACAGACGGGCCTGTTCCTCTCGTCCGCGCTGCAGCTGCTCCTGTAGCATGGCCATCAGAGCACCTAAGTCAGGTGCCACAGACGTAGAAGCTGCTGACGGACCGGCTTCCGTGGCCGGCGGCTGGCCCTCAGACATCTGCGGCGTTGCACCACCAAATCTCCTCTGGTCCGTCTCCTGCTGGCGTTGACTTCGGGTACGGACACCCTCCGTTTCCTCCTTGGGTAAAATCGGCATTATTTTATCCCACTTCTGACACCAATTGTTACGAGCTTGAGGTTCGTGAAAATAAAAATTGCCGATAAAATTACCTAAATTAACACTTTAATTTACTTTACACAAATTAAAACTAAAAACACTAATAATTAAACACACTAATTCACTTAATTCCGCTCCGAAGCTTCGCTTGTGTCGCTGAGTTCAACTCTGCCTCGATCGCATCTTGCGCCACCTATTTATTTAAATTAGCAAAATATCCGGAATGTTCAAGTAAACACGCGCAAAGCGACGAGTGCTCGAGTATAGATTTTCTAGAAACTTAGTTGGCGCTGTCGGTTGAGAGATCTGTGATGTCATTTTCTGCAACGCTCTACTCGCTCTCGTTCCTGACACTAGATGGCGCTAGTGTGTCGTCGACTGGTGCGCGTAACAGTACCAATATAACGACAGAATTAATAATTTACAAGAATAAATGTGGGCACTATTGTATTAAAAAGTATATAGAAAATATCTTACCTTTGTTTTCTTTGTACACTTTAGAGCACGTGTCCCAATCCTTTATAACCTCTTTAAATACATTCTCCCAGGCCAAATCTTTGACATCTCTGTTGTTATAGTCGTTGTCATGAATATTGCACAGGCAGGGGTATTTTTCAACAGCCAATATTAATATTTCTGCCTCACACATTATCATGTTGCGATTCTATAAGTAACAAATACAAAGAATACGTCCGATGCGCGCGCCGCGGGCACGATACTGAATAGAAATTTCCGAACGTTTGCGCCGGCACAAACAAAATGTATGCAAGCGCTACGTTCCGCATGACATCATTAGGTTTTTTCCCGTAGGTTTCTCCGAACGCGCCGCCTTGCATTCAAAACGTACGTTCGGAATTTGTTCCGTACGGAAAAAAGCGAACACGTGCGTCAGTTAATATATTTTCTACTGATTCCATGCATTTGGATGTTCGAATGCGGAAAACGAATTCGGAAATCGAATACGTAAAACGTGTGTATGCGGCCAGCATTAATCGCATATTCGTAATTCTGAAATAATACGTACGGATGTGTGCGTCAAGGCGTCAACGCCTGTGTACAGAGGCCCGAGGCTGCTGCCCGAGGCCTGGTGCAATGAAGACGTGTCGCTCTTTTTGCCGCAGTATTTACGTAAAGATTGTAATTATGGGACATAAAGTGAAACCTTTTACGAAGAGCAAAAAACGTTTATATGAATCACGCGCCCATATCGCCAGTCAACATATGAACGATATTAAAAGGTTACAACATTTTAAGTAAAAGTAAAGTTGCAGCCTATATACGTCCCACAGTACCCACACACACACAGTGGGCATAGGCCTCCCCTCATTTCTGAGAGGGTTTTAGGGCAAGGAAGTGTTCGCCGCGCTGCCCCAATAATTATAGGTATACAACATTTAATTATTACTAAATATTTATTTTTACAACAATAAACCTATGAACTTTAGCAACGTAGTTTATAACAGTTGTGTATTTGGTAGCAATGGATTCGCAGTTTGCATTCGAGTGCCCGGTTTCGATTCCAGGAATAAGAACTCAAATTTTCTTTTTTGTCTTTTATATATTTATTAAGCACATTATAAGTTAAAAAAATAAGTGTAACTTTTTAATTATATGAATTTTAAATACGTTGTTTATTACAGTAGTAACTGAGTATTTAAACAACGTGTATTTGGTAGAGGAATTGATTTGCAGTTTGCACTCGAGAGTGCCTGGGCTCGATTCCAGGAATGTGAAGTCCAATTTTCTTTTTTCCTTTTATATATTTAGCATTATAAATTTAAATACTTTATGAACAAGAAAAAAATGAAATGTAATTATTTTTTAAACCTATGAATTTTAGATAGGTAGTTATTGACAGTACCTAGTGACTTTGAGTATTCAACCAACGTATATTTGAATGGTTGGCGTACGGATTTTCAGTTGGCACTCGAGAGTGTTTGATTCCAGGAGTGTAAAGTCAAATTTTGTTTTTTTGTTTTTTATAGATTCGGTATTAGCAAATAGTTAAGTATATTTAAATAAATTAGTTGAACACATTTATGTATAATATAAAAAAAAGATTTGAAATGTAATAATTTTTTAGCGGAGAAAGAAAGTTGAAAATATCAAAAAAGTTATTTCCAATTCGTCAGTACCAACAACTCTTTAAGCTATAATAACAATAAAAAACTAAAAATATCTAATGTCTTTGTTAAAACACCGCGGCTTAAAGATAATAAGCATGACGAAATAACAGAATCATCTAAAACTTGCGATGTGACTTACCAGCTTTTCACATGGAAAAGTTTAGTTTTATTGATTTTTTATAATAAATAGTAATTACAATTATGTATGAATGTTAAGTCTTTTACATAAACCTTAAAAATATTTCAGTCAAGTACAAAAAAAGAAACGAAATGGAAAATTACCTATCTTGTGAAGAGAGAACTAGAACTAATTTAAAATCTTCTTATATATATATATATATATATATATATATATATATATATATATATATATATATACAATATGTAACGTAATTAACGCACACCCTCAGACACCCTAATTAGTATATTACGGTATAATCATAATACATACACCAAATTTTTAGTTAAACATTTTTATGCACTGATTATTTATCAAATTAGTTATACTAATTCCGACAGAATGTTGTGGTCACAGTACAAAGCCACCAACGCAAAGACTTTAACGTACTTGAAATAAAGTTCATTTTTCTTTATTTTTATTGAATGACAGAATTAGTAATAATACAAATAAAACTGCCCTCTCAAAAGTCTTATTGTCTTAAGTTACGGTCTATTGCAGTTTGTTTTGACTGTACAGATTTAGTGTGACTATAATTTACGTAGTTTAAATTATTTTTGAGATAAAAAATTACCTATATCAAAAACGATATGAATCGATTCTGGTGGAGCGACGAGCCTAAGGCTACCGAAGTCTAGTTCCCCGGTCGAACCTTAAGCCTATTACGCGAGCTGTTAACTAAAGTGGACTGTATATGCGATTGTTTCTACGCTTACGTAAAAGCGACTACTATAGCATGCGGTACAATGCACTCGCTCTTCCCTAAAACTAAACTATTATTTTGCCAAATCTATGAAGGGAATCCTGCTTGATTAGGAAAAATAGAATTGGAGCGGATTAACACAATTAAACACAATTATATCAAGCAGGAAATATATTAGGAATATTCACTCACCGGGGTGTTCTTCTATGCTGCTTAGGCACTATGTTGCTGCGACTTCTGGAACTTCTGGGTCGACTCTCTGGGGCCCCAGAGATACGTCGGGAGAGAAGCGGTGTGGTTTCAACGACGAGCGCGGCGGGAAGAGTGCGGTGTGGTTTCAACGACGAGTGCGGCGGGAAGAGCGCGGTGTGGTTTCAACGACGAGTGCGGCGGGAAGAGAGCGCGAGTCGGTCGCGCGTGCCTTTTATTCCTTCGGTTGCGATGATTACGTGATATTCTAGAATCGTCTTCTTTACCTCCCACCCCACCACCCCGATGTGTCGATAGGAGGGTATGAATGATATCGTTTGGAAAAGGATAAACGATCTGGCAAATTCCTACCGTCAATAAGTACGAATGGTTTTCCGCGCAACCATCCCCCCGCCCTTGAAGGATTTCCTTCAAAATTGACTAAAACAACTAGAGCTAAGATCAAACAAACAAAGTAACTCATTAACGCTAAGGTTACCTAAATTCAACTACAAATTCTAATTTAGAGCTAATTTTAAATTATGGAAGAGGCAAGGGGCACAAACGACAACAGGATGCAGGTAAGACCCAACCGTGGTCTTAACGCGAGCTACCCTAATTACTCCGTCGGAACCGGGAAAGACCTCTTCGACAATTAGTAACGGCCAATGGAGAGGCGGCGTGTTCTCTTTGGTGAGCACAACTACAGTTCCTACAGCTAAAGGCTCAGTTGCTATGTTCCATTTTTGCCGAGACTGCAAAGTATGCAAGTATTCCATCCTCCATCGTTTCCAAAACGATTGCCCTAACCGGTCTAATAATTTGTGGCGTGCGGAAATGCTAAGTCTGTTCTCATCCATATCTGCGGCGGGCAAATACTTTAAAGGCGTTAAATTCAAAAAATGTGCTGGAGTTAGAGCCAGCGGTTCCGAGGGGTCACTAGACAACGTACGACAAAGTAGGCGGCTATTCATTACGCATTCAATTTGAGCGAGCACCGTACTTAGCTCTTCGAAGGACAAAATTTGATCTTCCATTACTCTGTACTCTCCCAATTGCCCCCAAAATGACTCGCGGCTGGGACGTTCAGAGACCACTCAATGCGGTTATCGGCTAGAATGTGAGTGAACTCCGAATCATAATACTTGCTAGCTAAGAGCTCATGTAGTTCTGATAAAGTACGTTTTGCACCGACGTAGTTCGTACCGTTATCCGAATACAATTTACTTACAGGGCCACGGCGGGAAAGAAATCTTTTAAATGCACCCATAAAGCCTGCTGTGCTTAGATCACCAACGAGTTCTATATGCACCGCTCGAGTAGATAGACATACGAAAATGCAGACGTAAACCTTTGTGGATCTTATACCACGCCCACGAGTGAGCGTGACCTTAAACGGACCAGAGAAATCAGACCCGGTGTGCGTAAAGGGCTTTACTGATTTTGTTACTCTACAAGATCTAAGTTCCGCCATTTCCGGAAATGACGGCTTGGGGCGTGCCCGAAAGCAAGCTATACATCTGTGCACCCGACTGCGTATTAAACTACGTGCAGAAAGAATCCAATAATTCTGACGCAAGATCGACATCAGCAAGTCGGGGCCAGCGTGCGAGTTCAATTTATGATGGTAATTGACTAATAAAATCATGATATGGTCTTTACGCGGTAAAACTATAGGGTGCCGTTGGTCGAAACTCAACTGCGAGTTGGACAAACATCCACCTACCCTTACAATCCCATCCTGTAAAAATGGCTTAAGGCGTTGAAAGGCGCGACTACAAGCTCTATTCGATTGTAATCTTGTAATTTCTTCAGAGAAATGCGCACATTGAAGTTCACGCAGCACTAGCGACTCGGCATAGTTGTAATCGGACGTAACGATATACGAACAAACACTACTTATTGACTTTTAAACTACAAAGGCTACACTGTAACGACAAAATGATTTAAATGTAACACAGCGTATTGCTGTGGCGCGGCTAAACTATACTATTTTATTTTTAATTTTACGGAACACCAACAAGCTAAACAAACACTAAGGAAATACCAATATATAATTCTATCAACGACAAACTAATATTTAAATAATAAAACTATCCAATCACAAGTATGCAATTTCTAAGCGACTAAGCTATAATTATTAATAAGCGGTAAAACTATGCGATGAACGCTTCGGAACAACACTGCATATGGCTTGTTGCTCGCGAAGTCTCACTTCCTCCCGCCAAGCAAGATTGGCCTCAGCAGGTCTATTCCGTAGCCTCCAGTGAGGCACGCTTTCTGTCGCAGCGGCTCGGTGTCTCCATGTGCCGCGACCGTGACCTCGATCCGCGCCGCGCGCGCTTCCGCTAACTAGATCGATTCGAGTCCCGCGTTGCGAAACACGTGCACTGAATATGTCACCTGACGGGTTGCGGGGCGATCTAATCTTGCTAATATGGGCCTTGTTCGCGGTGTCGGTAAACCTAGCTCCAGGGCTATCCCTACTCGGCGTTCCCTTCGGCTGCGACGAAACTACAACAGGTTTACTAACAACAGACTCTAACGTCTTGCTTCTCGACCCTTCGCATAATTTATTACCCGAGCTAAGTGAAAGCGGGATGTTCCCCTCCCCTATTTCCCGAAAATTGCAAGTCAATAATTCGGGAGGTTCGACAGCGACGGTGCAACAACAGGATGTTGCCGAAATGCTATCTATGGTGGGGGCGGAGCCAACGACGACATAGCCCAAAACGGTTTCCAGTGCGTAAGGCGCGGTATGCGAGGAGTTGCCCCTGACCTTATTGTTTAATAAAAGATGAGGGAAAAGCGATGCTCCAATGAGAATGTCTATGTTTCCAGGAACGGCGTAAGTGTCGTCCGCTAGAGTCAAATTTTTAAATTCAATCAATGCCGAGGTGTCAACCGAAACGGTTGGCAACCGTTCAGTGACCCTATCTACTACTAGTGCATTTATATCAAAGTTAACATTACGATCTATCCGAGAGTAAAATTTTAAATTTATATATCCCTGGGTAGCTTTACTAGTACCTCCGATGCCTTTGACTACAGGACATGAAAGTGACCTATTTATTACTAAGCCTAAGCGCTGACAACATTGTCGCGTTATGAAGCTATTTTGGGCTCCGCTTTCCAGCAGTGCACGGACGTCTTGTTCGTTTCCACGCGAATCCCTAACCAAAACACGTGCAGTACCCAGTAACACGGTTGAAGGAGGTTGTGCTCCCATATTTGCCAATGAGCACAGAGCGACATCACCCGGTCGACCGCTAGAATCGGTGACTTTATTAGGGGTGAATTCCTTGTCCACTTTACTTGACGCCGCTATGTTGCTATTTTCAAAATGTAATAGCGTGTGATGTTTCCTAGCGCACTTGCTACATGCGGAATTAGAATTGCATTTTGCAACTAAATGCTTATCGCTTAAGCAGTTCAGACATAGGTTGTTTGTCTTTACTAATTTATAACGTTCGCTTGGTGAATATTTACGAAAAGTCGCACAATTGTATAAATTACCGTGTTTATCTTTACATATGATACAGGCATGCTGAAATGGTGCCGACATAGCGGTTACGTACGTTAACGACCCTGCTATTTTAGATGGTTGAGTCTGTCTACGGTCGACGCACTTTTTAATCTCCTGTTTAACGTTCGGGGAGCGCTGCATCACCTTTATTTGATCTCGCACAAACGATGCTAATGAATGAAAGGGAGGCATCTCCGAGCTACGATGCTCCATTTCAAACGCACGCGCGGTGTCGGGGTCTAACTTCTTTAGTGCAATATGGAGAAACACCACGTCCATAAGGTCATTAAATTTCAAATTCTTAAGTGCAGCCACCGATGCCACAAATTTATCTAAAAACTGCTCTAAGCCGTTGATGCTCGCGGATGATATAGGTTTAAGATCGAATATCTGGTTTAAATATTCGGAAGCTAACATTCTCCTATCTTCGTATTTAGTTTTAAGCGTTTCGAATATTAACAAGTTATTGTTTGCTGTAGGTGTAAAACCCGAGCAAATTGTGCCCTGCCACTAAGTTCACTAATTAAATAATATAATTTTTCAGCGTCCGATAACGATGACTTTTTGTGTATATTGTTTTGAAAACTACTGAAGAAGAAGAAGGGCCATGTCTTAATATCACCATTGAATACCGGAATATCTATTGGCGGCAACCTAATTGAGTCACGTGGACGTACCTTTATTTCCGGCTTTGCTTCGTTTTGAGATGGAGATTGTAAGTTTTTCGCCGTTCTTTTCACGCGACACAATATATCTTCAAATGCTAGAAGCGGTTGTTAGTTCACTATATATTTCGGGTCAATTTGTAATTCCAAATGATTAATTTGGTCTAATATTCTTTCGTAATCCGTCCGCAAAGAATCTACCGTTTCAATTTCATTCAAAAAAGTTTCCCGCACTGCTTCTACATTAATGTTCTTCACATGATCACTTATATTTTGCATACGCGAAAAAAGTATGTCCCTCTTGGCATAAAGCGTTTTAATTTTGATTTCATTTCCACTAACTGCCATTTTAAATTATTATAATAAATTTATATTAATCACAATTAATCTCACAATGCACAAATAATGGAGGATGGACGCTCGCACTCCGTATTACGTAATTAAATCGAACACCTGTTACAACGAGTCGAGGTGACTCGTCGCTCGCTAAACTCAATATATTTTTATCAAAATTCTCGGGTAAGCGTACGAAATGGTCGCGATTACGCTGTTTCAATTATTTAAGCGACTGATAAGCTTTAAATTTAAATATAAACAATTTTTAAACGAATTATCTAAATAATTAACGCATTATTTAAATAATTAATCTAATAATTCGACCAGAAAATGGTTGAACGACTACTAAACACCAGTCCAAATCCTGCCGAAGTGACCATAAAATGGTGGAGCGACGAGCCTAAGGCTACCGAAGTCTAGTTCCCCGGTCGAACCTTAAACCTAATACGCGAGCTATTAACTAAAGTGGACTGTATATGCGATTGCTTCTACGCTTACGTAAAAGCGACTACTATAGCATGCGGTACAATGCACTCGCTCTTCCCTAAAACTAAACTATTATTTTGCCAAATCTATGAAAGGAATCCTGCTTGATTAGGAAAAACAGAATTGGAGCGGATTAACACAATTATATCAAGCAGGAAATATATTAGGAATATTCACTCACCGGGGTGTTCTTCTATGCTGCTCAGGCACTATGTTGCTGTGACTTCTGGAACTTCTGGGTCGACTCTCTGGGGCCCCAGAGATACGTCGGGAGAGAAGCGGTGTGGTTTCAACGACGAGCGCGGCGGAAAGAGTGCGGTGTGGTTTCAACGACGAGTGCGGCGGGAAGAGCGCGGTGTGGTTTCAACGACAAGTGCGGCGGGAAGAAAGCGCGCGTCGGTCGCGCGTGCCTTTTATTCCTTCGGTTGCGATGATTACGTGATATTCTAGAATCGTCTTCTCTCCCCTCCCACCCCACCACCCCGATGTGTCGATAGGAGGGTATGAATGATATCGTTTGGAAAAGGATAAACGATCTGGCAAATTCCTACCGTCAATAAGTACGAATGGTTCTCCGCGCAACCAGATTCAGTAAACGATTCTGAACAAACTACTTTCTCAAAGTGCGTTAATTATGTTACATGTTGTATATATAATAAAGTTGAAACTAAATGTGGAACAATATAAATCTAAAAAAAGCTATATAAATCATAAAGATCATTAAGATGTTTAAACGGCGCCACTCTAACATTTTAACAGGGATCTTAAATATATTTTTTAAGTTTAATCGAATCAATTTTATTTCAAAATCACCCACATCCTTAAATTTTCTAGTAACACTCAAATAAAAAATAATTTGATAGTCCCATCTATTCGTTTATTAGATCTATATCTTACTTGCGCTTTATCTATTAAAACACTCGGACCTAATCTCGCTAATTCGTTAGTTTAACCTCACTGTCGTTAGATGGCGATTATATTAATTCGGGAAACGTGTGCGTGCATCATTCGAGGTCATTTGGCTCTTATAGTCTCTTGATGATAGTATTAATTCACATTGTATTATTATAACTCCAACTGTCTGTCTGCACATACTTTCATAAGATGTTACGGAAACTAATTAGGCTCATAAAGTATTTAACGGAGAATATATTGCGGAACAACCATTATATACGGGTAAGAATGATTAATCAAGCCCTTGAGATGGTATGAACCGACACATTTAGTGTAACAGTCACCATTAAAGGGATACCAAGACGTAATGGCCAATTAGTGAAGTTCTTTTCCGTAGATAGAGGATAAGGTTTCATATTCAAGAAAATGGAAGCTTACTTAAATTAATGAATTTTAATATTTTAAATTACATATTTGAAATCATTATCATTAGCCCATCACAAGTTCACTGTTGAACAAATACCTCCCCACATATATTATCACAAAGCACGGTCTCAAGCCATTGAATTATTTTTATATTTAAATGTAGCGTATAAGAAATAGAATTATATTATTTTGAACTTTTTTTTTTATATTTAAATCTATTACTTTACCCCATTGAAATAAAAAGCGAGTCTCTACTTGTACGATGGTATTGGTTTGAAAGCTCGGTAGAGCAATGGCTTAGCGTTTTGCGGTGAAACGTGGATTCGAATTCGAAACGAGTAACTTTTTGTATAATTTTTTTTAACATCTTTAAAATATTTAATAAGCAAACACTCTTTATTAAGGGTTACTAAAGAGTACGTTTTTGATAGTAATAATCCCTGGGTATGAGGTGATTGCTAACATGCTGTTTCTAAATGTTCTCGTAACAATTATCCTATACTATTAAACGAGCAATTCTTGTATATATGTATATATATATATAATCGGGATCTCGGAAACGGCTCCAACGATTTTCATAAAATTTAGTGTCCAGGGAGTTTCGGGGATAATAAATCGATCTAGCTAAGATTTATTTTTAGAAAATGTCTTTTTGTCCGTGTTTTTAGGCAATTAAAAACTGCTACAATATAGTTAGAATAAGAAGGTAAATTTTGACAGTTTGGTAATGATTATAAATAGCTTATTGGTATAATGGGCGGTCACAAAATCGTAAAACCCCGGTTCGAGCCCAGACCGACCGACCGACTTTTTTATTTTTTTTTTCAAGTTTCTTTCTTTTTTGAGAAAATATATTTTTTTCGAGCCCTTTTTTTAGTATTTTTTAAAAACACGAAAATTTAAATAAAAATAATTGCACTCATGATTTTTTATTCAAATAACCAGTTCAGTTTTTTCTGTTATGTCGCTAAGATCAAAAAATATTATTTATAATTCATCAGTATGTAATTTGTATCTAAATATAATTTCCAAAACACACGAATTAAAAAAATCGAGCGAAAAATACCGAGCAAAGCTCGGTCAACCGGGTACTATATATATATATATATATATATACAATATGTAACCCAATTAACGCACACCCTCAGACACCCCAATTAGTATATTATGTTATAATCATAATACATACAGCACATTTTTCACAACAACTCAAAGCAGCATATTTCTCACTACAACTCAAAATAATTAAAAACTGTGAACTTAGAAGTAAATTTTGACCATAGACCAGTCCTTGTGCAACTGGGTCAGGCCACAGGTCCTTCATAACAAAATTATCAAGGACTGGAGTAATCTTGAGGTCAAACTCGAGTCTTCGACCTCCCAGCATTTAGACCCGATTCCCGATAAAATAGACTCGCCAGAGGAAGCCAATAACGCGATTAGCGCCCTATCGGCTTACCTCACCTCAGCAATCGAAGAATGATCTCGCAAGGTTTGTATGTCGAGTAATTTACAGTTGAAGCTTCCGAGTGATATTCGATCCCAATCATCGAAATCAGAGGGAATAATGCGGCCCAAAGACAATATAATCAATGATGTACATTAGATAATAAAGGACAATGGCGAACTCCCAAAAAAACTTATGTGACTTTTTTTTTCGTCGACGTCGACGTTCGGACGTACAAACGCAAAATATATAAAAATATATAGTTTAAAATCCTGAACATTTTTTCTTCAGTCATACTTCGGCAGGAAGTCAGGAATGAAAGATATTCCAGTTTAAACAAAATACACATCAAACAAGGCTGTATGGCTGTTTGTATGTATCGGCTGTGTGGTATAAGACCTTTGCCTGTCTTAACTGATGAATCGTAACAAGTAGTCAATTAAGTTTTGAATTGTGTATGGTGATTTTTTCCAGACTTCGGCAGTCCATAGCCTTGATTAAATAATACATAGTATTTTATTGATATCTGTAATGGTGACATAAGTAGATGCTTAATAATTCCATCAATAGTTTGCCACAACAACTAGTCAGTTTAGTTTTAAATTAGGTAAGATGATTTTTTACAGACTTCGATAGGCCATAAGCGTGATTAGATAATACAGAATAAATTATTTTATTGATATCCGTAATGGTGACTTAAGTAGACGCTTAATGATTCCATCACATATTATTTCGCCATTGTCCTATCGACTTGGCAACCTCCAACACAAGGTGAAACAGCGTATTGCCGAATTTAGACATGATAAGTGGAATAACCTGTCGGGGGATATTGAGCCGCCTCAAATTGCCTTCTAGCAATTGACTCGAGCTCGGAAAGCATAACAGTTCTCACCTATGCCACCTTTCATTAGGTTGAGAAAGCCCGATCTCTGCCTTAGACGATTATGAAAAGGCCGAATGTCTCGCGGACAGTTTAGAGAGCCAATGCTCTTGCAAACCCCCTGATCCCGTTCTCACCTTTTTTTATTTATATAAACGTTACCCCTACACTAGGATTTTCTCCTGTATCGTGGGGGCAGTTACAAACATAAATTGCACAAGGACAAACATCCAGACCCGGAACTATTATTTGTAGGCCATACAAATACTTGTTCCGTGCGAGATTCAAACCCGCGACCCCCAGCGCAGCCACTCATTGCTAAGCCACTACGCCACGGAGTCGTCATTGCAAAGGTCGAGCGTATGTATGCCTTACCACCTGCAAGCCCCCCTTAGATCCTGTGACTGTTGACGAAGATATAAAAAACTATCAAAGGCCTTATAAAGAAATCAGCACCCGTCCGAGACGCCATTAGCAACAGGGTGCTGAAATTTCTGTCAGCGCCGTCTGCCCCTTAATAGGCATTTTCAACGCTTTCTCTCTTCTCTCAGCTGCTCCTAATTTCGCTTATGGAGAATCGAATTGAATCTTAAAAAAGTGTAGCAATGTACATACCTAAAAAGAAAGAAGGAACCTAAACCCGAAAAATTCTCTAAATATGATCACTATATTCGGCCGCCAGATCTCGTGGCAAACAAACAAAGATTTTAAAAAGTTTAAAAATTCTATAAAAATACGATTATAAGAAAACGAATTATATGAAAATTAGTTATTTAACGGTGAAAATTTACTACGAAAACTATTGTAAAATACGTGGCGCGCGCGGGAAATAATTTTGGCGTATGCGCGGAAGGTAGTTTGTCGCGCATTAATCGGGTCACTGCGAGAATGCTATTTCTTATAATCGTATTTTCATAGAATTTTTAAACTCTTTAAAGTCTAGAATGGGAACATATATAATTACATATTAATGAAAACAGCCCGTCGTAAACTAACTAACTAACTAATATTCTATAATGTATTGCATACCTCGAAGATCGTCAAATTGTTAAATTTTAATATGCGAATATGTTTTAAATTATCTATCCATTAGTGTAATCCTCAAATGATTAGATCGTTACTTACCTCTGTCGCCTCTAAAGGCGCCCAAAGAATAATATGGTGTATTGTCATATTTCTATGTTAATGTTATAAAAAATATAATAACCCCCCCGTATTTTACAATAGTTTTCTACCAGCGTAAAATAGTAGCTTAATGCTGCTGTGTTTCGTGGATTTTAAAAATTTTAAAAATTCTATGAAAATAAGAAGGTGTTCATGGCCTAAATTAACCACTTTAACATCAAGTGCACTGCAAGTCCGTTAGTCACTTTATCGCAATATAATGATTATTTTTGTATTGGTTTTAAAATTTTAACAAAATTACTAATATAAGAATATATTTATGAAATTAAAACAATGCTTATATCAATTACCATAAAATCTTAAATTAAAATTGAACTTACGAACCACGACTCCTGATGATGTTAATCAAATTACATTATCCACGGAGCCATCAAATTTTAATATTTAGTTTATGTAAAATAACAATTTGTAAATTTTCTTTTTAATACATTTTTGTTGACATAATATAAAACAGTTAACAAACTAAACCAATAATATTCTATATATATAAATTGCTTGTGTGTTGTAATGAAATTAGAAATCTAAGCTTTATCGTATTTAGAAACTTATACATAGCCATTTGATGTCGTATTATTTGTTGCTAAAACAATTATTAAACTAAACTAATAAAAAATGAATTCATACTCGTTTCCTACAAACCTAGAAACTGTGTGCCTACTTTTCGTGCGTGCGTGAAAACTCATGTTATGTTATTGTGCCTTCAGTGGTTGCAGCTAGCTTAGCAGCACGCTCCACTGATTGCTTTCAACTGAGGCTACTAACACGTTTGTAATACATTTCGAACGGCGGTGAGGCTATGCCCTAATAGCGGGGGCGGTCAGCTTTCGTGTGTATGAGATAATTTTTTTATCTTATAAATTTGTAGCGATCGACTTATGATAAGTATGATGAAATTACGTACGATGTCTATTCTATACACTTTATTTCAGCCCTAACAAGGGTTCTCTATTTAACATGTAGTCTAAAGGGTTTCTAAGTTAAGACATCGTAAGCGATTGACGTAAATTAGCTTAGCGATGGAATTGTTGGGCACCCCTGTTTTGTACTATATATTGCCTTAGTCACAGCGGTGACACTCCCTGTACGTGAGAGCTTAAGCGCCGGTGACCTTGAGTCGAAGCGTGTAACGCTTGATATCGAACCGAAATGGAATATTATAGACTTGTACCAAAGAAGATACATAGTAGGTATGTGTTATATATTATGTAAACTTATGTATTTGGGTAGTGAAAGATACGTTCAATTTTAAATCAACTTTTATTAAATGAGGAATATTAAAACTTCCGACAAAACCAAATATGCACGACAGTTGATGGTAATCTTAAATAATTAACCAACACTTATTTCAGTACGCAATAATCAGTATTACCTACTATCCTTTAAAAATAATTTACTCTTATATATTTTTGAATTTTTCGATTAATTTTTTAATTCTCATTATTATTTCTAACAATTGCAAAAATTCGTAGCATGTATATTTTTTTTAGAAAAATTAAAGGTATGCAGGTTTCCTAGGAGATGGCGGCCAACAAATTGTTCCCTGTGTCTTGAGGAGATAAGTTGTTTCTATTTCTAATAAAATAATCCATAAATACAACAATGAACAAATACAAAAACTCTTTATAGATATCTAAAATTTCTTGACTCTCTGAGTGGTATTTTTAATAGTGTATATTTTAGTTAATGTAATATAATAAAATTATTGGCGATATATTAATTTAATTGTCATGGTATTTCTGCATAATTCTTGTTAAGATCATATCGACTTTCATTAAAATGAGTTCACATATTTTTAGGTGTCATAAAACATTATTAAAAATTAAACTAACAAAACTAACAAAACAGGGCCCTGTTTTGCGCAGTGGATTTTATTTTAATTCTAACCACTTAAAATCACTTTCGGTAATACTTATACATATACTATATTATCATTTATTTAATACGAGTAACAACATAAATATTTATCAAAGCATATAAACCTAGCATACCCGGCTATAAAAACTTATAAAGTTACTTGGTAACATAAACTTAATACCTACATGAATAGAATAGTAATATGTACATAAAGATATCAGTAATAATCATATATTAATTGAAATATTATATCACTTGACGAATATATTCACATTAACTAATACTGACAAATATCGGTATTACTACTAGCCCTCGACCAGGGCAGTCGGCGACTGCCCGTTCCACGCCCCGCGCGCCTCTCAAGGCCCCTTCACACATCCAGACACCTACACATAGCCGCAAGCGATTTTACGTGCACACATGCTTAAGTGTCGTTTCTTTTCGCGTAGTGTATATATTCTTTGCCTTAGTGCATATGACTGGACGTGTAATATTTTACCTTTCAGACATACAGATTTCTTCACGGTTTTTTTCATCATCGAGCACGCAATAAATTATTAGTGGAAGTTTTAGTTGGGGCGGCGGAGATTGATCTTACCTCGACACAAACTAAATAAGTTAATATATGTGTCTATCAGCACAAACTTGAATGATAAAAGAACTGGAGCGGTAGGCATTCTATCTTTATAAATAAATGAATACCTTTATATGGAGCTTCCATCATAAGGAACCTATTTTTTAAAACAGATTTGCTGAAATTGCTCTTCTAATCTTCTGTATACTTCCTGCCTTTCGTCATGCTTATAACACGTAAATCCGAACTCATCCAAGAACATTATGAATCATAGCATAGTTTCTAGTTCAAGTGTTCGCGTGCGTGCCTTGTCTTACAACACGATGCTCTTGATGCACTGGGGCTCTAAATCAGTTTTAGCAAGACGTTAAGTTTAAAAATAATTTCTCGGTGCATTTGCTGTTATCAAATGGCATTGCTAGGAGCATTGTTGAGACCAGATATTGATCTTGCCACGATGTAGAGCACCTGAGTACTTCTGTTTCTGAACTGTGTAAGTTTAATCCAGTTTTAGAAACTGTTTTAAAACCCGTTAAATAATCGACAAAAATATTATACATCAAATGTTCTTGTTTATCATGGCTCTATTGGCTTTCTTATAATAATGATTAATTTTATGATAAATTAAATGCAAAAGATTCCATCATATTTTATTTTTGTGACAGTTTTTTAAAAAAATAATGTAATGAAATTTAATATAAATAAACGTGTTTTTAGTTTTTTTTTTACCATACTACCCATCATATTCTTCATTTTCTTCAGTCGTCATTGTCAACGAATGTATTCAAATTTATTTGTAGGATTTATTGACTTTTAGTTATTGTTGCTTTTTGAGACTTTGTAAAAATATCTTTATATTTTATGGAATCACTAATAAGTGTTTTGTTTTGTTGCTACTGAAATAAAACGAACAGTCGCTTACGCTAACAAATTAATGTTTCTCATTGGACATGGATTTTTTCTACCAACAACTATGTAGTTTTTACGTTATTTTTTGCTACATATTAAAAGCTACGAAACTTATTTCATTTTCTGTAACATTTTACACTAATAGTAAAGGTGTCGATATATTGTATTGTCACAATTTAAAAATAAACTTAAGAGCCTATACTACCTCTAATGGCTTAACAAGATACTCTGTTATGCCGAAAATACTGCATTGTTTTTGAAATAAATATATGGTGAAGTTGAGGATTACTGCTAAGTAGTATGTAAGACGAAAACACGATTCCATAAAATTATCACGACAGAAAAAAATCCAAAGTTACCTCCAAACAGAACTATAAGCCGCTGGTATTCAAAAAATACTTCAAATTAGATCATGAAACTTTGCATACTAACTGAACTAACTATAAAGCAGCGCTTGCTTTTTTACTTTCTTAATAATCATTATTTTCAACGTAAAAGAAATTACCTAAACTACCGTCATTCTAAAGTTTGTTCTGTGGCTGTGTCGTTTACGCTCAAAACACACATTATGCAACAGGACGACGTAAAATTAAAATATTAAAATAGATACTTAGGTTTATAGTGTTGGCGCAATGGGAAATAAGTGTAATAAAAATAATAAGCGAATGGGTTGGCGTAAAGAAACGGTCAAACGTATGATAAACGTAATGAAGTAAATTTCTACCGACCTATCTACATACAGTATTAGTTATTATAAACATTATGTAAAAATTTAGCTTATGCATTATTAAGCAGTGGTTGGTCAGCAAACGGAGCAACAAGACCAAGGCGACCCATACCACGCTTTCCGTGAATTTCTGCAATATCAGGGGACTTCACTCTAACCTAAACGCCGTCCACTACCATCTTGAGACGGTGAGGCCGGCTCTGCTCTTTCTGACCAAGACGCAGGTGTCCTCTCCGGCTGATGTCTCGTATCTCTCCTACCAGGGGTACAAACTGGAACACTCCTTTTGTGCCTTGGGCTGGAGCTTGCGTTTACGTCAGAGAGGACATCCGTTCTCGACGCCTCGGCAGTCTTGAATGTTCGGACCTGTCCATCCTTTGACTATGCGTAGACAGCGACGACCATCCGCGCGTCTACGGGTGCCTCTATAGGTCCCATGGCGGTAATCCTGAAACAGACCGACTCTTCGACCACGTCCAAATGGCTACAGATTCGTTGGTACAGCAGATCCCCTCCGCAGAGATCATGATCCTCGGCGACTTTAAAACGCCCACCACACCGAATGGCTTGGTTCACGTTTAACCGATCATGCGGGGAGATCTGTTCATGATTTTGACTTGGCATATGGTCTGACACAACTGATTTAACACACACAGTTTAACCCCCAGAAGACACAAGTTTGCGCGTTAACCGCTAAAAAGAACCCCTTTGTCGTATCCCCTCAGTTTCAAGGCACTCCCCTTGTTGCCTCAGCCAGTATCGGAATCCTCGGCGTCGACATATGGAATGACGTGCAGTTTCGTGGTCACTTGGAAGGGAAGGCCAAATTGGCCTCTAAAAAGCTTGGCGTGCTCAGCAGAGCGGGACAGTATTTCATGCCGGCACACCGCCTGCAACTTTACAAGGCGCAGGTTCGGCCGCACATGGAATACTGTTCCCATCTCTGGGCTGGGGCTCCCCAGTACCAGCTCCTTCCACTTGACCGCATCCAGCGCAGAGCGGCTCGAATCGTCGACGACCGAGTGCTTTCCGATCGGCTCGATTCACTGGCGTTGCGAAGAGATGTTGCATCTCTTTGCGTATTTTATCGCATCTATCACGGGGAGTGCTCTGAGGAATTGTTCGGATTAATCCCAGCCGCCAAATTTCGTGAACGCACGACACGGCAAACGTCCCGATACCATCCACACCATCTGGATGCTTGGCGGTCCACCACTGTACGTTTCACAAGGAGTTTTCTTCCACGTACAACCTCTCTGTGGAATAGTTTATCATCGGCGATTTTTCCGGACCGATACGACCTGGGGACCTTCAAGAAAAGAGCTTACTCCTTTCTAAAGGGCCGGCAACGCACCCGCAATTCTCCTGGTGTTGCGGTTGATCATGGGCGGCGGTAGTCACTTAACATCAGGTGAGCCGCATGCTCGTTTGCCCCCTCTTCTATAAAAAAAAAAATAAAAACTGGTTACCTCGCCTACGCGGATTCCAGATGTGGAGGATCATGCACCTTCCCTATTAGACCTTCTGGCTACCTCTCATCCGGACGGATATCGGATTTCCGTCGACGCCCCTTTAGGCTCCTCGGACCATCGTCTTGTCAGGAGTGTGATGCCACTCACGTTGAAATCGCAGTTGCATTCTGCAGGCTGCCGCAGTGTTTGGCACTAAAGGTCAGCCGATTGGGATAGGATGGCGTCTTTATTTGCATCCTACCCTTGGGGGCGGGTTTGCTTATCGCCGGACGATCCCAATGTTGTTGCGGATTCTGTCGCTGTTGTGGTTCTCCAGGGTATGGAACTTTTTATTCCTTCCTCTGTGATACCCATCGGAGGCAAATCTCAGCCATGGTTTGGTTGCTCCTGTAAAATAGCATCATGCTATAGGCAGGAGTGCTACCAAGCCTGGGCTGACGCATCAACGTCCCGGAATGTAAACACCGGCGCTCTAAAAAAGAAGTATAATTCCGCCTCCAGGTCCTTTAAAAGAGTCAATGTCAAGGCAAAGTCAGAGCACATAGGCAGAATTGGCGAGAAACTAGTTCACCTTCCTTCTGGAACACGTGCATTCTGATCTCTCGCCAAGGCTGTCCAGGGGAATTTCTGTCACCCATATCTTCTATTTCTGCACGGGGAGGATGACTCACTGGCCCATACCGCAAAGGAGAAAGCGGATCTGCTAGGCTCTTTCTTTGCGTCCAACTCGACTCTTTATGACGGGGGGGAGTACGCCGCCGACTATCCCGGAGTGTGAGTGCTCCATGTCGGAAGTGCAGTTCACACTGCACTCAGTTCACAAAACACTCCTCTCCCTGGACATTTATAAGTCGAGTGAGCCTGTCGGCATCCCCCCAATTGTGTTGAGTACGTGTACTCCAAATTTGGCACCGGATTTAACGCATCTTTTCCGGTACTCCTACTCCTTAAGCGTAGTCCCAAAATAATGAAAGACGGCTTCCGTTCACCCGATCCCTAAAAAAAAAGCGACCGTTCAGACCCGTCCAACTATCGGCCTATTGCCATCACCTTCTTGTTCTCCAAAACAATGGAGTCCATTGTAAACTGCCAGTTCATGGGGTACCTTGAGGATCACCAGCTGATTCTCTCTCTCTCTCTCTCTCTCTCTCCCTAGTTGGTCCCTCATGACTGAGGATCGTGATCACCATCACGGATAGTAAGCTTATTTTGTATGATCTGTTACCACCGGATCCTATCGCTGGCCATACGGAGAGCATTGTAGAAATTTAGCGCACCGACTTCTTTGACTTGGTCAGACCATAGGGTTGGAGATCTACCTCTGGGCCTTCTTCTCTCTGCGTTTCCAACAACTATCAATTTTTCAATACTTTCGTCCCCGCGGCTAGAGATATGACTAAAATAGCTGAGGATGCGCTGAAGACATGTGGTGGAAAGACGCGTTTTGATCTTGAGTTGTGATAAGATTGACACGTTTCTGCACTTCGCAGTCCACGGTATTGGCAGCATTTGCCTCCAGCACCACATTTCGAACGCATCAATTCTCTCCGTTTCTCTGACGCGTATAGTCCATGTTTTCATTCCATAGAGAAAAATTCGAAACATAGGAGTATATACTAGGCGTAATTTAGTATTATTTGTTATGCTTCTATTCCTCCAGGTGTTTGTCAGCCTGGTCATCGCATCCTTAGCTATTGCTATTCTATGTTTAATTTCGGGAACGCAAGTGCCTTTATTTGAGATCTGAGAGCCTAGGTATATATAATTCTCCACAACGTAGATCCCTTGAATGCTGCAAGTGTTGGAAAGTTTGTTAGCCCGGTCTATAACCATGAGTTTCGTTTTATTCCTGTTGATTGACAGACCTAGCTCTTCGCTTTCTAATTCTAGTTTATGCAGCAGCTCCTCCTTGTCCTCATAAGATGTTGCAAGAATCACAGTGTCGTCCGCATATCGCAAGTTTGTCACCCTTTTTCCCGCAATATGAAACACTTTATCCCAAAATTCCATGGTTTTCCGCATGATGTGCTCCCCATATACGTTAAAGAGCAACGAAGACAGTATACAACCTTGTCTCACGCCATTCATAGTCATAAACTCATTAGAAAAACTGCCATCGAGTCTCAAATAAGATTGGTTATTATTATACAGGATAGCAATTAAGCTGACTAGGTATGTTGGTACTCCCATTACGATCAAAATTGACCATAGTTTATCATAAGTATGTCAATTTTCTTTCTTTACATTTCAGTTTCTATAATGCTTGATTTCCCGTTTTGAATGAGGCCGCGAACGTTTCAAGTCCCGATGGACTATATTTGTTTAGCTATAGGTGTTGTAGCTATAGATGCACCAGAATAGTGAATTCCTTGCGGCGTCACCTGGTGAGTCGCGCTGGCAAGGCCACTACCGGCCTAACTTTTCATATAACCTTGCCCGGAGAGGTGGCGCCGGGCGTTGGCCGGGTCGCATGACAAAACTTTACTCTTTTTCTGTGTGTCCATAGGTGATTTTCTTAGGAGATTAGTGCAGTGGTTTTCCATTGCCTTCTGCACCAGTCTTTTAGGGGGTATTAGGTCCCCAAGGCCTCTGAAGCCTCTTCCAGTTAGTTGCCAAACTGGGCGTATGGATATCCCGCCATTATTCGGTCGCCAGAGCCTCGTCAGTTTTCCAGCAGGGGGGACCACGATGTTTGGTCGTTGTCAGCTATTCGTATGAATCACTGGCGCGTGCAGTTCAGGTTGGCATTTGGGTCGGTTAAGATGTTACCCCCCAATCAGCTGATTAGTGATCTCCAATACCAATTTCACCGTGGTCAATCAGATGGTGATCCTCTGGTCCACCTAACTCATAGATGGGCGGAAGCAGTAGAGTCCAAGGGGGAGGCATTGGCCGTTAGTTTGGACATTGCGAAGGCTTTCGATCGGATTTGACACAAAGCGATTCTTTCGAAGCTCCCTTCCTATGGGCTCCCCGAGAAATTGTGCAATTGGATCACCAGCTTTCTTACAGATCGGAGCATCAAGGTCGTTGTAGACGGTTTAAGTCCGATAACAAGCCTATTAATGCTGGTGTTCCACAAGGCTGCGTGCTATCGCCAACGCTGTTACTTCTACATATTGTAACGCTTCCCCACTTTCATAATAATAAATATTTATTTATTTATTTAAAACTTCATATACACAAGTGGTATGTAGGCGGACTTAATGCCTAAGGCATTCTCTCCCAGTCTACCTTTGGATGATGCAGAGATAGAATGAAGTAGGTGTAATAAAAAGTTAATATGCGAATACTAAAATAAAATAACAAAAAAAATGGTAATACATGGAAATAAATACATAAGATATAAATGGTACATCGCAAAAAATAGATAAAATTATATTAATATTCATATGTTCATGTTAAGACCTATCCGTTGGGAGACACCATTGAGGTCATTGAGCATAGTGCTAAGGTCCTCCAGCGATTCTGCCATAAGGACTATATCGTCGGCAAATCGAAGGTGAGTGATGTACTCGCCATTGATGTTAATACCGTATCCTTTCCAGTCCAGTTGCTTGAAAACGTCTTCCAACGCAGCGGTGAAGAGTTTCGGGGATATAACATCACCCTGTCTTACACCTCTCTGCAGTTGGATAGGTTTCAAACTCTGGTTCTGTACTCGGATAGCCATCGTAGCCCTACTGTACAAACACTTCAGCACTTCGACATACCGACAGTCAACTTGGCACCGCTGAAGGGACCGTAGCACCGCCCAAATTTCGACGGAATCAAAGGCTTTCTCATAGTCCACATACGCCAGGCAAAGTGGCAGATTGTACTCTTCAGTCTTCTGTACAATCTGCCACAGGGTATGTATGTGGTCTATGGTACTGAAGCCTTTTTGGAAACCGGCTTGTTCGGGAGGCTGGAAGTCGTCGAGTCTGAATGCGAGGCGATTCATAATGACTCTCGAAAATACAATGTAGACGCGGCTCAGAAGGGAAATCGGTCTGTAGTTCTTCAAGAGAGCGTTGTCACCTTTCTTAAAGAACAAAACCACCGCGCTTCTGCTCCACGCCTCCGGAGTATTGCCACCGTGGAGGACGGAATTGAAGAGCTTCTGAAGGACTTCAAGTACCGGTGTTTCACCCGCTTTCAGAAGCTCCGCTGTAATTCCATCCTCGCCCGGGGCCTTGCCGTTTTTAAGGTGGTGGAGAGTCATTCTAATCTCGCTTAGACTGACGTCCGGGATATCATCGGAATAGTGTCGGATAAGACTTGTTCTTAGATCGTTACTCACACTTGCGTGTGGCTCCAACGATGATGTATACAGCTGCCCATAGAACCTCTCAATCTCACTCAGAATCTCAGGTGTCCCGGAAACGATGTTGCCACACTCAGTCTTTAGCTTTGACAGTTGGCTCTTTCTGGCAGACAGATCTCTGGCGAAGACTTTGGAGCCCTGGTTCCGCTCGATCGCTTCTTTAATACGAGAAGTATTAAAGTTGCGTAAATCTCGCCGCATGCATTTGGAGATCTGTCTGTTCAGTTGCCTGTATGCTGTCAAATCTGTTGACGATTGCAGCCTCATCTACCGTCTAACAGCCATGAGATTAAGAGTGTGATCGGAGAGTTTTTGTGTTCTTCTGCGGCGGGTCTTGCAGAACTTATCTCCGACCGCATGGACAGTTTCCACGAGCTTGTCATTTATATCGTCCACTGCATTGCATTCTTCTAGGCACTGAAAGCGGTTACGTAACTCCAGCTGAAATATTTCGGGATTCTGGATTAGAGCACGAGGGGGACGGAGCGTTGACTTCATTAGACGAGACCTCTCCAACTTAACATTTAGGTTCAGTGTGCCTCTAACTATTCGGTGATCGCTGCCAATTTTCACCCTTGCGATCACTGAGACATCACTGACCAGTTGGCGTCTGGTCGTCATAATGAAGTCAATCTCATTTTTTTTGTCGAACCGTCGGGGCTCGACCAGGTCCACTTCCTGTAGGGCCGCTTCTGGAAGAAAGAGTTCATCATAAAGAGTCCCTCTTTCTCCATAAAGTCGGCCAGCTGCTGGCCCCTTCGGTTCCGTTGCCCCACTCCAAATTTCCCTACCTTCAGCTCACCGCTTTCTCTTGTGCCTATTTTTGCGTTGAAGTCTCCCATCAACACCGTGTAGTGGGTTTTGGAGGAATGTATGGCGCTGGAAATATCCTCATACATTTCCTCCACCTCCTCATCGGGATGTGCCGGGGTTGGTGCGTAAACCTGAATGACCTTCAGCGAATACCGTTTGGTGATTCTGAGTATCAGGTACGCGACCCTCGTCGACACACTCCCAATCTTTACAACGTTGTTGACCAGAGACTTGTGGACGAGAGGTCAATCGACGGATTCAACTCGGCTGGGCAGCGTTCGGGAAATTACGACACATCTTCTCGTCAGGTATACCTCAATCTCTGAAAACTAAAGTGTATAACCAGTGCGTGTTGCCAGTGATGACTTATGGATCTGAGACGTGGTCCTTCACTGCTGGCCGTATGAGGACGCTCAAGGTTGCTCAGCGAGCTATGGAGAGGGCTATGCTCGGAGTTTCTCTGCGTGATAGGCTCAGAAATGAGGATATCCGCAGTAAAACCAGAGTGACCGACATAGCACAACGGATTAGTAAGCTGAAGTGGCAATGGGCCGGCCATATAGCTCGAAGAACCGATGACCGATGGGGAAGAAAGGTTCTCGAGTGGCAGCCTCGTACCGGTAGGCGTAGTGTAGGGCGACCCCCCACTAGATGGAGTGACGACCCGGTAAGACATGCAGGAAGTCGATGGATGCAGGTGGCTCTGGACCGTGCTTTGTGGCGTTACTTGGGGGAGGCCTATGTTCAGCAGTGGACTTGTGAAGGGCTGTAATGATGATGATGATGATATATATATATATATATATATATATATATATATATATATATATATATATATATATATATATATATATATACACATGTACAACCAGTGCGTGTTGCCAGTGATGACTTACGGATCAGACTCCTTCACTGCTGGCCGTATGAGGACGCTCAAAGTCGCTCAGCGAGCTATGGAGAGGGCCATGCTCGGAGTTTCTCTGCGTGATAGACTCAGAAATGAGGATATCCGCAGTAAAACCAGAGTGACTGACATAGCCCAATGGATTAGTAAGCCGAAGTGGCAATGGGCCGGCCATATAGCTCGAAGAACCGATAACCGATGGAGAAGAAAGGTTCTCGAGTGGCAGCCTCGTACCGGTAGGCGTAGTGTAGGGCGACCCCCCACTAGATGGAGTGACGACCTGGTAAGACATGCAGGAAGTCGATAGATGCAGGTGGCTCAGGACCGTGCTTTGTGGCGTTACTTGGGGGAGGCCTATGTTAAGCAGTGGACTTGTGAAGGGCTGTAATGATGATGATGATGATGATGATATATACATACATACATACATATAAATAAACTGTTACTATGATGATTCTGCCAATTTATTAAGTAATTGTTCCCAAACCTTCATCTTGAACGCGTACCGATTGCTAGCCGTCCTGATTTCGAGAGGGAGTGCGTTCCAAAGGAGAATAGATTGAATGTGGAAAGAAGAATGAATTAGTCCAGAGCTATTGGATGCACATAGGAGAAGAAGGTTGTTCGTAGAGCGGAGGTTTCTCTCATGACTAGCACTAAGCAACTGAAAGTGAGGAGATAAGTAGGAAGGGGAAGTTGGAGACATCAGGATAGAATAAAGGGTGGTGAGTGCACGCAAACTACGGCGTTGACGAATAGGTAACCATTTTAATTGAGATTGATACGTGGATACATGGTCATACTTTCGAATATTGAAAATGAATCGAATGCAGTTATTCAGAAGACGGTCATATTTGTTGAGAAGATCTGCATTCAGGTCAAAATAACACACATCACCATAGTCGATTAGGGGAAAAATTGAACTCTGCACAAGCATTGTCTTAATTTCAGATGGTAGAAAATTTTTTAGGCGATGGAGAGAACGCATGGTACCAGTGACTTTCTGGCTAACGGTCGTTGTTTGCGCTTTCCAACTCAAAGTAGAATCAATTAATAAACCTAGATCCTTCACAGTGGAACACAATTGAATCTCAGTACTATTAAAAAAGATAGGAGATAGAGCTACCGTTTTCAATCTCTGTATCATCGGACGGCTACCAATTATTATATAATAATTTTTTACGTGGTAGAGCCACGCTGCAATTATATTAGTAGTACAGAATACCAGCGTAAAATAGTAGCTTAATGCTGCTGTATTTCGTATGGTGAGTGTAGAGAACTGGAGACCCTTTTTACTGGAAATGAGGCATTCCATCTCAGTCCTCACGGGTGACAACGCATCTGCATTTTGATTTGTAATGGAAGATAGATGTAGATGTCTATGGGCCGCAGCAACCACTTACCATCAGGTGGACTGTGTGCTCGTTTGTCACCCTATTCTATATAAAAAAAAATATGGCCTGACACTTCGAAGGGTTGACCATTAGGCCAAACCTGTCAGACTAGTTCTTAATGTACTCAAGGTCCCTGTTAAGTGTGTCCACCGCTGTAGAAATATCGTCAATACTCGCTTGTGTGTACAATTGCAAGTCATCGGCATACAGATGATACACAGACTGAAGGTTTTGAGTAATGAGATTAATAAATATATAAAACAACAAAGGAGATAATATGCCGCCTTGAGGGACACCAGCATGTATGTCAAGCCAGCTAGATGATAGCTCATCGATGCGAACCGACTGCTGGCGCCCTCGAAGTTATGATGAAAACCAATCCAGTGCTTCGGGTGAGATCATACAAAGGGAAAGGATGGAAATTAGAATGTCATAACTAATGGTATTAAAGGCGTTCAAGAAGTCAACCAAAACCAACACAGTGACTTTAGTATCCTGTATGCCTGCCCTAATATCACCAGTTACTTTCAGGAGTGCGGAAACGGTACTATGACCGGGCCTAAAGCCAGACTGCAAGGGACTTAATAAGTTATTATGAGAGATAAACTGCGAAAGTTGCTTGTAGACACAGGCCTCAAGGACCTAAATATGTATGATATTTAATATAATTAATTCCCCTTTATAATAAAAATTATATATATGTGACCAGGATAAATAAGATATGTTTTGATCTTTCTAAATGATCTTTCTAAAGGTTTAATAATAGGCCGTTTATAATATTTTGGCGTGATCGTCTTAGTTAGGACCCTTATTATAAATATATTATAAATAACCTTGGACTTTACTGCTTCCGCCCATCTATGAGTTAGGTGGACCAGAGGATCACCAACTGATCGACCACGGTGAAAATGGTAGTGGCTATCACTAATCAGCTGATTGGGGGATAACATCTTAACCGACCCAAATGCCAACCTGACCTGCACGCGCCAGTGATTCATACTGTAACGATCCCCCCCCCCCCCCCCTATGTATAAAAATATGTATGATATTGAATATAATTATATTAAGTATAATTAATTCCCCTTTATAATAAAACTTATATATATATATATATATATATATATGCAGGATTAATAAAATATATTTAGATCTTTTTACATGATCTTTCTAAAGGTTTAATAATAGGCCGTTTGTAATATTTTGGCGTGATCGTCTTAGTTAGGACCCTTATTTACGTTGTGTTTGTTTAGTAACTTAGTTCTTTTAGGTGTCCTTTGGAAGAATGAATATTCACTAGAGCAATTGAAAGCTGTTGGTAGTGCCTTATAAGCTAAGTGAACCACGTTCACGAAGACAGAGCTCGAGAAAGGTTAAGAACATAAAACGTCTTTATTCCTCTTGTATCAGGTTGACATTATTAATTTATTATTATTTATCCCTTCCCGCTTGGAAAAGGCTCACAATATATTTATACAAAAATACCCGATACAAGGGCTTCGCTCTCCTACATTTATTTTTAAAAAATGTAGGGGAGGTACACGGCCCCACACACGCCGTGCACGGTGAGTGCCAACCATTTTGATGCACTCCCCCCGAAGGGAACGCTAATTCGGGAACTGGACCGTAGTCCACAGCAAAATAACTGGCGAACCAGTAAATGAGGCTTAGCCCCTTTGTTAGTGCGTAAGCACAAACATCGACCGAAGTCGCGCATGTCAATGCGTGTAAACGCCATACAGAATACAAACGAATCCAGCCACAGTGAATGTACGTCACACGGTTTAGGCAAATAGGCACACTGGCCTTAAACCCTCCGTGAGCGCCACCACCTGCCAGTTCGCCGCTCCTGCAGACGTGATGTAAGTGTATGGCATCACCACCAATTGCATGATCAGCACGGCTACTAGCCGCAGAGCGTGTCATGAGTCTACTGCTCACCTCAAGGGAATGGGGTCCCACGTTGTGCGGCTTTCGGCCGCAGCCTTGAGAGTCTCCTCAGATCCTCCCGCCAGCTACCACCCGCATGAGGTCGACACATATGCTCCACCAACCAATACAATGGCAGATATAGCCAAAAGGCAGTTATAAGATAAGAGTAATAATTCGCCATCAGAAAGGGTTTGTGTCACTGACGTTGAGTAAATGCATTTTCGATCATGTTTGTCTCACCCACCAACAAGTTGCCTTCAATTATTCAAAGGTGGGAAAGTTACAGAGATATATAATTATGTTGTTATATAAAACATCGTGGAGGGCAGACAGTCTGCAGCCCCGCAATGAAGGGACCCGACTTGGGCAAAGCTACTTAGGTGTGAGTCAAACCAAAACGCAGAGAGCGCTATTGAGAATAGCGTCCCACCAAACAACCATCGCAGAGACGCAATGCTGCAGAACGCAACAAGCATCAATACGACTATCGTCGGGCTTACACCATTCAAGGTCCCCCATACACCCCAGCAGACATCACCACCCGCATACCTCCATCGACCAGAACCACAAGAGAGCGTCGAATCAGGCGCAGTACATCCGCAGATCCATCACAAGACGCAATACCGTAAGTAGCAGTAAGCATCAATGCAACTATCATACGGATGGCGCCCCCTCACAACACACCCACATGACTCCTATCGACTCTGGCAACAAAGTTGGTATTGTTGTTATATTAAAAATATCACCAACGTATCATAGTAGCACGCTACTAAGACGCCAATGAACAAAACTCCACGTATCATAGCGCTAATGCACTAAGACATCAAGCTGAGTATGCCTGTTACACTTGAAAGTGCTACCAAACACACTCATCATCCCCATCCGAAAGATAGACGACGCACCGCTATGCGCTACGACGCCGCCCACAACCGGTATGGGTGTGCGATGTCCACGGGAAAGCCGTATTGCTACAACAAACCCGCTTACCACCAGCACTAAGATGATATGTCTAGGACACATCGGTTAGCAAGTCCAAGTTTACCTCGGACCAATTGCTCGTGAAGCAGCACACACACCACCATAATATTCCTTTTCAAGTCCCTAATAAGGACTAGTCATTTTGCTACAGTACTAGGAGCAGTCAGTCACCCGACCACCCCATACAATGCTTATGCACCAAGGAGACCTCCTATAATATTGCTTTTGTATCACAGACCTTACTTTCATAAGTCATGTATATATAGGATTCGAACCCATGACCCTGCTATTGTAATGCATATTAATCATAGAGACCTTCTATAGTATTGCTTTTGAATCATAGACCTTACTTTCATAAGTCATTCATATATATAGGATTAGAACCCACGACCCTACTATTGTAATGCATATTAATCATAGAGACCTTCTATAGTATTGCTTTTGAATCATAGACCTTACTTTCATAAGTCATCCATATATAGGATTCGAACCCACAACCCTACTATTGTAATGCATATTAATCATAGAGACCTTCTATAGTATTGCTTTTGAATCATAGACCTTACTTTCATAAGTCATTCATATATAGGGTTCGAACCCACGACCCTACTATTGTAATGCAAATTCATCATGGAGACCTTCTATAGTATTGCTTTTGTATCATTGAGTTTAATATCATAAGTCCCTAATATAGGACTAGTCATTGTGCTACAGTACTTCAGGCAGTCGGGCTCCCGACCACCCCATATATATGTACAACTGCAGGAATGTATCTCCGGCAGCTCATCCATACAAGACATCTATACATGAACACCTTCAATAACTTAGGAAAATTTTCTTGTATACGTGAACTCCTTCCACAACTTAGGAAAATTTTCTTTTATACGTGAACTCCTTCCACAACTTAGGAAATTTCTTTTATACATGAACACCTCCCATGACTTAAACAATTTTTAACAAATTTTCTAATTATCTTATAAACGTTATTTAACTTAATTTTATAATATTTGTGACTTGTATTTCTATTATTTATCTTATTTTAAATATTTTTCCAAGTTTTTAAATAAATTTATTTATTACGAAAAACAATAATTTTGCCTTTAATTTACTATGTTATTGGGATAATGTCTGAAATATATTAACTTTATGTTTATTAATTTAACTTAATTGCTTAATATATTTCTTTTAAAACTATTTTGACGCCCCTTTATATTGAATTTAATTATTAATAATAATATTGAGCCGTCACAATACGAATAGCTGACAACGACCAAACCGAACCACCAACCGACCGAATAATGGCGGGATATCCATACGCCCAGTTCGGCAACTAACTGGAAGAGGCTTCAGAGGCCTTGGGGACCTAATACCCCCTAAAAGACTGGTGCAGAAGGCAATGGAAAACCACTGCACTAATCTCCTAAGAAAATCACCTATGGACACACAGAAAAAGAGTAAAGTTTTGTCATGCGACCCGGCCAACGCCCGGCGCCACCTCTCCGGGCAAGGTTATATGAAAAGTTAGGCCGGTAGTGGCCTTGCCAGCGCGACTCACCAGGTGACGCCGCAAGGAATTCACTATTCTGGTGCATCTATAGCTACAACACCCATAGCTAAACAAATATTGTCCACCGGGACTTGAAACGTTCGCGGCCTCATTCAAAACGGGAAATCAAGCATTATAGAAACTGAAATGTAAAGAAAGAAAATTGACATACTTATATAAACTATGGTCAATTTTGATCGTAATGGGAGTACCAACATACCTAGTCAGCTTAATTGCCAACCTGTATAATAATAACCAATCTTAATTGAGACTCGATGGCAGTTTTTCTAATGAGTTTATGACTATGAAAGGCGTGAGACAAGGTTTTATACTGTCTTCGTTGCTCTTTGACGTATATGGGGAGCACATCATGCGGAAAACCATGGAATTTTGGGATAAAGGGTTTCATATTGCGGGAAAAAGGGTGGCAAACTTGCGATATGCGGACGACTCTGTGATTCTTGCAACATCTTATGAGGACAAGGAGGAGCTGCTGCATAAACTAGAATTAGAAAGCGAAGAGCTAGGTCTGTCAATCAACAGGAATAAAACGAAACTCATGGTTATAGACCGGGCTAACAAACTTTCCAACACTTGCAGCATTCAAGGGATCTACGTTGTGGAGAATTATATATACCTAGGCTCTCAGATCTCAACTAAAGGCACTTGCGTTCCCTAAATTAAACATAGAATAGCAATAGCTAAGGATGCGATGACCAGGCTGACAAACACCTGGAGGAATAGAAGCATAACAAATAATACTAAATTACGCCTAGTATATACTCCTATGTTTCGAATTTTTCTCTATGGAATGAAAACATGGACTATACGCGTCAGAGAAACGGAGAGAATTGATGCGTTCGAAATGTGGTGCTGGAGGCAAATGCTGCCAATACCGTGGACTGCGAAGTGCAGAAACGTGTCAATCTTATCACAACTCAAGATCAAAACGCGTCTTTCCACCACATGTCTTCAGCGCATCCTCAGCTATTTTAGTCATATCTCTAGCCGCGGGGACGAAAGTATTGAAAAATTGATAGTTGTTGGAAACGTAGAGAGAAGAAGGCCCAGAAATAGATCTCCAACCCTATGGTCTGACCAAGTCAAAGAAGTCGGTGCGCTAAATTTCTACAATGCTCTCCGTATGACCAGCGATAGGATCCGGTGGAAACAGATCATATAAGATAAGCTTACTATCCGTGATGGTAATCACGATCCTCAGTCATGAGGGACCGACTAGAGAGAGAGGGAGAATCAGCTGGTGATCCTCAAGGTACCCCATGAACTGGCAGTTTACAATGGACTCCATTGTTTTGGAGAACAAGAAGGTGATGACAATAGACCGATGGTTGGACGGGTCTGAGCAGTCGCTTTTTTTAGGGATCGGGTGAACGTACGTCGTCTTTCATAATTTTGGGACTACGCTTAGGGTGTAGGAGTACCGGAAAAGATGCGTTAAATCCGGTGCCAAATCTGGAGCATACGTACTCAACACAATTGCCCTCCAAATTGACGAAAAACTTTTCTAGATGTGTTAGTAATTCGGATTCCTGATAACACCTTGAGCCATACTGTGTATAGAAAAAAGACCCATACAGATAGATATTTAAACGGTGATTCTCACCACCATCCTTCACAGTTAGCTACCGTGGGTATATCTTTGTTTCAGAGAGCACGAGGGATCTGTGACAGTAAACACTTGGCTGCCGAGCTCCAAAACGTCAAGCAAGTTTTGCATGACAACAAGCTTCGGGTACCGCGCCTACGACACAGAGAACGAGTGAAGCCGGCCACAGTCGAGCGTGTACCTGCTGTACTGCCATATGTTAGAAGAGTCATTGACAAGATTGGCTACATCTTGAAGCGCGCTTCCATCAAAACATACTTCAAGCCGCCGAAGAAGATTGGTCAGTTTTTACCATCAGTCAAGTGTAACGTCCCTCTGCAAGATGCAAGAGTGTACAAGCTTGATTGTGAATGTGGTCTCTTCTACATAGGACAAACTAAAAGATCAAATAAAACCCGCGTTAAAGAACATATAGCCGATGTGAAGAATAGACCGACTGATAGACCACAAATCCTCGCTAAAGAACACCGATTCCTTCCAAGGATGATTCGCGAGGCTAATGAAATCAAAAAACATCCTAATTTCGATAGAGAAGATGGCTGGGTGCTACCATCTGCTTGGAATCCTATAATAAATAAAATTAAATCCCAACCCAAGCATACAACTGCAAGACTTCATGATACCATAAGTTCATACTGTGTAGATCGGAACAAAAGTTAAATTTTAATCTATGGTAACCGCGGTTAACTATGACATCTGGACGTTGAACATCTCAGTCCTTCCCGTGACCATGGCTGCTGTAAAGCTCTCGAAACGTCGGGTATTTAAAAAGTTAAATATACGCGATAAATTCCGTAAAAACTAGTATTATTTTAAAATGCATTTTCGATTATGTTTGTCTCACCCACCAACAAGTTGCCTTCAATCATTTAAAGGTGGGAAAGTAACAGAGATATATTATTATGTTGTTATATAAAATATCATGGAGAGCAGACAGTCTGCAGCCCCGTAATGAAGGGACCCGACTTGGGCAAAACTACTTAGGTTTGAGTCAAACGAAGACGCAGAGAGCGCCATTGAAAATAGCGTCTCACCAAACAACTATCGCAGAGACGCAATGCTGCAGAACGAAACAAGCATCAATACGACTATCGTCGGGCTTACACCATCCCAAGGTCCCCTATACATCCCGGCAGACATCACCACCCGCATACCTCCTACGACCAGAACCACAAGAGTGCGTCGAATCAGGCG
Organism: Parnassius smintheus behrii; assembly: GCA_036936625.1. NCBI lineage: Eukaryota > Metazoa > Arthropoda > Insecta > Lepidoptera > Papilionidae > Parnassius > Parnassius smintheus. Next base: position 36,176,286 of record JAUPFT010000007.1, read on the forward strand.
CAGCACACCCACAGATCCATCACAAGACGCAATACCGCAAGTAGCAGTAAGCATCAATGCAACTATCATACGGGTGGCGCCCCCTCACAACATACCCACATGATCCCTATCGACTTTGGTAACAAAATTTGTATTGTTGTTAACTAAAAAAATATCACCAACGTATCATAGTAGCACGCTACTAAGATGCCAATGAACAAAACTCCACGTATCACATGAAGTTGAGTAAGCCTGTTACACTTAAAAGTGCTACCAAACACACTCATCCCAATCCGAAAGATAGACGACGCATCGCTATGCGGTACGATGTCGCCCACAAACGGTATGGGTGTGCGATATCCTCGGAAAAGCCGTATTGCTACAACAAACCCGCTTACCACCGGCACTAAGATTGTTGTTATATAAAACTGCACCAACTTATCATAGTAGTACGCTCCTAAGACGCCAGTGGACACAACTCCGCGTATCATAGCGCTAATGCACTAAGACATGAAGTTGAGTATGCCTGTTACACTTAAAAGTGCTACCAAACACACTCATCATCCCAATCCGAAAGATAGACGATGCATCACTATGCGCTACGACGTCGCCCACAAACGGTATCGGTGTGCGATGTCCACGGGAAAGCCGTATTGCTACAACAAACCCGCTTACGAGCGGCACTAAGATGATATGTCTAGGACACATCGGTTAGTGCGCCCAAGTTTACCTCGGAACAATTGTTCGTGAAGCAGCATACACGCCACCATAATATTCCTTTTCAAGTCCCTAATAAGGACTAGTCATTTTGCTACAGTACTAGGAGCAGTCGGTCACCCGACCACCCCATACAATGCTTATGCATCAAGGAGACCTTCTATAATAATGCTTTTGTATCATAGACCTTACTTTCATAAGTCATTCATATATAGGACTCGAACCCATGACCCTACTATTGTAATGCATATTCATCATAGAGACCTTATATAGTATTGCTTTTGTATCATAGACTTTACTTTCATAAGTCATTAATATATAGGACTTCAACCCACGACCCCACTATTGTAATGCAAATTCATCAGGGAGACCTTCTGTAATATTGCTTTTGTATCATTGAGTTTAATATCATAAGTCCCTAATATAGGACCAGTCATTGTGCTACAGTACTTCAGGCAGTCGGGCTCCCGACCACCCCATATATATGTACTACTGCAGGTATGTATCTCCGACAGCTCCTCCATACAAGACATCTATACATAAACACCTTCCATAACTTAGGAAAATTTTCTTTTATACGTGAACTCCTTCCACAACTTAGGAAATTTCTTTTATACATGAACTCCTTCCACAACTTAGGAAAATTTTCTTTTATACATGAAATCCTTCCAAGACTTGACAATTTTTAACAAATTTTCTAATTATCTTATAAATGTTATTCATCTTTATTTTTATAATATTTTCGACTTGTAATTGTATTATTTATAACATAACATAACATAACATAAACACTCACGCCTGTCACCCAGAGGGGTAGGCAGAGACTACGGACTTCCATTTGACACGATCCTGACATACCTCTCTCGCCTCCTTTACATCCATAAATCTACGCATACATACTCGTCGGTTAAGGGTACTTTTAACGTGGTCCATTTTCAGAATATCGCCAATTTGGTCGATAAACTTTTTTCTAGGGCGTCCCTTCCCGACTCTGCCGTTCATATCTGCTATATAAATTTGCTTTGTCACTCTTTCCTCATTCATTCTTTCTACGTGACCAAACCACCGAAGCATTTCTTTCTTAATCCTGGTCACAACATCATCTTGCATAACACATTTATCTCTTATCACGCAATTTCTCACCATGTCATTCAGATTCAACCCTAGCATACTCCTTAAAGACCGCATTTCTACAGCACTTATTCTACTTTCGTGCTTCTTCTGCCACACCCAGCTTTCACTACCATACATTAAAGTAGGGACTAACACAGCATTATGAATTACCATATGTGCCTTTTTTGATACATTCTGGTTCTTCACAATAGAGTGTAGTGCCCCATTCACTCTATTCCCTGCATTTACTCGTCGTTCTATATCCTTATCATATCTACCATCCCTGCTAAATACACATCCCAAATACACAAACTCATCCACTTGCTCAATTAACTCTCCTTCTATTTTTATTTCACATACCGTTTTGCTTTCCTCTCTATCAAAAACCATCACTTTCGTCTTACTTGCGTTCACTGTCATTCCCCTTTCTTTTAATGCCCAGTTCATTAATGTAACCATCATTGTCAATTCAGCCGCCGATGATGCAAATATGACTTGATCATCGGTATACAAAAGGCATTTGACGGTTAACTCGCCCATTCTTAACCCACATTCTTCATCTTTCAAAGTTTGCAAACACCTGTCCATAAATAGGTTGAACAGCCGAGGGGAAGCCACACATCCCTGTATGACACCTTTTCGGATGCCAAACCAGTCCGAGTAGACCCCATTGATCCTGACACAAGCACTAGAATCCCTATAAAGAGACCTCAATGCCTAGCCTACACCTGTATCAAACCAGCGCTCAACCCATATGAGTTCAGTGTTTGCCATAACACATTCCTGTCCACTCTGTCATAAGCCTTTTCCAAGTCCAGGAACGCACAAAAAACTTTCTGGTTTTTAGCCAAAAACTTCTCCGCAATCATGCGCATGGAAAAGACTTGATGTGTACACCCCATTCCCTTTCGAAAACCCGCTTGTATATCCCAAATTTTTCCATCAGTTTCTTTCATAACTCTTTCAATTAACACCTTAGCATACAGTTTACCCACAATACTAAGCAAGCTGATACCACGGTAGTTTTTGCAGTCCTGCTGTGACCCTTTTCCTTTATATATTGATACTATAACTGCTTTACACCAGTCATCCGGTACCCGTTTTAATTCCCAACACAAATTAAACAAGGTGTACAGCAGGTCTGCCACCACTCCCTCTCCAGCCCTTAGCATCCCGAGTGATACTCTATCATATCCAGCTGCGTTACCTGCTTTCATACTTTTCATTGCTTTCATTATTTCATCTACACATATCTCCATACCCCTTTCCACTTCTTTCGGAATTTCTTGTTCATTTAATTCAGATGACTCTTCACTCATAAACACGCAAAGTATTCCTTCCATCTATTTAAATTCGATACTTCATCATTGAGAATACATCCATTCTCGTCTCTTACAGCATTAATTATAAGCTGATTTCCCCTGGTAGTTCTTACGAGTTTCCAGAACATTTTTATATTAAATTAAGGAAATTATCAGATATCCTTCTATCATTCTTATCCGTTCTTTCTTTCTTTTTCCTTTCAACTACTTCTTTTACTCTCTTATTTAGACGTCTAAATTCTGCCTTTTTTCTTTCAATCTCATCATTCATACACCAGAATTACCAGATTTAGTTGCTAGTAAATCTAACCATGCTTTCTTCTTTGATTCAACTTCCACCCGTACCTCATCATCCCACCACAACGTATTCCTTTTCCTTTCATTTGTTCTCTTACTTACACCACATACTTCGGTGGCTGTATCCACCAAACCTTTCTTAATATTATCCCATACAGTGTTTAAGTCTACATCATTCATACACAACTCAATCAAACACCTAATATTTTCTTTCATTCTGCATTTATACTTCTCTTTCACATCTTCATCTTGTAACGTCTCTATTCTTATACGCTGTAACGCAGTGGTAGACACAGATGTCCGATGCCGCCAACGCTTGAAAAAACCATTAATTCGACATAAGACCAAGTAATGATCCGTCCCTACGTTGGACCCCCGGTAAACCCTTGTCTATCTACGACTGCGCTCCTCATTCTTTCATCCACAATTACGAAATCTATCATACTTTTATCATCACCTCTTTCCCATGTATACATGTGAATCTTCTTATGACGAAAAAAAGGTATTCGTCACAAAGAGATTCTTTTCCACACATACGGTGAGGAGGTCTTCACCATTCTCATTTATACTTTCATCACCAAACGTTCCCAATATCCTTTCATAACCAGACCTCCTCACCCCAACCCTTCCATTAAAGTCTCCTAACATAATAATCTTTTCATTTTCCTTACATTTTGTCAACACCCTCCTTACCATGTCCCAAAACTGCTCTCGGATATAAGGACTAGTCATTTTGCTACAGTACTAGGAGCAGTCAGTCACCCGACCACCCCATACAATGCTTATGCATCAAGGAGACCTCCTATAATATTGCTTTTGTATCACAGACCTTACTTTCATAAGTCATGTATATATAGGATTCGAACCCATGACCCTGCTATTGTAATGCATATTAATCATAGAGACCTTCTATAGTATTGCTTTTGAATCATAGACCTTACTTTCATAAGTCATTCATATATATAGGATTCGAACCCACGACCCTACTATTGTAATGCATATTAATCATAGAGACCTTCTATAGTATTGCTTTTGAATCATAGACCTTACTTTCATAAGTCATCCATATATAGGATTCGAACCCACAACCCTACTATTGTAATGCATATTAATCATAGAGACCTTCTATAGTATTGCTTTTGAATCATAGACCTTACTTTCATAAGTCATTCATATATAGGGTTCGAACCCACGACCCTACTATTGTAATGCAAATTCATCATGGAGACCTTCTATAGTATTGCTTTTGTATCATTGAGTTTAATATCATAAGTCCCTAATATAGGACTAGTCATTGTGCTACAGTACTTCAGGCAGTCGGGCTCCCGACCACCCCATATATATGTACAACTGCAGGAATGTATCTCCGGCAGCTCATCCATACAAGACATCTATACATGAACACCTTCAATAACTTAGGAAAATTTTCTTGTATACGTGAACTCCTTCCACAACTTAGGAAAATTTTCTTTTATACGTGAACTCCTTCCACAACTTAGGAAATTTCTTTTATACATGAACACCTCCCATGACTTAAACAATTTTTAACAAATTTTCTAATTATCTTATAAACGTTATTTAACTTAATTTTATAATATTTGTGACTTGTATTTCTATTATTTATCTTATTTTAAATATTTTTCCAAGTTTTTAAATAAATTTATTTATTACGAACCGACTCCCTGGCATACCAGTTCGGTCTCGCCTACACTAGACCAATACGCGGTATACGTGCCATGTGCAGTGGCATCCTTTCCCTTTCGTTTCGTCTCATTTACACCTAACACATCTATTCCTCTGTCATTCATCATTTCGCATACTTCATCCATCTTATCATTCATTGCTCCACATACATTCAGCGTAGCCAGACGGGCTTCTGCAATCCACTTTTCGCCTCACCTGGAGACAGAACGTGACGGGTGGCGAACGTCGTCGCCGGTTTTTCTTCCGGAGATTCTTCGCACCCCTGCCCCATTAAAGGGGCGCCGGGAATTCTTCTACCTCTATTATTTATCTTATTTTAAATATTTTTTCAAATTTTTTTAAAATAAATTTATTTATTATGAAAGACAATATTTTGCCTTTAATTTACTATTTTATTGGTCTAATGTCTGAAATGTATTTATATTAACTTAGGCCAGCGCCACACTTGACGGAAATTCCGACGCCGAACTTCCGCGGGAGTAAATCCGTTACCATAAGTTGCAGCCACACTGAATATTCAGTGGCAGATTATCAGTTGACTGCCAACGCTTATACGGTGTGTTCGACTAGAAATTGGGCAATTTCATACTTTGTCAGACATAATCCAGATAAAGCATTCGAATATTATCAAAAGTCCGTACAATCATTTGATGTATTGTTGAATTTAACGAAGGACTATATTACCAAGCAAAATACAAAACTTGGAACGGCTATATCTCCTGAGAAAAAGCTGACCGTTACATTAAAGTAAGATATTAGAATTATAGTAGTATAAGTATAATTATTAGAATATTAATAGTGTAAATGAAACAAATTATTTCACTTTAGGTTTTCTTTTTGTTTCAGAGGTCCCTGGAACTTCATCAGCTTGAGTTGGACTCAAATTCTCAATTACAGTTAGTTGTAAGTTTGCATTACTTGATAATTAATTACAAGAATTTCCATTTTGGCGTTCTATCTGGCTTTTCTCTAGAGTCCCTAAGGCAAACTCTATTTTGCACTTCGATAATAAATCGTTCTGTGTCGAACATCTCGTGCGTGCGCCGTCACCGCGAGTTATCCGCCAAATGTGGCGCGATGCATACAAATACCTGGAACGCGACGTTGCCGATCTTACGCCGACGGAAGATCGGTGCGCGGAGGAAGGAGCAGACGCGAGAGCAAGCAGTCCGCCACGGAGCGACGGATCGTCCGCGACGGAACGACCGATCTTCCGCATAGTGTGCCCGCTATTTGTAATTTATATGCAATAACATGTATTGACGTTCCGCCGCGGAAGATCTGCGACGGAATTTCCGTCAAGTATGTCGCTGGCCTTAATGTTTATTAATGTAATTTTATTGCTTAATATATATATATATATATATATATATATATATATATATATATATATATATATATATATATATATATATATATATTTAAGACTATTTTTGATGCCCCTTTATATTGAATGTAATTATTAATAATAATATTGGGCCGTCACAATATCAATGATATGTTGCAAATCCATAATATTCATTGCTATGCAGATGACAGCACTGGTGATGATCTATACACCGGCCGTGGCAATATTTCTCGGGAAAACTTCTCCGAGTACCGGGACAAACTTGTGTCTGAAGTCGAGTCTTTGCTGAACAGAGTCTCGGATTGGGGCGACTAAATCTAGTCCAGTTTAACCCTCAGAAGACACAAGTTAGCGTGTTAACCGCTAAATAGCCCTTTGTCGTATCTCCTCAGTATCAAGGCACTCCCCTTATTGCCTCAGCCAATATGGGAATCCTCGGTGTGGACATATTGAGTGACGTGCAGTATCGTGGTCACTTAGAAGAGAAGGCCAAATTGGCCTCTAAAAAGATTGGCGTTCTCAGCAGAGCGAGACAGTATTTCGTGCAGGCACACCGCCTGCACTTTTACAAGGCGCAGGCTCGGCTGCACTTGGAATATTGTTCCCATCTCTGGGCTGGAGCTTCTCAGTACCAGCTCCTTCCACTTGACCGCATCCAGCGCAGAGCGGCTTGAATCTTCGACGACCGAGTGCTTTCCGATCGGATCGATTCACTGGCGCTGCGAAGAGCTGTTGCATATCTTTGAATTTTCTTACGCATATACTCCCCATGTGCTCTAGGGATTTTTTGGATTAATCCCAGCCGCCAAGTCATTTCGTGTATTTAACATCAGGTGGACGTTGCGCTCGTTTGCTACCATTAATTTTATAAAAATTGTTTAAAAATAGTTATTTTTTCATTTATTGTACTTAAATAATATTTAAGATTACTACCATTCAAATGAAACGATTTAAATTCGATATCCTCAGTTAAGTAAGATATAAAAGTTGGACGTGACTTGAAATAATAGGAAACATTTAATGTTTGTTTCTAAAGTCTATTATAATTGTAAAATATGTTGTAGTATTGTGTGCCTCTAAAGTGTTTTGTTTAAAATAGTAATGAAACATACATATCCATACATATACAAAAATGTTAATTGCAGATGTCTGTACATTTTATATTTTTGTAATAAAATTTGTTGGGAGGGACTAAAAATAATTAATTGAATACATTTCTATCATTTTTAGAATGGTCTATGTTAACGTGTAATGAATAAAGTACTGAATTATATCAAAATAATCGTTAGGAAAATTGTGAAGCGTATTATTTTACGTTTAATCTTCGTTTTATTGATACTTGATGTCGATGGTGTGTCTTTCCTAGAATAGTTGTGTTGGGAGTAGTGGGGTTGGGATTAGTGGTGACGGGATTAGTGCCCACAATTGAGGGAGGGCGAGAGGTGACCTTCAAACTAGGTAAGACACATCATTTTATTTAATTAAGCGGATTTTTGCAAAGTAACTATTAATATCTTTATTATAATGGATTTCCGCAAAGTAACAACTGATTCTATCAATTATCTTATTTTTTTTTCTTAACTGACGAGTACCTACAACATGGTAATTCAAATTTTAAAACAGATATTAACAATTTTGAGCATGGTTGTAGGCATATTATTGTAACGCGCGATCATTAATGCCTGGTACATGGCGAGATAACCCTAGGGCCATCTAATATCGAGTAGCTGAACTAAGAGAGCTTTCTGAGAAATTCCGTACTAGAACTTTCTACACCTAGTCAGTCGAGACCGGTACTTACTCGAACATTCTAGATGTTTCAGTAGAAGAGGTCCTTTATAAGACTGGTTTTGGTTGAATTGGTGGTAAAAGCGAATACTTTGTAGCGATCGTCTGCCAACTAAAGTGATCAGTATTACATTTGTGTTATAATGTTAGTGTGTTTTAAGTTGCATTTGGTGTTCTGTCTATGTTTGTAAATCAATTGGCAGGGGCACGAACCCCAAGCTTGTAACAATTGGTGTCAAAAGTGGGTTAAAATTATGCCGATTTTACCTAAGGACGACACGTAAGGTAAGGTAGGTAAAGGGAGACGATTTGGTAGTACAACGCCGCAGACGTCGGAGGGCCAGCTGCCGGCCACGGAGCCCGCCCCGTTAGCAGCTCCTATATCTGCAGCACCTGACTTAGGTGCTCAGTTGATGATGCTGTAGGATCAGGCTTGCTGACAGGAGGAAGAGGCTCGCCGATAGGAGGAACAGGCCCGTCGGTTGGAAGAGCAGCTGCAGCGTGGACGGGAGGAACAGGTCCGCCGCCAAGAGGAACGGGCTCACCGACAGGAAAAACAGGTCCACCGACAGGAGAACCAATCCCGTCCTTTGGAAGGGCAGCTTAAACGTGTTAAGGAAGAGCAGATACTTCTCATGAAGGACCTTCACGCTACTTTATTGAAGCCCTCGGCCGTTTGGTCTCCCCTGCCGAGGGCTTCCATCTGGTTGGATCTTATTTATTTATGTATTTTTGTATTTATTTTATTTTATTGATATTTATGTATGTTTATCTTTTCATTTTAACTTAAAATTATATATTTATAGAACCCAACCAGATGAGAAAATTATATAGATACCCCAATAATAATAATAATAATATCCTCCAGGCCAAATTTCGGCCACGGCGGCCAGCCCCAACGGAGGCTAGCCATCGACGCAGGACAGGACTATAGTGCCCAAGTGTATGCGCAAGCACAGGTGCACTCTCTATTCCCTCACTCTCGTAATCCGATAGGACGGTAAACCGACTTGACCGAGAGAGAGATCAAGCGCAGGAGCAAGTGAGACACCGCCAACTTCCTGACTCCTGACATTCTTCTCAAACGTCGAAGAAGCATACAAGACGTTGAAGAAAATTAAAATGTACAACTTAAGATCTCAAATATTTACTGGACATGGTGGCTTTAGAGCTTACCTGCACAGGTTTAGGTTAGCGCAAAGCCCCTACTGTGACTGTGATCACGCAACACAACAGTCTATCGAACATATACTCTTAGAGTGTCCCAAATACTCAATAAACAGAATGACCTGTGAACACCGTATAGGCTTTACGCTTAAGGAAGAGACCTTAAGCAGAGCTATTAACGACAATGACGGACGAATTCATTTTTTAAAGTTTGCTGAAGTATGCGTTAGAAAGGCGCTTAAGGAGAATGGATCAAAAATTAATAGAGGCATTTATAGAAAGCAGAATATTTAGTCACATAAACTCTTGTAATAGTAAGATGTAAGGCACATACTAAAAAAAGTAAAAAAAAAACAAAGACGAAATGTTGAAAGATTGTACACTAAAAAAAAGAATAAAGTGTGCTGTAAAATACACAACAGCAGATGAAATGAGAATATTAATAATAATAAAAAAAAACTTCGTGATTCCGGCCAGCCACTGAGAATATCTTGACAGAAAAAACTCAATAATTGATTTTTTGGCCTGACCCGGGATTCGAACCCAGAACCTCATGATCAGTAGTCGCACTACTACAACCACTAGACCAACGAGGCAATCGTGCAAACGCAGGCAAAAACACTAATAAACAAATATTAATTTTTGTATATTAGAAGAAGAAGAAGATTAGTTAAGCAGCTAAAGGTGCAAGTTGTCTCATACGGTGAACGCAAATCCTAGCGATTATGAACGCAAATTCTCCTGAACGCAAATGGGCAAAGTCTAGCTGTGAACTATGCGAGCTGATGAAGAAAAAGATTAATATGCGATTATAATGAAAAATATATTTATTACTGGTAATTTTAAGTTTACTTAGTCTTCTTATAGCTTGGTTATCATTTCATCCATACACATATACATTTCACATATAAAACTGAAGAATCCGTCCGTAATATCAAAATAATTGCCTTCAAATAACTACGTTATCGAGCTCAGAGGGTTATCTCCATGCCATTAAAACATGAATAATCATTTTTAATACAGTTGCTCAAAAAGTGGCATATTGCAGGGACAAATAGCGTTCGGGATGTGGGCTATTACGTACTCGAGCTTTTTCTTTACCTTTTCCGAACTTGTGCATTCTCTTCCCGAACTGTCAAAATAATGTCTATTAAAAAGAAAAAACCAACCACGAAGTTTATACTAAAAAATCATAGAAGCTACTAATTTGTATCAATATCAGATATAATGATTTGATTCAATGAGTTAGTTTCTCATTAAATTTCATTTTCATTTCATATCAATAAAAAATTCTACTGAAACTTGGCTGTATGTGCATAGTTCCCTTTGCCTACCCAGAATGGGTGAAGAAAACAAAAAAGTCCCTGCTTATATTCCTTTACGGTTGGCGCCATTTTCCAAAAATGTTCTTTGCGAGCATTGAGCTATTATGTACTACGTACTAGAGGCAACACTGCATTCAGCTACTCTGTTCCACTCAACTGTGGTGCATACACCGCACTTTAATCAGTAACTCGCTAGGCGCTTATAGAGTTGACACGTGTTGTTTTGATTTAAAAAAAAAATCTCTTGACAAAAATATGCCGTCGTGTGTACTTAGATATTGCACAAATAATTCAAGAAATGTCAGTAAAAAGCAAGGAATTACTTTTCATCGGTTAATAAGATACTTAATCAATAAAAACGTATTATGTATTAATAATAAAACATATTATTCATAAGACGCCATCTCTTGTCATGGAATAAAGACTATGAAATTAATATGTATGTTCAGATGCGACATGTCTGTGGGTACTGAAGTATAGGACTAATATATTATTATACACATTTTTTGTAGAAACATAATATATAAGTTATTATAATTTGGCAAAATTTTGCATGTTTAAATCTGCTTATTATTCTTTTATTTTATTTTTAGGTTTACACATCAATGTCAAAGTGGTATAAATTCGTCCATTTTTAACTCTCGCGTGCCCAACATTCTTTTATTCTAATTTAAATAAATATATTTGTAATCTAAATGTTATGATAATAAGTTTTGTTAAACATGCATTTAGTATGTTTTTTATCTTAGACTTAGATACCTTTTATAATATTCAGATAAAAATATCATTAAAATGTAATTGTGATAAATATAATGTATTATAAATATTATGTAATATATTAAATAAGCAAATATAATATACAGAATAAATGACAAAATTTAAATATTGTTCTCGATGTAATTTTAGGTAAATTACACAATTTTAACAATACAATCTACTATTACCTACGGGTCATTCTACCTGTGTTTATTCTATGATAAAAAAAATAACCGCGCGAACACAGAGTAGCGCACTTTTTTTGTTTGAGATAGCTGTTCTAGTACGTAAGTACATATTACTTCAATGTTTGCGAGTTTAGTTGTTTATTGCACAAAATGAGTAATTTCGACAATATTTTATTTGAATTAACACCACCGGAACTCGGTATAAGTGCACAAAATGCTTCGGAGAACATTTTACCGGAAAAGTCAAAAAGTCGCTACATATCTACATACGACGAATTTATTGCTTGGAGAGAAGAGAAAAACGCAAATAGTTTTTCAGAAAATGTTATGTTGGCATATTTCTCCGAACTCTCGGCAAAATTAAAACCTTCTACGTTATGGTCGAGGTTTCCGATGATAAGAAGTATGCTGAAAATAAGGAACAACGTGGATATAAATGAATACCCAAAACTAAATGCTTTCTCAAAACGACAATCAGACGGTTGTACAACTAAAAAGTTGAAAATATTAACATCGAATGAAGTGGAAAGGTTTTGGAACGAAGCTCCCGACGATCGTTATTTAGCCATAAAGGTAATTTATTAATAAATACTTATATTTTTCTTTAGTAATCAGTTTACGAAATTGCAAAATACAGTCAATACATTATTTGAAAAAATATTAATCAAATCCCTTTATTGTAGGTTGCGCTGATTTTTGGCATAGTTGGAGCTTGCCGCAGAGAGGAGTTAGCCAATATTACTTTAAAAGATATTGAAGCCCATGGAAAATGCTACTAATCAAGATTCCGAATACAAAAAATAAGATACCAAGAAGCTTTGTTGTTGAAGGAGATTTTCTTAGAATAGTGTAATATAATATAATATATAATATATGAATCAGCGGTTCCAAAAAGCAAAGACATAGACATAGACATGGGTTTTATTAGCATCAATACATTGACTAAAACTACTTTTACGGATTTTACCGCGTTTAATTTGAATTTGAATTATTTTTATTTTTAATTCTCGACGTACCTATTCCCGGAGTTCCTTCAGCTTTAACAATGACATCGGGACGTCAGTCACCTCAGTCCCCCGTGACCATGGGTGCTGGAAAGCACCCGCAACAACGGGAATTAAAAATAAAAATAATTCAAATTTAAATTAAACGCGATAAAATCCGTAAAAGTAGTTTTAATCAATGTGTAGTGTTCGCGTAAATATAAGAAATCATTAAGCATCAATACACTCATAAAATATACATTTAAAAGTAAATAAGAACATAAAAACACACGAGGTACAAGATAGTAAACATAATTAAAATACCTTGGCAAGAGTGAGTCTTCGATCTATCATTTAAGTTCAGTACTTTCTTAAAATATCTTATATTTTAAGGGTGTTTTTGTAAAAGGAACAAATTTCAAAAAAACATTGAAGCGCTCTCTTATTGGATTTGACATTTCTCGATGTGCCTTCGACGCCTACCGACCAATCCTATGCTACAGTCATCCAAGATGCCACCAATGTGACTGCTGTTTGAATTTATTCTTAGTTATTGTAAATTAAATAGTTTATTTCATGACACTAAAATTACATTTCATTGATATTACACTTTATTACACACCCACTAATATTACATTTGCTAAAAAATCTACCTTTTAATTCTTGTTAGAAACATAAGTTTGTTACTAAATGTGCATAGGAACTGTAGTTTTTGGTGTGTTGATAACTTTGTTTTTGTCAGGTCTAGTTTTCGTCTCTCTTGTAGATAACCTTGTTCCGCAATTATACTTGTTTACTGCTCCACAAATTCAAGTTATGTTACTTTCGAGCTCTATTGTAGGACTGAATCGGAGAAGTTTGTAGTTCAAAACTTTGATAAATAAAATGACATTATCCTCCCGCTTAGCTAGTCATGTTTAACAATACGAGTAGAATGGAAGAAACTCTGAAGCGAGCGGTTCAAATTAAACGCACAACTTTGTTAAGACTTGCTTGCGGATAGCTAAAGTTTATTTGATGGTAATTTGTGTAATTCGTAAAAATAATGTTGATATACAAATTCAGTTTAGTAATTTCGCGTGCAATCAATATCTATACATATAAAGTTAGAGCTTTCATTAAGGTGATTGGGTTCTATGCATGATATTAATACAAAAATAGCTACTTAAAAAAATCGACGCGCTACTTATATCAGTTAACTTACATTGTTCTCATAGTTAATTTCATCTTGTAAATTTGTTTGTAGTAAAAGTTGTTTGTTACATAGAAATAACATTACTTAATTCGAGTCTGTTAATTCTTATTCCTGCCCTTCATTAGTTTACAATATAACGTATTCGAACATAACATTGAGTGTGGTCTTCACATCGGTCCCACATTTGAATACAACATTGGGGCGTGGCCCCACAGTACAAATATCAAAGTTGTTTAAAATCAAATAAAAAAAAACATTTGGGAACATTGAGCTATTATGTACTACGTACTAGAGGTGACACTGCATTCAGCTACTCTGTTCCACTCAACTGCGGTGCATACACCGCACTTTAATCAGTCACTCGCTAGGCGCCTGTAGAGTTGTCACGTGTTGTGTTGATTTAAAAAAAATCTCTTGATAAAAATATGCCATCGTGTGTACTTAGATATTGCACAAATAATTCAAGAAATGTCAGTAAAAACCAAGGAATTACTTTTCATCGGTTAATAAGATACTTAATCAATAAAAAAGCATAATAGATTAATAATAAAACAAATTATACCTAAGACGCCATCTCATGTCATGTAATATAGATCATGAAATTAATTTGTTCAGATGCGACATTTCTGTGGGTACATAAGTATAGGACGAATATATTATTATACACATTTTTTTGTAGAAAAATATATGAGTTATCATAATTAGGCTAAATTTTTTATATTTAAATCTGCTCATTATACTTTTATTTTATTTTTAGGTTTCCACATCAAAGTCAAAGTGGAATAAATTCGTTCATTTTTAACTCTCGCGTGCCCAACATTTATGAATGACTCTTATTCTAATTTAAATAAATACATATGTAATTTAAATGTTATATTAATAAGTTTTGTTAAACATACATTTAGTATGTTTTTTTATATTTGACATAGATACCTTGTAAAATATTCAGATGAAAATGTCATTAAAATGTAATTATGATATAATATTATGTAATATTATATTATATAAGCAAATATAATATACGAATAAATGACAAAATTTGAAAATTGTTCTCTATATATCACTCTATATAATCTACTATTACCTACTGATCATTCAACCTATGTTTATTCTATGATACAAAAAAACAACCGCGCGAACACAGAGTAGCGCACATTTTTTGTTTGAGATAGCTGTTCTAGTACGTAAGTACATATTACTTCAATGTTTGGGAATTAAAAAATAAATATAAATAAATTGCTGTCACTTCGTAATATTCACCAGCTAGCCATAAACTCATTTACGCTACTTAAGAACCTCGGAAAAGTTGTACTGTAAAAATGTGACTGTTAAAGTTTGATCAGTAAGAAAGTTTTAATTGCCTCTGAACGGCATTTCCAGTGAGCTTTGGACGTTTGTTTTGTAAGTATTTTATTTATGCAGTAAAACTAAATTGCATAGACGCCGAGCAATATAAGTCTAAGGGTAAATCAAACGGTTAACTTTTAGTTACGTAACTTTTGAACTTGTTTTCATAAGAAACATAATGTGGCCACGATAATACCTTTATCGCAAGCTCTTTCATAGAATGAGAGCACATATTAAATAATGTAGTTGTGGCCCATTGACATTTACTTATATCCCCGTTTAAGAATCAAAATGTAGATTCGTAGTCAACCCTGAGGACTAATATGCAATCCCTCGTTTTAGTAAAAAGGGTCTCCGGTTGTCTACGTTCACCATTCGAAATACTTACTTACTTACTTATCGTCACGCACAATC
Source organism: Parnassius smintheus behrii (assembly GCA_036936625.1). Classification (NCBI taxonomy): domain Eukaryota; kingdom Metazoa; phylum Arthropoda; class Insecta; order Lepidoptera; family Papilionidae; genus Parnassius; species Parnassius smintheus. The sequence goes on from JAUPFT010000007.1 coordinate 36,191,929, forward strand.
CCTAACGGGGTAGCCAGAGAGAACAGATCGCCAAGTGTCACGATCCTTACATAACTCTTTCGCTTCTTTCAGGTTCATTAACTTCTTCATACATGCACGTCTAGGTATCCGAGTACTCTTGACCCTCCCCTCTTCAAGCAATTTGCTCACATGGTCTTCGAAAGTTAGTCTCGGTCTACCTCGACACCTTTTAATATTTACTTTCGCTCTATATATTTTCTTCACCATTCGGTCTTCACTCATTCGTTCAACGTGCCCAAACCATTGGAGTACGCCCCTATCAATTTTTGTGATAAGGTCATCTTTCAATCCTGCCATATTGCGAATCTCTTCGTTTCGCTTTCGGTCGGCTATGGTAACACCACACATTTTACGAAGAGATCGCATCTCCACTGCATTCAACTTGCTTTTATGCTTCTTCTGGCATACCCAGGTTTCGCTGCCATATAACAAAGTCGGTACCAACACTGCGTTATGTATTGCAAGGCGTGCACTCTTCACCACGCCTTGCCTTTTTACTAATGCATTCAGGGCACCATTGACTTTGTTTCCGGCAGCGACACGCCTACCCACATCTAAATCACATCTTCCATCCCGGCTGAAAGCACTCCCCAAGTATACAATTTCATTTACTTGTTCTAGACATTCCTGATTTACCCATATTTCACATTTCGTTCTCTCTTCGTCCTTTTCAAATACCAGAACCTTAGTTTTATTACCATTCAAACGGAGACCTTTAATTTCACATTCCTCTTTCATACACGTGACTAATGCCTGCAGTTCTGCTTCTGATGGTACAATAAGCACTGCATCATCAGCATACAGCAGACAATTAACTTTTATGTCACCCAATTTCACACCCAAACAGCTATCTTTCAGCTTCTGTAAACAGCTGTCGAGATACAGTATGAACAGCCAGGAAGACATGACACAACCAACCCTGTTTTACGCCCGCTTGGACGCTAAACATGGGTGACAGGTCATGCCCTACCCGCACACAGGCTTTACAGTCATAGTAAAGTGACTGCACAGCCCTTAACAATCGACCATCCACACCATATCCCGGCAACAGTTCCCACATTTTCTTCCTTATAACCTTATCAAATGCTTTCTCCAGATCCACAAAAGCACAGAAAATCCTCTGGTTAACACTCAGAAGCTTCTCCGTGATCATGCGGAGAGAAAACATTTGATCCGTGCATCCTCTTCCAGGTCTAAATCCGCATTGTGCCTCCCATAAGAATCTTTCCGATTTCTCTTGCAACCTGCGTGTCAAAACCTTCGAATAAACTTTACTTGCTAAACTGGTCAAGCTGATCGCCCGATAGCACCCGCAGTCAAAATGTGAACCTTTACCTTTATATAAAGGCACAATGACCGCGGATCACCAATCATCCGGGACATCTCCCGTCCGCCAGCACAAATTGCACAGCAGATGAAAGCTGTCCCAGACGCGAGGCCCACCGTACTTGACCATTTCAGCAGTAACTCTGTCTAGTCCCGCAGCCTTACCACATTTCAAACTTCGAATCGCACGTTCAATCTCTTTCATGCTGATGAACTCAGTGTCATCGAGGTCCGTGTCTGGTGTGCCAGTCACGGCGTCACCCCCGGATCCTTCACTAAGATCATGACACGCATACATTTCTCTATAAAATTCACTCCATCGCTGCATGACGTCCGATTTTTCTGAGAGGACGTCATTGGTTCTCGAAAGCACTTTGTTCATTCTTAAGGTTGTCGCACCACTCCGGGACCTTCCAACCTCTTTCCAGAAGAGTTTGGAGTTTTCCCTAAAGTTGTGCGACAACCTCTCGTCCGCTTCTATTCTACACCTTTCACGTACTTCCTCAATCAATGTTTTCGCATGAACTTTCTGCAGCTTATATCTTTCTTTCATCTTCTCTCTCATATGCTCATCGTTACTAGAGGCCAAGTAGTCTAACCATGCTTTTTTCTTCTTTTTTACAGCTTCTTTCACTTCATCATTCCACCATGCATCTCTTCTTTTACTATTACCTCTCTTTGTCGTACCACATACTTCTTCCGCTGCACTTACCATTCCATCCCTAAGGTTCTGCCATGTTCTCTCCACACATTCTTTCCTGCCATCGATGGTGTCAAGCTTTTCGGCTACCCTCGTGTGATATTTGTCCCTAGTATCCGCTTCCTGAAGCTTCCAGCTTCGGATGCGACAGACCGACTGTGGTTCTGTTACTGCCGTCCGGTGGCGCCAACCCGAGAACAAACCCCTAAATCTAGTAATTACTAGATAATGATCCGTTCCCAGGTCAGCACCCCTGAACACTCGTGTATCCATCACCTGTTTTCGCAGTCGGTCATCCACCAGGAACAAATCAATCATACTTCTCTCATTCTTTCTTTCTCTAGTGTACATATGGATCTTCCTGTGATTAAACATAGTGTTTGTCATAAGAAGACCCTTTTCCTTGCATACAGCAAGCAAAAGGGTCTGTATTCGAAATACAGCATCATTAAGATATGTTTTACATTGCGTTTATGAAATAAATAATTATCTTATTTGATTAACATTCATGGTCTGTGAGCTGACGATTTTCCGTATCTTCGATCTTTCCGTAATAGTTCGCTGTTACACATGGGTATATGGTGTAGTATATTGTGAGTAGATTAATATTGTGATGTAATGTGTGTCGAGACTGCACCTTCAAAAAGTAATAATAAAAGTAGTGTTGAACAGCTTTAGACTCTGTTGGTGATGTAGGCCACTGGTGTCGTCTGGAAGTAAAATAAACTAAAAATTTTTGGTGAGTGCGTGTACATCCGCGGGAAGGGAGACATAGGTGTCACCCCATATGATGTTCTAGTCCAACTGACTAAGCGCGGGATCATGAACTCTGCGGTGCAACACCGATGTTGCAAAATATACCTACATCCTACAATAAAAATCGCGGTAAGTGCTAGCGCCCCCGTATGCATACGTACTTATTTATTATAGAAAAACAACAAGTACAAAAGGTAAGTTACAATTTCTTATGTGTATATATTTTACATATACTATGTTTTATTAATTAATATTATTTATATTTCAGATATCCGAGAAGCAACGTGAGCGTCGTTAACATCCTCCCCCCAAGTGTCAGTTCGCCGACACTCATTACCAAGCTGGAGAAAGGACACGCGAGCAGCTGATCGCTCCATCACTCCTGACTTAGTCCTAAGTCAACTACTCTAACTCTGCCGTCTGAACCTGGATACACCTTTTCAATAACACCCATTTGCCAACAGTTACGATATAATGATGGATCGACTATTACAACAAGATCCCCTACTTTTAATTGCGGACCTTCCCTATCCCATTTACGACGAGGAATTAGCTCTGGCAAAAACTCTTTTACCCGTCTGCTCCAAAATAAGTCTGTCAACCGTTGGGCAATACGCCACTGTCGTCTAAGATACATGTCTCCATCGTCGAAGACCCCGGGTACAGGTAAGTTCGAAGAAGATCCTAGTAAAAAATGATTTGCAGTTAATGCCTCTTTGCTTTGAGGGTCCACCGAAACGTGTGTAAGCGGTCTACTATTAATTATATTTTCTACTTCAGCGAGAAGCGTTAATAAAACTTCTTCTCGTTGAGCCCTTTCTCTAAGAACTACTTTCAGTGCCGTTTTCACACTTCTGATCAGGCGCTCCCAAGGTCCCCCCATATGAGGGCTGGCTGGTGGTATAAACTGCCAAGAAACTCCTTTGTTTAATGCTTCGGTTATAACTTGCTGCTGTTTAATTTCTTGAAAAGATTTTCGAAGGTCAGCATCAACACCTCGCATGTTGGTACCATTGTCAGATATGATAGTGTGAGGCCAACCGCGGCGTGCAGCCATCCTCCTCAGCGCCATAATTAGGGAGTCTGCTGTTAGCGTCGATACTATTTCAATATGAACCGCCCGTATTATTAAACATGTAAAAAGAACACCATATCTTTTGGGTCTCTGCCTACCCACAGTTACTTCGATCGGTCCAAATAAGTCCACTCCACAAACGGTAAAGGGTATTTGATGATGAAACAACCTTTGAGATGGTAAGTCCCCGAGGCGAGGCGGTTTTGGTGCTGCTTTTCGTATTCGGTAAACTAGACACTGTGAAGCTACGGAGCGAACTGTAGGTCTCAGATTTACAACCCAGTATTTTTGTCGTAGCTCGTTATTTTTATTACAAGTTCGTTATACGAATGAGCCGCGCGAATGTGGAAGTCTAAAACTACCAGCCTCGCTATACGATGTTTACCATCTAGAATCACTGGGTTTTTCATATTTTCAGTGACGTATGCCGCCGCATTTATACGTCCTCCGACGCGCAATAACCCGTCATTGTCTAAAAATGGTGTTAATGAACGTAAACGACTATCACGATTAATTTCTTTATTTTGTTTCAGCAAATCAATTTCAGTCTGATATGATTGTGATTGTGAGTAGCGTAACAAACGAACTTCGGCTCTATTCATTAACAAATTGTTAATGCACCGAGTACCGGTTTTTCTACATTTTCTATAAATAATAGCACAGATGCGGTGCTGCGAAGCAAGCGCAGCCATACATAAAAAAAACGGTTTGAATCCGGAATAGGTAAATCATAAATACTGTTACGATTTAATTCTGGTGGTTTTAATACCACAAATATTTTATCCAACTGCTGTTGTTCTTTTCGTTATTTTCAGGCTCTCGGGGCCAATACTTTTCTTCCGTGTACAGAAAAGATGGGCCCGCAAACCAAGAGGGATCCTTGTTGAAGTCGTAATCATTATTTTTTGTAGCTAAATCCGCTATATTTAAATATGAAGGCACATAATGCCACTCATCAATTTTACTTAACTCATCAATTTCGCCTAATCTATTTGCAATAAAAACTTTGTAATTTCTATGCTCATTACGAATCCAATATATAACAATCATGGAATCGGTCCAATAAAAAACACGCGATGGTTTAATTCTATGCTCTTTTTTTACAGTCGCTGCCAAGCGACATGCTAATAACGCGCCTTGAAGTTTGAGTTTAGGCATAATTATCGGTTTAAACGGCGCGACGCGACTTTTACTCGCAATAAATGACACCTGCACGCCGTTGTTGTCCTGTTTACGCCAATATGCAACACATGCATAGGCGCATGGAGACGCATCACAAAAAATATGCAACTGCAACGACGTCTCATTTTCGTTTACAGCGCGACCGCCCTTCTCGTTCACACCGACCGAATCGTCGTCATAAAAATACCAGCGCGGAATACGAACGTTACTCATAGCTTTTAATTGCGAAATCCAATCTTTAAATAAAGTAAATAGACTATCTGCTATTTTTTCATCCCATTTTATACCTATATTCCATATCTCACGCATTAATATTTTGGATTTTATTGTAAAAGGTGATAAAAAACCATGAATATCATATACAGACATTATAATGCGAAGAACTTCACGTTTAGTCGGTTTTCGTGATAGTTGTAAAATATCATCCGGTACACGTTTAAAAAACGAAAGATCGAACCCGAACATATCACTCGCGGGAAACCACAAAAGCCCAAGCGTTCGTTCAGGCTGAGATTCAACATTAAACCTTATCGCCATGTCATTTATAATCTCTTCTGGCATATCTCTAAGAACCTCTGACTTGTTACTTAACCAAATACGCATTACAAAACCACCTTCCTGGTTAATATATGAAACGTCTTTTATCATTTTTGTAGCAGTAGCGACGTCTGGCAAACTATCGATAAAATCATCCATATATTGATTTTTTAATAGCATTAACTGCGTCTGGCATTTTATTCTGAAAGCGTAACGTGTTTTTATTTTGACTAATATATTGGGCTATAAATGGGGAGCAATTAGCGCCAAAAATCAGTGACGTCATAACATATTTCTTAACAGAATGTAGCATAGGTGATTTCCACCCTTTATTACTTTCGAAGCCTAATTGTTCATTTTCATTCCGTAAATAAATATCTTTCTACAAAAAACGCAACGAATTAACATCTTCTTTTCGTATATTGATCCTTAAAAACATATCTTTTATATCCCCTACGATGCCTATACGGTTTTCTCTAAATCTTAACATTATTCCCAATAACGACTGTAACAAATCAGGGCCTTGTAAAAGAAAATCATTTAAAGAATAACCGTTCGACTTTGCTGCCGCGTCATAAACTAAGCGCATTTTTTTCTTATTTGGGTTATCTACACCAAAGTGCGGCAAATACCATATTATGCGTTTATTAAAGTTTTCATCGGTCTCATTAAGTTCTCTAGCATAACCATTGGAAAATAAGTATCTCATTCTTTCACAGTAACGAGTCGCATACTCTTTGTTTTGCTGAAATTTTCTTTCTATTGACTTTAACCGATTAAAAGCGTTAGGGTAAGAGTCAGGAAAATGCAATTCATCGTATTTCCACGGTAAGCTGACAGCCCATTGTCCGTTTGCTAATTCTGCAGTCATCCAAAATTTGTAAAGCGCGTATTTCATCTGGGTTGCGGCGCAGCTTCGAACCTACACCAATAGATTCTAACGCGAACGACCTACGAACCGCGTCATGCAACTGGCGCAGATGCATTCACTGTTATCATTAGCGAGAGAGGGATAGCTAGTTATCGTTTTTACCGTGTGTAAGGGAAAAACAGAATATGACGTTTCTGCCTTATCCGCGCAACTATTAATGAAAGAGACAAAGCGATCAGTGCAATTAACATCACTTACCATATATCCGTGCACACAGCATCCAAGCGCAGTTTGAGTTATATACGGCTCACGCTGCTTGCCACGAACACAACTAATATGAGTAACTAAATGATGATTGTCCTGATCAATTAATAATTTCGGCTTTGCATCACAATTACATAACATAAGATCTTCACTTACGAGTCATAATTATTAAAGTCTATATTCGGCACCTTTTGTGTCGGCAAAATTAATTCTTTAATTTTAAGCGCACGAAAAGTAAACATTTCTTTATACGGATTAGTAACACTAACACTCACTATTTGAGGTTCACACACAAGCTCGCCAGAGTCCCAAGCGTTGCGCGCGCGCAGTATAAAGTTTTCACCGTATAATCCGAGCTCATCTGCGATATCGGCGGATATCACCGTCACGGTAGCTCCATCATCCAGTAGGGCATGCGTATGCAAACTGCCATTCGGTCCGTTAAGTGTGAGCGGCACCACTTTCAAAAGCACTTAGTGACAGCGGGATGCCACCGTATGAGTCACTGTTTCATTGGTGCTGGGATGCTCATCCTCGCCTTGCTCCGCAGTTTTTAAGCTTTCTTTTGAGGGCTTGATCCAGTGCAGTAAACGATGATGCGGTTCATTGCAGCCTTCGATGTCGCAATTACTGCCATTACACGACATACCATTCATGTGGCGAGGGTCAAGGCGTTTGAAGCAAAGTTTATTTACGCGTACAAATCGCCAGCGATCTTTGCGTAAGGCGCGCTTGAAAAGTAAACAATTTGCGAGATCATGAGCCCCTTTTCTGCAAAATTTACACTTTTCTGCGTTTTCTATTTGATTACTATTTGTACACAGTAACAGCGAGTGTGAACGGTGTTTACGTTCATCGAGCTTCTTTAAACTATATTGGGCGTGAATATGACTTACCCCTGATGCAGCTTTTTAGTGGCTTCCTCATATAAAAAATCACTAAGCAATTCTAATTTTGGTGTATTACACTCTCGTCGTTCATAAATATAATCGGTCCATTTTGCAACAAGTAAAGTTGGAAGCTTGGATATAACAACAGATATTAATTCCGGGCTGCGAAGATAATCACTCTGTTGCAAAGCTTTGGCAGCAGCCACATAGTTCTTTATTTTTATAGCGAAGCTAATAATATCATTATGATAAGTTAACGGCAACGGGCTTAATTTTTTTAACTGTAGAACTATTTTACACATAATTGTTTCCAGTTTGCCAAATCGAAGTTCTAAAGTGTCAATTATTAAATCGGGTGTAGTTCCACCAATCAAGAGTGAAGTCACCGCTTCTTTGGCATCGCCACGAAGAAACTTATGCAGCCGCCATACATTTTCTGTGTCACTATATTTGCATAATTGGGTTGACTCTTGGTACGCTTGTTTAAACTGCAACCACTCCATTGGATCTCCAAAAAATAAGGGCAGGTCTTTAGACGTTGCTAATCTTGTTAAGAGCTCCTGGTTCTGTTTTTTATAGGATGAGGCAGCCACTGCCTCATTTAAGGCGTATGCCAGCTTTTCTAAGCCGATTGTTTCCCGAGAGTAATCTTCCCGGTTCTTCTTGTGCTGGTTTCCCGGTGCATTCAGCCAATTTTCAACTTTGCTGGTTGAAGATTCTACAGACGTCTTGTGGGAGGAACGTGATCGAGATTCCAATTCTGCCACTTCAGCTGCAAGCTGTTTGTTTAGCAGCTTCGATTGAATATTTGCCTTGATCTTGCAAAGCTCAGCTTCTGTCTGAGCACTTTTAACCTTGGCTTCTGCTTCAGCTTCCGCTGTTTGTATTTCCACGAGAGCCATAGCTTTAGCGGTTTCGTATTCCAACTGCTGCTTGCGTGCCATACTTGACGATGTGCCTGCGTTCTTTAACGACTTTTTACTCTAACTACATGCATTTTGCTCATTTCCAGGTTTTTCCAGCACTTCGTCCTTTAAACTACAAGATGGTAACACATCTTGGTTGTTCTTGCACTCCGATATTGCAGCGGTGCCACATGGTCGCCGCCTTTTATGCGGCGTGGCTGGCGTGTTGAACATAACTGGTACTTATTATTATTATACTGTTTGCAGACGACGTAAGGATCCGGCTCGGAGGACCACTTTGTTGGTGATTTAGGCCACTGGTGTTGTCTGGGTGTAAAATGAACTAAAAAAATTTTGGTGAGCGCGTGTACATTCGCGGGGAGGGAGACGTAGGTGTCACCCCGTATGATGTTCTAGTGCAACTGTCTAAGCACGGGAGCATGAACTCCGCGGTGCAACACCGATGTTGTAAAATATACCTACATCCTACAATAAAAATCGCGGTAAGTGCCACCGTCCCCGTATGCACACGTACTTATTTATTATAGAAAAACAACAAGCACAAAAGGTAAGTTACAATTTCTTATGTGTATATATTTTACATATACTATGTTTTATTAATTAATATTATTTATATTTCAGATATCCGAGAAGCAACGTGAGCGTCGTTAACAGACTCTTTACTCGAACGGAACCGGTGGTGGTGTTGGTGGACGCGAGTACTAGAGCGCAGGGAGCGGTACTGCTGCAGGCCGGCCGTCCAGTGGAGTTTGCTTCGTTAACGCTCACAAATACTCAGATCCGGTATGCACAAATCGAAAAAGAGATGCTGGCAATAGTGTTTGCGGCAGAAAAGTTTAAACAGTACATTTATGATAGGTCAGATGTTACCGTACAAACTGATCACTAGCCCTTGGAGGCATTTTCAATAAAGCCTTGTCATTTGTACTAATACGATTACAACGTATGATGATGAGGATACAGGGATACGATTTCAAGGTGGTGTATACTCCGGGTAAATATATGTATATTGCCGATAAGTTATCGAGGACTTCTCTGCCGGAGTTCATGCACGATCGGTTGTCTATGGATGTTGAGACACAGACATGTTTTATAATTGAATGCATGCCTTTTGGTAGGGAAAAAATAGATAGAGTTCGAAAGGCGACAGAGCTAGATGGGGAATGTCTGTTATTAATTAAGTACATATTAAACGGCTGGCCAAAAAATGAGCACGATGTTCATAAAACGTTAGAAAATTTTGGTCATATTGTGGAGAACTCCAATATGTAAATGGGTTAATATTAAAAAGTTATTGTATATTTATTCCGCAAAGTTTACGAGCCGAAATGTTTGTAAAAGTGCACGAAGGTCACCTATAATTAAATTAATTATAGGCATAGAGAGATGTAAACGGCGTGCGCGTGACGTAATGTTCTAGCCTGCGGCTGTCAAATGGCTGTCAGCGGACGTGGAGCGCGTGCTACGCTTCGAGTCGTGTGCCCTGTACACACCGGCCCCCGCGCGGGAACCACTACTTCAACATATAGTACCCAATGCACCTTGGAAAAAACCTGCCTCAGATATTTTTGAGTATAAAAAGAAGTACTACGTCATATTAGTATACTATTTTTCTAATTATGTTGAAGTTCAAGAAGAAAATAATATAAACAATAGAACAATTGTCCACTTTATGAAAGAACAATTTTCGAGGCATTGCATCCCTAGCGAGCTTGTTACTGATAATGGTCCGGCGTGTAGTTCGCAAGAACACAAAAAAAAATTCTAAGGGTATGGGAGGTTAAGCATGTGACTTCATCACCTCATTTTCAGTCAAATGAGAAAAGCGAACGCACAGTACAATCTATAAAAAATCTACTCAAAAATTCTTTGATTCTGGGGATGATTTCTTTATAAGTTTATTGAACTATAGAAGTACGCCCAGGTATGGATTGGATTCTCAAATCAAATTCTGATGGTAAGACGTTTGTGTAGAAAACTACCGATTAGTGAATTTCTGTTAAATGAAACGGTTGATAGAAATAGAAATTATAAAACGTTAATGCAACAGAAAAAATATAATAAATTACATTATGATCAGTCGGCCAAACCGTTGTAGACTTTATTACCAGGAAATAAAGCAGTTTTAATTGATAACAGAAATAGAAAACCCGTTTCTATTATAAGATTGTCGGAGGAACCACGTTCGTTCAAAGTACGGGATTCAGGCGCAATCGCCGTCACCTGATAGTACGATATGCAGACAGCGATGCAAAGGGCCCTGCCGCCTGCGCTGCGAGAGCAAGTAATGCTAAGGCAACGGAGTAAACAGCCAAGACCTTAGCATCAATTATAGAACAGTTTGGCAATTTGTTTTCAACAAATAGTAAAACGAATACTGGCGGTCATAGCCCATATATTAATCCTCTCTTAACCAGTTCAAAAGCACGACTTATGGCTAAGATAGAGATCCGATGAAAGAAAAAATATAATAGATATTTTGTATAAAAGTTATTTACAAACAAGTTTCTGCATATTAAGTGTATATTTTTAAGTCTGTATTTTGTAAATATTGACTTAATTTCGTTTATTTTTTTGTTTACTATTATTTTGTAACTTCAATTAAATACCGTGTTCGTTATTTTTTGAAGCAAAATAAATCATAAAACAAAGAAGTGTTATGATAATATAAAATGTGTTCATGTTACGGCTAGGTAGCTTCGTTTTATGATAGATATATTAATGTTGTTTGAGTTTGTATTACATTATACGTTCCATTTCTAGAGTTAGAGTTTTATATAAAACACTTTTGTAGTTGTGATCATTATAAAAGGGGAAGGATGTAGTAGAAGGATGTAGTATTGTGGGTAGATTAATATTGTGATGTGATGTGTGTCGCGACTGTACCTTCAAAAAATTATAAAAAAGTAGTGTTGAACCAGCCAGCGTTTATTTTATTACTTATCCCGTAAGGGAATCCCCTAACCCACATCATCCTGTGGGTGTCGTAAGAGGCAGCAGAGAGAAACTGAAGCAGGAAATGGGCAGCAACAACTAGCTATGAGATTTGGTAATAAAAATCTGCGGGTAACTCCGCAGACAGGTAATAAACCTGCCTGTGGAGTACATGGAATTCCTTAATCTTCTTATCACCAGTCTGTGAAATCACAGATAAGTGTTTTGGAACGGATTTTCCGCTATTTGTCTTCTATTAGATATTTGTTTAATTAAATGTTTAAAAAGTGATTAATATATCTTCAAATGTTCAAGCGTCTGGTACTGCGATCTCCGATCCGGTTGCAAAGCAGGTCATTAATTATGATTTCTTAAATTTACGCGAACACTACACATTGAATAAAACTATTATTTACGGATTTTATCGCGTTTAATTACTTTTAATTTATTTTTATTATTATCCCGTCGTTTCGGGTGCTTTACAGCGCCATGGTGGTGGTGGTGGAGTCCCCCCCGTGACCATGGGCGCTGTAAAGCACCCGAAACGACGGGATAATAATAAAAATAAATTAAAAGTAATTAAACGCGATAAAATCCGTAAATAATAGTTTTATTCAAGGTCATTAATTAATTAATTCATTACAGCCTCAAAGCAACAGATTAGACTACTATTTTAATAGGGCACTTCTAAACGTAGATCTTCCCATCTTATAGAGGGTATATTTGCCATAGTTGTCACGCTTGGCAGACGGGTTGGTAAACGCAGATTTTTATTATTAAATATCATAACAAGGCATAACTATTTTTAGGATGTCGGTGCTGCACTGACCAACCCGTCTGGTACGGACGTTATAGGCAAGACTTCCTTCCTTTCTTCCTTCCTCCTCATCAGCCCGTTAAATCTACTGCAGGACATGGAATTCAACTCAGGTAGGGTATGATTTAATTCCCATGCATAGCAGGTATATACACAATTCCAGTACTAGATGTCATGTATCACAGTATACGAAATGGTTATACTGCTATCTATCGGAAGCTTAAGTCGTTTCTTACACCAGTAGGATACCACACTGCTAAAGCTGAACGGGAAAATAGTAAACAAAATGGTTTCATTTGAAAACAGTATTTCGCATATGCACTTTATTCTCACTTAAAAACTATGTTAAACAGAGTGAAACGACGTCGGGAACCATGATACTCATGAGGATGGCTCGTAAAATTTTATAGGCAGTTCGGAGATGTAGCCCTGGGGAACAACACGCCGACCTCTTATTATGCTGTTTTAAGATATACTTATCTAACAACGATTAATTTATTTTCCTACCAAATATTCGTGAATAACGGCGTTATATGTATATTTTTTGATTAGGATATATTTACAATATGTTCTAAATCTTGTCTCATTCATATGTAAATATGAATTAATGAATTTACAAAGATTAAATGTGTGGCGGCGCTGTCGTCGCGCCGCAAGCGAAACACACTGAAGCCTAAATCACGCTATCAATATTCCGAATCATAAACAGTATATATAGAACATCTCCGAACTATCACACGGAGTCTTGGCCGCTCCCCGGGCAGAACACCTTGCCCGGCGGGAGATCTCCCCTTTTCTTTCCACGGCCACAGTGGTGACCCCGACGTGATCTGAACACGCAACTAACTACCTTTGGAAACTTCAAGCTTCATCATCGTCATAGAGTACCCCAACCATTCGCTCCCGAGTAGATATCGTCTGCAGTCTTCATATCCTGTAAGCCATCTAGCTTTACAAGGTTCATCGCAGCACTGGAATAATAATGCTTCCTGTTCCTTCAAGCTACTCTCTGCGCTACACAGTGTTCGGCACGACTCTGAGCCTTACTGCTCGTCTCTGCTTCACGCCACTCTCGCAGATTACTTGCCTTCTTCTCGACTCACCTGTGAGAGAAATTAATATTTATTTACAAGACTTGCTCGTACATTCAATTGTATTGTAAACCAATAGGTTCATTTTAAAGAATGAGGGTGACAAACGAGCACACAGTTTACTTGATGATAAAGGGATGCTGTGTTCCGTAGACATATACATTTATACTCAATCAATAATCAAATGTAGATACGTCGTCACCCCTGAGAACAAAGAGGCAATGCCTCTTTTCCAATAAAATGGGTCTTCGGTTCGCTACACTCATACAAACGCAAACATAGCAGCCTAAGGGTAAGGCTAAACGAGCATAAATTTTTGAGTTGTCAGTCACGTAAATTCAGTCGCGTGCAATGTACGACACAAACACCATTTGGAATCAATCACAATTTGGAAACATTGAAAATTTTGTGTATTTACGACGCATCAGATAAAGATGCCAGAAAAAGAAGGTGGGTAAATCCACATGTTTTTCAAGAATTATCACAACACGTAAAATTTTTTATTACTAAATCAAACAATAAAATGAGACTAGCCATCAGTCCAGAAGAAAGACTAATAATTACACTCAAGTAAGTTTTTAAGTGTTTAATGCGGTTCATACGTTTCATAAAATATATTTGTTTAATTAGAGCGAGAGGTGTATTGATTAGTTTTAAAATAATAAAAGTTGCTGTGTGGTATATCCTCTGTTTACTGGTGACGGAGTATATTGTGTGCTATCGTGTGAATCAGGGAAAGGTGATGAAAACCCAGGTCAGTTTGTTTGTGTGGGCAGTCCTGGAATTTGATATTTCACTTTATTTAAAGCTTTCATCATTTCCATACGAAATTCAAAAACTTTGTTTCTCTGTCATTTTGACATCTCTGACAAAAAAGATAATGAAATATGACGGTCAGGATCATCATCATTCATATTCAAATTATTAAGAAGAGATTCTTGAAAAGGTGTCCATGTTTTGCTTTTAATTTTTTGTAAGGATACAGATGGTTGCAATGACACTGTCTGCTTTGATGTCAACGGCAGGGACGTTCGCTGCAATGAAAGCGGTTGAGATAGCCTGTAGCTGTTATCAGTTGCATTACTGTCATTATCCATGTTTTCAGTAGAATTTACAATTGAAAACGATATTCTAGAATGTTTGGTTACTTTTAAAAACTGCTACAAATCAAAATCAGGACATGACTTTTTCTTCTTCGCTGCACTACCACTTCTTTCGTCATTTTCTTTTTTTTCACGCATATAAAAGTGTCTTGCTGATTTCAATTTTTGCAGAAAGTTCACTGAAAAATAAAACTTATAACTTTTTATAACATTGGGATTGTTCGCTTTTGTTTTGTTGCATATTTGTAAGTCTGACACGGTAGACTAGAGAGACGAGAGATAATTTTAAGACCAACATAATATTACCTACACCTAGATCCACGGACAATAAATCAATCAATTTATTTCATTTCATAATATTTTGATCTGTATATTATTCTAATTATTAACTTGTGTATTTTATTTAAATGTTTTTGTAATGTCTTTAACCAATATTTTTTCAGGTATATTGCTAAATGTGTTGATTTAAATACGATATGCGAAGACTTTTTATTTGGGCGTTATACTTCTAGTTATATCGTCAAGCAAACTTTTATACAACTTTGGAACGTATTTCAGCCTCGTGAAATGCCAGATCCAAATGAATCTATCTGGAATACGAACCGAAGTTTTTCATAAGAAAACTAATTTCACGAAGTGCGTTGGAGCTGCCGCTGGTAAACACATCGGAATAACGTCACCTTCACACAGTGGCTATAAATTATTATTATTATAAAAAGTTCTTTTTCATCGTGCTGATGGCTGTGACGGATGCATACTGTTGTTTTACACCAATTAATGTTGGTGATTATAGGAAAAAATCGGATGACTGTGTTTTTAGAAAATATGACTTAGGTAATTTTTTTATGAAAATATTAGTAATCTTATTAATTAACATTACTAATATTCCTTTTAACCACTCCTGGTAAGCTTGAAAAATGCTTGTGTTAGAAGTGGTTCACGACAGTAGTCAAATGGCGGATTCGAACGCACGAGCTTTTGAGTTCGCGATCCGCGCCCTGCGCTACTGTCGCTTCGAAAAAACGATTTAAATTTACCGGAAGACAGAAGTTTACCCAATTATACTCAGGATTCCCACCTTTGTTTTTGTTTCAGATGAGGCGATTAATGTTCATAGGAATATTATTCGTACATATTCAAACAGAAACCTATACAGACACAAACGTATTTTCAATTATCGTCTTTTGAGAGCACGACGATGTATGAAATGTGCTTTTGGTATATTAACAAATAAATAGAGGCTACTTCATTAATCAATACATTAAACGATACAGAGTTAACTTACTCCAACTTTGCCAAACACATAGTTAAAGCTACATGCATTTTGCACAATTTCGTGCATCTTAAAGTTGGGGTTAACTTTGACGACGAGTTTTTAAACTGTCGTTTACGATCAAGAAACAAAACAAGGTTGTCGAATTCTGCCATAGCCGTAAGTTTTTCTTTAATTAATTTGTCTGTGAAGTAGGAGCGTTACCGTTGCAAGAAAGAATTAATTCTGTATTCTGATATTATCCTGATAAGACATGCAGGAAGTATATATATTATGTAAGTAACTTATAACCGAATTTTGTCACATTACTTGAAGGAGAGCTATATTCATCAGTGAACTTTTATTGACTGGATGGTAATAATTATGACTCATAAAACATTGAAATAATTAAGAAAAGACTCTTTTTGTCAAAACAAAACAGGCTTAAATCTCCGAATTAACATTTCTTGCTGAAAATAAAACTTTCATAGTAAAATTTCGGAATATTAAATTCCTTGAATATTGCCCAGATCCACAGTTTAAAAATTCAACTAATACGAGTGTTCTATTCAAACCCACAGCTTTGCTGTTTTTGTCCTAACTTCCGAAAGGAATAATCTCAGGTAAGCCCTGCTTCTGGGTACTACCACTGCGTATGATTTTAATGATAACGGATAATGCGGTCCAAAAAAATATCAATTAAAAAAACAATATATGAAGTCAACTGTACATAACAACATAATAAAACTTGATTTCTTGATAACGAAAATTTTATCCAATCATTCCATATGCCGCTTTACGCTTTATGAACGAGATGCCGTAAAATTTTTCGGCGCCGTAATTTTATGCCAATTTTTATAGCATTGTCTTCGTAAATGTTGTCCGAATTTTATTACGTTGTAAAATTGGAACGAAATGATATTATGACTGTATTATATCTACAAACGATTTACAGGTAATAAATCAAATGTATAACAAAAACAACAACCATGAAAAGTAAATTATGCAAATGCATGTATTGGATTTGCATAATTTACTTTTCATTGCATGTATTGCATATATTGGATGTAAATGAAATTACATTTTATAACAGCACAGGCCTCATAAAATATGCAGATTTATTCAACGTTGGAAGTGTAAACTTATTTAAAAAAATAATATTGCAGGCGTGGAACTGATGGTAGACAAACAAGTTAATTAAATTAAAAAGCAAAACGAAACAAGGCTACTAACTTTTGTTCTGTGCTCGTGCATTCATTCGCTGTTGAGTATTAACTTTGTAAATCAAGTTATATTCACTTCCTCTTATTACTATTGGTATTATAGGGCATAATATTATAGTCAGTATTTAAATTTAATATCTATACAGCAACTCACAGTATAAGCTATATACGTCCTACTGCTGGGCTGAAGCCTCGTCACATTTCTGAGAGGATTTTAGAGCACCGCCCTGCTCCAGTGCGTGTTAGCGCACTTCGTGTGTTTTCCAAATATTTTGCCAAAAAAATTAACCTAGGCGGCATCTTCGATCTCCGCCGACATAAATAAAGTGTTTACTTGTGATGTTAAATACTCATTGCTATGTGCACCCCTGAGTTTCTGATATACATAGGTTATCGATGACATACAAAATATATCACCTCGCACCAACGTCACACTGCAACATTGCGGTGGACTAACAGCCTCTTAACTCTCAAAGAAATGGGAGGAATCCGTTCAGCACACAGATAATTCATAGTTATACGCCTACATTTATCAGAAAGAAGAAAGAAAGAAAGAAAAACCTTTATTCACTGGAACTGTACACATCACAAAAATAAAATAATAAACAGTTAAAACTTATCAGATTAATATTACAAGTGATGGGGTGTGTATCGAGCCAGTGAAAAGGTTATGACTCGGCGTAATGCTGCAGGGTAACCTACAGCGCTGATGATTCTGCCATAACCACAGATACACGCACGATCCGCCTGGGTGTAATTTATGAAATACGTTTCCATAATAAATTAAAACTAAACATTGCTCGTCAATATACCTATAAATAATTAGTCACACGTATAAGTACATTAGAGATACACACATACGTAGAAGACATATTATACACATAAATTTAATATAAAAATGAAAAAATAAAAATTTCAAAATACGTACACATATACACAGACACATATATACATATATACATACACATACATATACATACATACATATATATATATATACATTCGGTAAATACATACTAAAAACAAACATATAATGCTCAACGATGCTGGAATAAACATCTGCTCTAGGCTTAAGGTTTAAGGTCATCAATCATCATAAGGTCATAAGGGTATCAAAAGTCATAAGGGTATCAATTGTAGGTACGTGCGTACAGCCGCAACTTTAAACTTGTGAAGCGTCTGGTACTATTTAAGGCAAATATTTCTAATAACGCTATAGTTATAAGAAATATTTTCCATCTGAGACATATATCCATCAGTGGACTTTTAATGATCTAATGATGATGATACATAAAAAACAAGTTTTATTGGACAAAGATTATTTTGTTTAAAAGAAAATTTATATGACCATAATTGTGATTAAGCTTAAACGGTATCGTAAAATGTTTGTAATTAGATTAGATTAATAATTCTTTCATCATATTCGCATCTTTTGTATATTTTATAATAGAGGTTTGGAAATGTATCACAAGAAGCATGTTTCTTAGACAAAACTGAAAATCTGTTATTACGTACGTAGCAGCGCCTTGATATAACAATATTATGGTTGAAGAATGAAGGAGTTGGCTCTACCAGGGAAGGGCCACGCTTTCACGGAATACCGGTGTAAAGTAACACAATAAGGCTGTGGTGTTTCATACGGTTGGTACCGAAAACATTTTTACTGGAAACAAGGCATTCCGTTTTTCTCCTCAGGTGTGAAACACATCCACTTTTTTAATTATAACCGAGGATAGATGTAGTATCTATGGCCCCAGCAACTACATACCATCATATGAACTGTATACAAGTTTGTCACCCTTGAATCAGATTTTTTTACAGATATATTTTTATTGAAAATGCAACATTTTTATGAGAATCATACAAAATATAACATTCCATATATACGTATATTTTTCGTAAAGTAATTAACGTATTTTTTACTACTGTTTATTACGCTTTTATGGACACATCAATCCTCGATCAAGATTCAAAATGAATCTCAGAACTTTATTTTTTATTGGTTCACGCTGGACATGGCCCTCCCTTTTTGTAGGAAGAACTTCACTTACTTGTACCAGACGCATCTCACTTTAGACATTCAAATTATTATTTTTTATTGTATGCCACATTACAAATTTAAGATGGTACATTATTGATAGGTATGCATGTGGCTAACTTGCAAGGGCATAGCAACACTAGGGCACTAACCGATTTTGTACCTATTAACCACTTTTAAACATAAATTATAAAATATCCTATCATATACATTCAATGTTATTTTATATATTAAATTAGTTAATTTATAAATGTAATGTAATCAAAGTATTCTTTCTTTGTCATAAATTATCGTCTAATGTTAGTTTAAAGTTTAATAACATTTATTTTAAGAAATGTTTTAATTGCTTATTGCACAGGGTTTTCTAGGATTTTAGGACATTGCTGCCAGTAGCAGGCCTGTGAATTTCTCTTGTAACGAAAATGAGATTTTTTTTTAAAAAGCGGGGTAAACGACCATGCGGCTCACATGATGGTAAAGCGGGCTACATACGAGACGATATCGGTGGCGATCTAGGGTGGAGGATCAAGGATCTCCTAGGTGTGCGTTACTTGCAGTTATACAGTGGCTGCAAATAACCGCCGGTACGACAAACTCCGCCGATCGTTGAGTCCCGTGATTCCGTGAGGCGTCGAGGTCACTGGCCCCTAGGTGATTCTTGGCACTTTATGCGTTTCGTGCATTCTGTGCCTAGTCGCGCATTAAAGTGCCACCTTTGCACTTCCCCCAACCCTTTTGCTATAAAAGGGGTAGGCAGTGCCCACAGTGTGGAAAGTCTCCATAACAACATCACCACCATCCGCGTCGCGCATCAACACCTGCTGCCGATCGTTTGGAAAATAGATAGGGCCTTAGTTAGATTACCACTGACGCTGACTCTTAGGTTAACATGTCAGGGAACGATAAGGGGGAACCTCCTCCGAGATCACGGAAACCACCGGACCGACCAGGTGTATTAGATAGACCCATCGCCTATCGCGATATTTTTAACCCGGAGAGGATGAGAGTCGTCTCATCCTACTCCCAAATACCGACCCGGAAACCTTCGTCGCCGGGTAAGGAGTCCGCATCTAGGGTTGCACTCTCGCCCATCGTACCTGAGTGTACGACTGGGCGTGAACCGCTGCCCTCTCAACCTCAGCGGCCTATGAAGACGCCACGAAGGCACACACCTCCTGAGACCAAAGCCTCCCTCTACGAGAAGAGGCAGCGTGTTGGACATTCATCTGAGCCATCATCAGCGTCTTCGGATGATGAGGAGCCCCAAGCAGAGACTAGGAGGAAGGTCCACACCTCACCTCCTAAGTCACCATCACCACCGCAACAGCCGCCATCCATCTCACCGGACCGACGTAGTCACGACTCTGCCCAGTTTGAGCAAGGAGGTGAGGAGTCCTTCAGCTGGGGCTCGACAACATATGCAACCCTAGCTGCATCAGCCGGAAGGTCATCCCCGGTACAAACTACCAACCCGTCCGGGTTAGCTCAGGATGATGGACAGCGGCCATCAACGAGCTATGCCCACATGGCTGCGGCCCCAGCAGTACCACGACCACAATCGGCGGAACAACCTCGGAGAACCGAGAAGGAAAAGGAGAAGAGATATCCGCCGATTGTCGCAGAATGCCTCCCGGACTGGACCAGGCATTTTAAGGTCCTTAACGAGAAGTTGGGCCATCCACCTAATGCCCGTCCGTTCGGGAAAGGAGTTAGGTTTACTTCACAGAGCCCGGATGAGTTCCGTACCATACAGAGGTACATGGTAGAACTCTCCGAGAAGGATAAAACCATGTCGTGGTATTGTTACACACCGGCAGAGGAGAAGCCCACTAAAGTGGGCATCCGTGGCCTGCCTGTGGGCACCGACACAAAAATGATTGAGGAGGCTATTCGGGCAAAAGGCTTCCCCATCAATTATGTGAAGGCCATACCACCACGTAGGGGCAGACCGGGCTGCCTCTACTATGCACAGCTGGAGCATCTGAGCCTGGAACGGCTACAGCAACTTTACCAACTCGACGAGCTCCTCTATATGAGAGGAGTCGTCATCGAAGCCTGGCAGAGGAAGACCGGACCGGCACAATGCCACCGTTGCCAGGCTTTCGGACATGCCTCCGCTAATTGTTTCAGGCCAGTGAAATGCGTTCGCTGTGCCGGTGAACATATTGCCAGCCTTTGCCCAAGGGGTAGAGGGAGGAGCCAAAGTGCGCAAATTGCGCCAAGAACCATACGGCCAACGATCGCCGCTGCCCGGTCCTGAGGAGGATAGCCAGGAAGCAGGGGATCGTTTTACCTGGGCTACTGCCGGAGAACCCAAAGAGGATCCCCCAAAGTCGCCCAAAGGCCGTCACCATACAGGAGGACGGGTGGGCTACCATCACCAGAGGGAAGGGTAGGCAATCAGCCCCCCCCCCCCACCCCCTCCTGTAGTACCATCAGAAACGGTTGGTCCCACAGACCAAAGGGCAACCACCGGGGCGACTCTCCGACCTCCTGCCAACGACGCCACTGAGAGGCAACCCTCCAGGAGGAAGAGGCGGAGGAACAGGAGCAGGAGAACGGAGCAGCCTCCTCCTCAGGCTGTGACCACCTCTACCCCTACAACCACATGACCGATAGCCTCGCAGGTGCAGGTTGCTGCAAAAATATCAGCACCAGCTACGGCAAGCAGAGCGCCAGAAAGGGCCCTACCGGAAAGCAGAGCCCGCTCCACACATAGAGCGCGCTCTGTGCAAAGGAAGACCGAAACCAATGCCCCGAGACCAGTGCTTTCACAAAAGCGTAGTGCAGAACGCAGACCACCAACTTCCGACTTCGAGACGGCCGATGCTATTCACAGATTAGTAGGCATAGCCATCGAAGTCGGAACACAAGTCCTGGCCGACATTAGGGCCGGGACAGATCCCGTTACCGCCGTCATGAAGGCGCTGGCATCATTACTGGCAAGGCATTTTGAAGGATAATAACCTGCGCCTGCTATACTGGAACCCGGACGGGATTCGTCAAAGGATCCATGAACTCCGCACTCTCACCCAGCAACAGGACATCCAGGTGATTTTGCTGGGTGAAACTAAATTAAGACCTACAACGCATCTTAAGCTGCCTAATTACTACATATACAGGAGAGACGAGGTCGATCCTCAAGGGGTCGCTTACAGAGGGACAGCGATCCTGGTGAGGAGAGACATCGTCCACCAGGAGCTGGACCTGCCAGACTTCCAGACGATGCGTTCAATCGGCATAAAAATGGAGGCGGCGGGCGAGGAACTTAAGATCTTTGCAGCATACCGCCCGCCAGGGACTCCATTTCACTCCTCAGACATCCGGACGGTAATGGAAGGTACAACACCCACCATCATCGCCGGGGACCTGAACGCCAAACACCCGGCGTGGGGGTCCAGAGTGATCACCCCGCCGGGTCGTGAACTTTACGAAGACGCAGAACACCATGATTACGACGTTCTAGGTCCCGAGGAACCGACGCATATCCCTAGCGACCCGGAGGCGTCCGGATGTATTAGACATCGTGCTCACTAGGAACGTCAACTACCCAGTAGTGGTAGAAGTGCTGTATGACCTGAACACGCAGCACCTCCCGATTCTGATAACCCTTGGCACTAAGGCAGTGACCTCACCGCCCAGAGCCGTCAAGACTAAGATTGACTGGAGGCTCTACCACCAACACCTGCAGGAGAGACCTCCAGTCCATATACCGATTAACTCAGCGGACGACGTAGAGGCCGCTGCAACCAGACTAACCACGTGTATCCAGGAGGCCCTCAACGCGGCCTCTACGATCGTCCCTCTCACGGGGAGAAAAGAAGAGCTGCCGCTAAGACTACGCGTGCAGCTCAACCATAAAAGAGCGCTGAGAAAGCTCTGGGCGCGTACTCGCTGCCCTAGAATAAAAAGGAGACTCAACACCTTGTCAGACGAACTGTCGGTTGCAATACAGGCCCACAGAGGAGAGGCCTGGGAGCGGCGCATATGGAAGGCGGACGAACAGCATGCGTCGCTCTATACATTGAACCGACAGTTAACGAAAATACGACCACCTGTTTGCCCGCTGACTAACAACGCGGGCATTCAATGTTACGATGCCAAGGGCAGAGCGGATATCCTAGCTGAGCACTTCGAGGAGCAGTTTATGCCGAACCCAGCAAGTGCGGAGTTCCTGGAATCCCATACAAGGAAAGAGAGCCGCGTGCAGGAGCTCCTATCGTCGCCCGCGCCAACGCTTGCAGGAGAGTGGTTTATCTCCCCCGCTGAACTGCGGAGGACAGTAACCCGCCTGCAACCGAGGAAGGCGCCGGGGCACGACGGGATTACTAACGCTGCACTACGACAGCTGCCTAATAGAGTCCTTGTAGAGATAGGTCGGCTCTACAACGGAATATTGCGGACATCCCACTTCCCGGAGGACTGGAAGAAAGGCAAAGTCATCGTCTTGCCGAAACCCGTGAAGGACAGGCGTAGAGCTGCCAACTACAGGCCGATCACGCTGCTACCGCATATAGCTAAACTGTGCGAAAGACTATTGTTAAGACGTCTACGCCCGTGCATCCAACTTCGGGCGGAGCAACATGGATTCAGGAGGGGTCACTCAACAGCAACACAGCTGACCAGAGTGCTGCACCTGCTTGCGGCCGAACACAACCGTGGCCGCATATCGTTGGGCGTCTTTCTCGATATCGAGAAGGCGTTCGACCGGGTGTGGCACACAGGATTACTCTACAAGTTAGATGTTCAAACAAGTATCTCTCCTGCTATATTGCGGCTAGTGGCGTCTTTCCTGGAAGGCAGGAAGTTCTACGTCTGCGTAGAGGACGCCGAGTCCGCAATTAAGACCATAACAGCTGGTGTGCCGCAGGGCAGCTGTCTATCTCCAGCCCTGTACGCGGCGTACACTAATGACATACCCACCCTGGCAGGACACTTGCAAGAATGGGAGGACGACGTCGAACTAGCGCTATTTGCGGATGACAGCGCATACTTCACGTCGTCCAGAAGAGCCCAAATAGCAGCTGCCAGGATGCAGCGTCTGCTGGACCTGCTGCCACCATGGTTGGATGAGTGGAGGATGGCCGTCAATGTTAGCAAGACGACCGCTCTACTCACTCGCCGCTACAGAAACCTACCACCACCACTAACCCTCAGAGGCCAGGAGATCGCATATGAGAAGGCCGTGACCTACCTTGGATGTCGGATTGACAGGATGCTGCGTATGACTGCGCACGTTGACTCTGCTATACGCAAAGCTCGATGTGCGCGGGCAATGCTCCGTTCTGTCCTGACATCCAAGTTACCGACAAAGTCGAAGATAACCATTTATAAAACCTACATAAGACCCTTGCTAACATACGCTGCTCCGGCCTGGTATGCACTCCTGAGCGATCGTCAGAAGCGGCGACTTCAGGCCCAGCAGAATTTGTCATTAAGAACTATAGTCGGTGCGGGTCGCTACGTCCGTAATGACGTCATAGCGGCCAACCTCAAGATAGAGAGCCTTCATGAATTCGTGGTCCGGCTGGCGCGCGGTATGTTTGACCGTGCCGACAACGGGCCACACGAACACCTCAACGGCTTCGCGCCGTTGCATGCAAGGCCGCCGGACGGGCGACCTTATCCAAGAGAACTCCTACCTATATAGATTAGGGAGTCTGAGTAAACCCCTCAATGCCGCAGAAAGGCCAACTTTGACAAATAATTGTGTTATTTAAACACAATTATTAGATAACCATCTTTTACTTATAAATTGACCGACTGCGACAATAGTCGTTATAACAACGCCTTTAACATCAAGGCGCCCAGGACCGGCACACTGTAGTGTGCCGTGAGGAACATCCGGGTAAAGGGGTACACCCCGAGGCCCGGGACCTGCACCTGCCCTGCAGAGGACAACAACGACGACGATCTAGGGTGGAAAGAAATCGGGGCTTTTATCGAGGCAGACCCTACACACGGGTCCGCCTAGCAGTATGCGTTTGGACTTGGAGCGGAACACATATGCGGTAGAGTTCTTCAAAATGCTTCCGACTCTCTTAAAACACCAACGTGTTGGTTTGGAATTAGCCATCTTGGTAAATTTATTCGAAAGTAGAAAAAGAGAAGTTGCTGGGTGAAAAAATGGCTCCAAAAGAGACAAAAATTAAGCCACATAAACGTACTAAATGGTCTGTAATCCAAAGACATGATTAATTTTCTCCGGATGGATGAAGACAGTTTTTACAACCTTCTAGAATTTTTCTATATTTATGATTTCGCAACTTATATAAAAACATCAATTTCTCCTACCTATGCTATTTAGTTATTTCTTCTCTTCGTTCATTTCTGCTTTGGTCAAAATAGGGTTATGTAACACACAACAAACAAAAAAATAAAATACTTTTGTATAATAATATGTATACATTTTTAATGTAATCTTTATTTATGGATTAAAATTATCAAAAAATAAAATAGCTTACATCTTTTTTAAACCTTAAAGAAACCTTTAATTTCGGACATACTCCCTTCTATATAGCTTGTTTGTTGATGTGGAGATGGTGAAGGAGTAGGAGTTAGTTGTTGATGAAAGGATGAAGGCGCATAAGAGATATGAGTGCGCTCTTGTGTTGATAGCGTTGGAATAGTTAGTTAGTTGTTGAGGATAGGCTTTATCTTCTCCTTACTTACTTCATACACCCTACTTTATGAACGGCAATAAAACAATTAGTTTTGTAGGCATTTTTGACTTCGCAATGTCACAGACTAGGGTGGATATGATTTGAATTTCGATAGATTTTAATTAATTTATTTATTCTTTTTTTTTTGTTTTTTGTAAAATATCAGTGCCATAGGCTTCTACTCAGTTCACATGTTTAAAATGTAAAAATTTTGTTATGTAAAAAAGGTCATTCGGTATCACTGTTTCGTTAACGTCCTACCGCGAGGGCTGCTGGCAGCGACTGCCAAAAGAAATCGGGCCGATGCGCCTACAGACACGCAGTACGGAGGGGGCGGGGCCCCGATCTAGGAAGCATCGGCTGCATTTTTGCTCCTGCCAGCGGATTAAGGAGGCGATATCGGCCACGACTTAGGATGGCCCTACATACGACACGATTTAGAGGCAATCTAGGAGGCATCCCCACTACTCCACCCTAGATCGCTACCGGTATCATGTCGTATGTAGCCCGCTTAAGTGACTACCGATGCCCATGAACAACTGCAACACCAGGGGAGGTTGTCGGTTTTTAAAAAAAAGAGTATGCTGTTTTGTTGAAGGTCCCTAAGTCGTATCAGCCCGGAAAAATCGCTGGTAGTAGACGATTTCACAAGGAAATTGTGCGAGGAAAAAACTTTATGTAAATTGCACAGTGGTAGACCGCCATACAGACGTTATCTCGAGTATGGACGGTATCTAGAGTTTTGTCGCGATGTGCAATGGTAAAATTGGTCAAATTTAATTAGTCCGAACAATTACTCTGAGCACTACTGATACGATAGAATACGCAAAGAGATGTAACATCTCTTTGCAACACTAGTAGTCAAGCCAGACAGAAAGAGCTCGGTCGGCGACGATTAGAACAGCTTTACGGTGTGGAAGCCCCAGCCCAGAGATGGAAACAGTATTTCAGGCAAGGCTGAACCTGCGCCTGATAGTTATCAACCCATACGATTATTCCGGCATTTCCGATAGCCGCCTTTTACGACACCGACTGGACGAAATGAGGATCGAAAATAAAATCAATATCCATCGCGTAATCGTAACAAGTTGCTGGATTTCAAAACACTATACAGTTATCCCAATATATGATACTATTCATTCTGCTGTGCTCTCGACTATCTTGTTGGTCTAGCCGTATTAAACGCGACTGCAGATTATGAAGCCCCGGGTTCGATTTCCCGGGTTGATTCAATAAAAATATCAACCTTGCGCCTGATATCTCTCCCATCCGTCTACGAAAGTTAGGGAAACAGAACAACCATCAAGCGCGTGTCGGACTCAAACACCGAGGGTTAAATATATATATAATATATCTATCTATCTATCTATATATATATATATATATATATATATATATATATATATATATATATATATATATATATATATATATATATATATATATATATTAATATTTAAACAAGCCATTATTAACAATCAATATCTATTTGTAATGATAAATCTCAAATCTTTCCACAAAAATAACTGCGGACACATAAACTCTACAATTCAAGTCAATAAAAAAAATAATAAGAAATGGCCATGTAGCAGATAAACGGTCAGGTAGCAAAATCTCGACGATAGGGTTCCGTCTGAACACTCTTTTTCAATCGGAACCCTAAAATATTCATGTTATGTAGAATCAAAGAAAAAAATTTAAAAGATTTTATTTTAAAGAGAATTTATCCTAGGCTTATTATTGATGACATCGATATCACAAACATGTGGTTGCAACAGGACGGTGCCACATGTCACACAGCCAACGAAACGATCGATTTATTGTAAACCAAATTTCCCGATCGCATAATTTCACGAAATTCAGCTGTTAAATGGCCAGCCAGATCGTGTGATTTAACACCACTGGATTATTTTTTTGGGGCTATGTTAAGGACAGAGTCTATACGGAGCCAATCGAATCGATCGCGGCCTTAAAACTCAATATCCGTGACGTGATTAACGAAATAGACCCGCCATTTTGCCAAAAAGTGATTAAAAACTTTGATGAAAGAATCGCCATCTGTCAGCGTGGTCGTGGTGGAAAAATAAATATATTTGCCAGATATCATTTTTCATTCATAATTGCCAAACTTTTCTCTTCATAATACAATAAAAATTTGAATCATCTTCATCTAAAAAAATGTCGTTAAGAAATCTACATTTTTGTAAATAAGTAACATGAGTTGCTTCGCTCTTCTGTTAGTAATACTACTAAAACTTCAGCACCAAATATAAAGAATAAAGAACACATATAGAATAAAGAAAATACAACCCTCCTTTTGTGAATGCAAGCATTGCCATAGTCACTTAAAATTAAGGGATTATATCTACTGAACTTGGAAGTAATATTATGTTCAAAACTCCGCCTAAATATATCCAGATATTTCTACATTATAATGTGTCCAGACAGACAATATGGCCTTTGATCAAAAGATACGTTCCACGTTACTTAGTTCTTGTACCTTTAATCTTTAATCTTTTTTGTGCTTCTTATAAAAACGTTGCGTTCGCACTAGAATTTTCTCATGTATCGTGAAATCAGTTTACACACATAAATTGAATTAAAAAAAACATCCAGGCTAAGATCAATTATTTGTAGACCAAATTAATGGGTTTCCTCAAAAGTCATAGTAACGTCTGATTCTACTAAATATCGAATTGAAGATATTCCATATAATATATATACATAAGTATATACTTATTATATCGTAATGAGTGATACATTAGGTACTAAAAGTAAAACATCTACGTAATGTCGCCTCTACACGTTGGCCAACACAGTGGCGAATGTAGTAGCGAATATATTGGCCGAGAGTTGGTGACGGCGTCCACACGTTGGAAGGTCGTTCAGTTTACTTCGGTTCGGGCCAATGTGCGGACGAATTTATGACGACGGAACCGTGGCGCAGTGGTTCAGCAATGAGTGGCTGCGCCGGGCGCCGCGGGTTTGAATCCCGCACGGAACAAGTATTTGTATGTCCTACAAATAATTGTTTCGGGTCTGGATGTGTGTCCTTGTGCAATTTATGTTTGTAAGCTGCCTCCGCGATACGGGAGAAAATCCACTGTGTGGGGGGTAACGTTTTTATAAAATAATTATAAAATAATAGTGAATATAAATGGAGCTGTAAAAAGTTAAACGATATACGATTAGCTTTATTTATTCTTTACATGCATCATAAACTGAAATAAATACCATTAATTAGAACTTAACTTATTTTTAAGCTAAAGGGGCTATAATCGATTAGTCTATGTTTTAAATTGGGTTTTGATTTTAAAGTTTAGCAAAACATGTACCTACTTGCTTTTCTATCAGATATTTGATGTATATAAAAAAAAAACACCTTAAAATTTATTTGGTAATTCAATTATTTTTTGAGAAAGACAAAAACAATAGCAATAAATATAATTAACATTGACTTAATAATAGGTACTAATTATAACTTAGAACATAAATGAAAAACTCATGACGAGCAAAGTGGCTCAGGATCTTGCTTTGCGGCAGTCTACGGAGGAGGATGTTCAGTAGTGGACTTGTGAAGAGCTGTAATAATGATGATGATTCGAAAACTTGCACGATTAATTTATAAGAAATCGACGCATTTTTTTATAGGATAGGGTGATAAACTAGCACACAAGTCACTTGATGGTAAGTGGTTACTGTGACCCACAGACATCTACATCTATCCTCGATTACGAATCAAATGCAGAATGCATTGTCACCCGTAAGGACTAGGATGAAATGCCTCATTTCCTTTAAAAAGGGTGTCTGGTTAATATAACTGCATGGTTCTACCACGTATAAACAACGTGCTTTATTTTTTTATCATTTTAAAATTGTTCTCGTAATAATATGATTGTAAATAAATGTTCGTTATTTTTTTTCATAAATAGCTTATCGATTAAAACAAATGTTTAAAAATAATTAAATCGTGCTAATAGTTTAATTAGGAAGTAGGAATGTTTAAAGTTGAAATTGGCATTAAAAAGCTGGTAATTGGTGCATCCACCCTACAAAGCTTGAATACAAAATTTAAATCAGATGCGTGTAATCACTCAGGGAGCTTGTAGCAAACTAAACGCGCGGCCAACGTGTGGACGCGGCGACCAAACTCTGCAAATAATCCTTTAATCTTTTGTAAAAAACCGACACCACACGGATCTCGCGCCAACTTGTGGGCCATCGTTCCAATGCATACCAATGAAGCCCAAACACCCCCTCTACACATTGGCCAATGCTATTGGCCACTACATTCGCCACTGTGTTGGCCAACGTGTAGAGGCGCCGTAACAAGAAAAATTTACCAATAGAGAGTGAGTTTATGAATGCGACATCTTAGGTAATTTTAATCTGTTTTTAAGAAGTTTCGGAATTAGAAGTTAAATTCAAGCATTTCTTTTACAGGGCGACTTGATCAAGTTACCTTCTCTCAATTAGGAAATATTGTCTTTTGGACGTGCAACTTCTTTAAAATCACACCAAAACCAGGTCATAAAAGTGAACCGAACACACTGCAAAACTGTTAGTCTTAGAGACCTAAATGAAGGGTCATTATTTTTTTTATATAGAGTGTTCGTTGTTACGACCTTGAGTTTGCAACAGGGCCCTGTGGGTTGGAAGGGTGCAGATTGACCATTCTCTTTCCTTTCTAAAACTAAAAGGGACTTACTAACATAGACGTTTCACGTTAAACCAACAGCCTTGTTGCCACGACACAGCCCTAGCCGATTTTTTTAATTGCTTATTACAGTTTCCACTATATCGCCATCCGTTGTAGATAAATCGGCGAATCTAGCGCCTTGTTTGACTTGTACCTGTGACATTGCTTCCGATAGGAATTGTGTATTAACTCTATTTGTGTACTTACGTTTTTTTAGCTTTTCTTATAGTCACCTAATTTCTCATCTACGTATTAAAGCTCAGTGATGAAGTCCTTTATGTCGCTACACACGGCATTCAGTCTATATACATTCATTCATAACAGCGTATCAAATTCCACTGCTGAACGAAGTTTTCTCATGGACTACCTCATAAAGGAATTTTGCCATATTATACGAGCGAGTTAGCAACCTCAGCTTTTATTTTCTACTTAGTTGCAACAGTTGTCACTTACCATCAGGTGGACTGTAAGTTAATTTGTCACTTCCATTTAAAAAAAAGAATTGAAATGTAAATGCGTTGTCACCTCGGGGGGCTGAGATGGATCGTTATCAGTGAAAAAGGTTTTCGGATCTTGTCACTTACTATACAAAACGAAACGACATTATGCTAATATGGAACATATTAGTATTCTGAATCGTAGTCAGGTCGAGCCGACCCATTTATGCTGCAGCCATAATATATTGCAATGTCGTTCCCATGTAAGATTAATTACATATTTATTTGTTTTATTTGCTCTGCGGTTCATTTTAATTATATTAACAGTTCAATAAATTCTTCAAGTTGATCCGCAGATGAATTTTCACGACATGGAATTGGAAGGCTTGGTACGTTCCATTTTGTAGAGAAAGATTCATGATTCACTGTTACTTACGACTACTACGCCACAGCGACCACTGTAAATTTAACCCTTAAGGTGGCCCTAGTCGATAGCTCGAACTAAATGGTGGGCGGGGTTAAAATGCATGCTATCTCAGCCGACATCACGTGCGAAAGAGATAGACGCTGTGATGAGCAGTAAGAAGCTAGTGCGCACACACATACACACTCCTGAGTGACGCAAAGCGACGGCGTCATCGCGTACCTACATATTGCAATTCTTTTTTGAATGACAACATAAACTCAAACCGCAAGTGAAAGCTCCGTGTCGCAGTGGCTTAGCAATGAGACTGCGCTGGAGGGCGTGGTTTCGAATCCCGCACGGAACAAATATTTGTATGGCCTACAAATAGTCGTTCCGGGTCTGGATGTTTGTCTTTGTGCAATTTATGTTTGTAAACTGCCTCCACGATACAGGAGAAAATCCTACTGTGGGTGTAACGTATTTTAAAAAGAAAATAGAGAGAGGAAACAAATAGTTGTTATTATTTTGAACCTAATTTACTTGTTATTATGAAAGTTATTATGTGAATTTAAGTAGATGTCGTTATTATATAATAATTTCATTAATTTGTTTTTACCTACTTTTTAACCGACTTCGAAAAAAGGAGGCAGTTCTCAATTCGTTGTTTTTTGGTTATGTATGTTCTGTTCATGGGGGGTATATTGCCATAGTTGCCACGCTTGGCGAGCGGGTTGGTACCGCAGTTTTTTTGTCGTACAGTTGAACTTACCTAGTCCGACTAGGTAAGTCCAACTTCGACCGAGAGGTCAATCGACGGATTCAACTCGGCTGAATTTCGGGAAATTACGACATATCTTCTCGTCAGGTATACCTTTATCTCTAAAGACTAGATTTTACAACCAATGCGTGTTGCCAGTGATGACTTATGGATCTGAGACGTGGTCCTTCACTGTTGGCCGTATGAGGACGCTGAAAGTCGCTCAGCGAGCTATGGAGAGGGCTATGCTCGGAGTTTCTCTGCGTGATAGACTCAGAAATGAGGTTATCCGCAGTAAAACCAGACTGACCGACATAGCCCAACGGATTAGTAAGCTGAAGTGGCAATGGGCCGGCCATATAGCTCGAAGAACCGATAACCGAAAGGGAAGAAAGGTTCTTGAGTGGCAGCCTCGTACCGGTAGGCGTAGTGTAGGGCGACCCCCTTCTAGATGGAGTGACGACCTGGCAAGATGTATTTTATTGTAGGTTATGCAAACATTACTGTAGGTACTATGTATTCTAAATAGGTATTTACTTACCATAGCTAGTTAGCTATAATAGCCCGCAGGCCACAGGCAACTTCCCGAAGTATATATATGCCAGCCAGTGTCAGGATAACTGCTTTTTCGACAGCGCTACTGATGCGAGTGGGGCTTTTATGTAGGTTAATTAAATAAATAAAAATGCTAGTTTGTAAATTGTTTATTGTTTGTTTGTGTTCAATAGCGGTTTGCAATATTCTCTTACTACTTAGAAAGTTATCAACAATAGGAATTGTGTCACTGCGGGGACAAGCACAAACGTCTATCAAAATAGTAACATACCTAAACGGAATAGGACTAAAAGCACAGACCTCCTTACAGAAGTCCAAAGAAGACGTCTAAACAAGGTATGTAATTAGAAGAAAACTACAATTTAGAAATCGATTGTAAATCAAATTCACAGTACAGATACAATTAGCGAAATATAAGTAAAATTTTGAATTATTTTATGATAGTAGATAACGCTAGTTGAAAACTAAACACTGTATGGGAATGACATCACTGAACTAGTCAGGTGGTCAGTCCAAACAAATAAAAGGCGCGATTGTAGAAAGAGATTCGTTACGAAACGTTTGTAGGCTAGGGGGCTTGGCCTGTTTATGCTATTGATAACGAAGGTTATAAAATATGTACAATTTAGAAACTAAATCCTATGTGTACTTATCTGTATTCATAACCCAAAATCTGATGTAGGTTGATGCGCTCCTTAATTTTTATGTAGTTCGTATTATTCTGTTATAGGTAAATTAAATCTAAACCAAGATATATACTATAATACCGTAGCAAAGCTACTACTATTTTATTTAGTAGTAGCTTATATAGTAGTATAGTAAATTATATATAAAAATATGAGTATGTCTAAGGTAAGGTTAAATATAAACAAATATTTGCCAAGTGCGAATCCGACATCCGAGCGTCCGTACCATCTTACAAGATTTAAATATACTACATATTACTAACGATCAAAAAAGCCAAAAATACACGTTTCTTTTTCTAGTAGGAAACCCTTTAATTTCAAATTTATTTTTACTATTTGCTGTTATAGTGGTAACAGAAATACACGTTCTGTGAAATTCCTATTATACCTATTCTTCCATCTATACGTAGGCGGTCCCATAATGAATTGGCCTAACTATGAACCAATGAAGGAAATGAAACGAAACCAATTTTATTTTTCTATATAATCACCATGAATACTAACACACTTCTGACATCTGTGAATCAACATCTCTAAACCTTTATAAAAATAATCACATTTTTTATCCTCAAAATGACTGAAGACGGCCGCCTGCAACTCTTCATCGCTTGAAAATTTTCTTCCTCTTAAGTCCCGCTTTAAATTTGGAAATAAATAATAGTCGGACGGGGCCATGTCTGGACTGTAAGGTGGATGTTGAACTTCTGTGAACCCGCATTGACGAACTGCATCCTTCGAAACACCAGCGGTATGAACAGGGGCGTTGTCATGGAGCAACAGGACACCTTTAGACAGATTGCCTCTTCGTTTTTCCTTTATTCTTGTCTCGTAATTTATATATTAAAGAAGCATAATATCCGCCGTTCACGACTGTATTACGTTCTTTAAAATACACCATCAAAATGGCTTGAAAATCCCAAAATATTGAGCACATCAGTTTTTTTAGTCGATTGTTGCACCTTTGCCTTTTTAGGGGGCTTTTCACCCTTATAACGCCATTCCATTGACTCGCGTTTGCTTTGTGGATCATAATACAAGATCATAGTTTCATAACCAGTCACTAGCCGCTCGATCACAGTCTTTGGATTTTCGCCACAAAGATCCAAAAACTCCGAAGCGCAGCGCACTCTTTCCTGTCTCTGTACCGCTCAAAAAAAGTTTCGGTACCCATCTTGCACTTACTTTTTTCATGTGATTTCATTTTGTCATGTGTTACGTTGTTCATGGATCGCGCGATGAACGGTACTCTTAGAGAGCCCAAGCCTTGCTGCAATTTCTCTAATCTTCAAACGGCGGTCACTCAGAACCTCCTCTTCGATAAGAGCAATCGTTTCGGGAGTGAGCACTTCCACAGGTCGACCGTCGTGGCCAAAGTCTTCGACGGTTTCTCTCCCGAGGCGAAACTTTTTCAGCCAATTTTTCACTGTGCTATAGGAGGGGGCAAACTCCTTATACACGCCATCCAATCGTTCTTTTATTTGGGCAGGGGATAAACCTTCTTTAAACAGAAACTTTATTACACTTCGATACTCAGTTTTCGACATTTTGAAAAAATACGCGACTCTCGTTATTCAAATGCCTGTTAAACTAAGACTAAGCATTTCATGTCGATGCATGTTTCTTATATTAAGTACACGATAAACGTACTATTTAATGCAACACAACATGTAGCGACATGTCGCGATGAACTATATCAGGCCAGTTCATTATGGGACCGCCTGGTACCTATTACGGATCATGAGATACAGCCCACTGACAGACAGACACACGGACAGCGGAGGCTTCGTAATAGGGCCCTGCTGGTTACCCTTCGTGTACGGAAGCCTAAAGAGTACTTAGTTGTCCACTCACATCTGTACGGTTCTTTCTTCAAAGGACCATTAGCCACCTGCCTGGTTCTCGTATGACATGACCAATGTAATACCTGGACTGACCTCTCTGAGTTTGTTTCGGCAGATCGGGTGCTTCTTCTCAGTTTCATGTTTTTGTTGTGTTAGTGTTTTTTAAAAAAACAACTTACAAAACAAATTTTATTTATCATTGACTGCCCTTCTTAGATTGTAAAGTAAAGTTACAGCCTATATACACGTCCCACTGCTGGGCACAGGCCTCCGCTTATTTCTGAGAGGGTTTTAGGGCGCTGCCCCAATGCGTGTTGGCGAACTTCCCATGTCTTCGAAATATATTTTTTTTATTTCTCTGACATGCAGGTTTCCTCATGATATTTTCCTTCACCGCCGAGCACGTGGTAAATCAGCATTTAAAATTGCAATTAATAATTTCATTGGTGCCGGCGGGGATCGAACCCGGTTTGCTCGCGTACTGTGAAAATTTAAAAGCGAACGATAACCATCTGAGCTACCACGGCTCTTAATTCTTATATACTTACACAAATTACATTAGGTATATTAGGATATGAGATTCCTATACATAAGCACGATTACCGAAAATCTAAAAATTACCTTTATATATTATTTAATAAATATAATTAAATAATTAAATTTATAGATAATTTTAAGATTTTAGACAATCGTGCTTATCAATGAGATGTTTTCGTTAGTTGGCAAATTAAAGTAGTTAAGTACCTAATGTACTACCTGTATCGAAAGTTCATTATTATGTACCCACCTGTTTTCAATTTTAACTACATGTGCTTCAACAAAGTTATGGGTACATTTTACCAGCTATATTCATCCCGGCTTCAGCAAGTGGACACGAACAAAAGGAAGCAATTTTTCTAAATAAAGATGTAGATATATAGGTATTACAACCATAAATAGATAGCAGCGGCTAACCTAGTGAGCATGTGTGGATGCGCGCTGCGCCCCCCCCCCCCCCCCTCCGTTCGTCCCACTGATCGGGGAAACACCTTGTAGCGAAAGGCAAGATGATTTACAACGAAACGGAGCGCGCGAAATTTTATAAACAGCCCTTTGGGAGTTTGGATGTCATGAAAAATCTATTGAATGTATCTGTTCAAAATAAAATTATTTGCATTTTTGAACAACTGATCTATCCCTGTATGGTAATTGTTTTGCAATTTTCGTTCTTCTTATGGTATTTATTTCCGCCCAAATATGTGTTAAAAATAGTGTTGAAATTCGGAATTTTCGACGCTTGTAACTTTTAAACATAATCTTTTTTTACTTTTTTGTTTCCATACAGGGCTAGATAATGATGAAAAAAATTGAAATCATTTTTTATTTTGTACGTACACCATCAAACAGTGGAGTAATCGCCAGACTACGTTTGTATGGAAGAATGAGCGACTAGTGTACCCTTAAACAAACATATCCCTCGTGGCAGCCAATTAAAATATGATAAAGTGTTTTGAAAAATAGTTGTTTAAGGGTTTATATAATTATAACTTTTTACAAAAGTAAAAACTGACTTAATTACTAATAAAGAAGATATTTATTTACAACCCTTGGTGTAGAATTTTTTTTTCCAAATTTATATGGGACCACATTTAAATTTAAGAAAAAAAAGAATCGTTAAAATCGGCGACATCGATCTCTCTTAATCTTCGAAGATATATAAAGTTCCTTAAACACTAATCCAATATGAAACTTCTTTCATTTTTTTCCACCCTTGGGGCGAAATGTTTTCTTTAAAATTTAATGGGACCACTCTTAAGATAAAACATATAAAATAAAGAAAGAATCATTAATATCGGTTCAAAATCTGTGAGGATATTGAGTAACAAATATACAAAATAAACATAAATTTGAATTAAGAAGCTTCTCCCTTTTGCAGTCGGTTAAAACTAAAAATTATTTATACAATTTTACGGAAATTATAAAAATCATCATTCCTACGGACTACGCATAACAAGTGTTTTAAGACTTATTCAACGTACCTTAAGTCTTAAATCTAGCATCCTAAAATTTTCACAAAGATATACACACTGTGTCATATTATATATGATTGTATGCTTCTTATCGACAGAACCTGTAACTAAATTCCTATTAAAACCCATGTCAGTTGTTCGCCACTCTACGTTTCCGTACGAATGCAAGCAAACGTTCACTTGCACAATCGATATTTCGGCAACCCATCAAAATTATATTAAAAAATTATATTAGTTTCTATTTCATTACATGTGATAACCATGAAGATACCTCTCTAAGATATAGTTAAAATTATATATTTATTTAGTATTTAAATGCAGTAAATGACTCAAAGCTACCATTGAACAAATTGTGTGTACCTCCATTTGAATATAATAAACATAAGTTTTGATAGAATGAACTTATTTTAATAAAACAAAGTCAGTGTTACTCGAAGATACGCTTTATTATTTTCATGTAAGATTTTTTTTAAAGTAATAGAGCTCTAGACGTATCACACGTTCATAAATAAACAGACAGACAGATAGACAATTCTAAAAATGCTGTAAACGTATTCTAAATATAGGCTAAAAGAATACCATCACTCGAATTCCTACATGTCTTACCAAGTCGTGACTTCATCTAGTAGGGACCGTCACACTTCTTTCCGGTACAAGGTTGCAACTCTAGAACCTTTTTTATTACATATACATATATATTATTTATTATGTACATTACCTGGATGACCGAGCTATGCTCTGTATTTTTTTGGAAATCGTGTTTTTGGAAATTATATTTAGATACAAATAATATAAGAATTGGTCGTTTAAGTGTTAGATTATTAAAATCAATTTTAAATAAAAATAATATAATATAATAAAACATAATTCATCGGTGGCATCGGCCATATTACTTCGCTATTATGTATATGACACTCCCCTGTCTGTCGCAGATTTTATTAGAACATGTTCATATCCCGACGTCGTCACTATGAAGTCACAATTTGAATGTAACATTAAGATGATCACTTGGCCTTGTTATCGAATACGTAGGAACAAAGAATATAGAAGATTATTTTCAAGTTAATATTTTGACCGTGTTTATGATTAACATCTGTTTAACGCATAACTTTTATAAAGTAAGCGTGACTTTTACACACGACAATACGAAAACTTGCCTCCACTTTAGAGCGTGTTCTTGCGGCGCAATAAGGCAATTGGAAATGACGGCATAGCTGTTATTAATACAAGAAATAAATCCCATCAAAATCATAAATTTGCAAAGAGGGCCAAGTTCAGTACAACAACGTTCGAGGTAGTCGGCTACACTGATAATCTTGTCAAGTCATAAATTCTGTAAAATGGACCTACTGATGGGATTCTAGCTATTCAAGAAGGCCTTATGAGACGTGGAAAATTGCAAGTACATAGGTACAAAGGTAATAAGTTGGGAGGGTGAGGGAGGGGTCAATATCGGCGTCTGAAATTAGCTGAAACACTGTCGTGTGTCTAGATAAATTAAATAGAAATGAAATGCATTTATTTTCAGCACATGGAAAGATAAATGTGTTATTTACTTTCACTCGTAAGACTAATAAGCTACTAAATTGCTGGTTATAGTAATTTGTAACAGAAAGATGAAACAAAACTTTTGGCCTTCTTTCTGGTGCCATCTTTAAAGAACTAATTGCGACGAAACGAGTTAACATCACACAAGTTTAAATAACCCATACTTAATCAACGATCGTAGTATATAGTTTTTTACTTTAAAATTAAATTAAGTGTGGCACGACTCTAATTATAATTAGAGCCGTGCCACACTTAATTTTTAATTTATCTTTTTTTTTTAATTTAACTATTACAGTTAAATATTAATAATTTTATTACTATACAAGCCGTGATAAGTTATTCTAAATTTCACAAAATGCCAGCAACCCAAGTTTATTCCAAGCTGGTATTATTTTAATTGTAAATCTGCATTTGATTAAATAAACAAATTAAGATTAACGTATTAATATATTTATTAGTTATGTAGGTTTTTAATCAAAGTAATACCGGCATATTTAAGACCAGACCACGCCCAATCGAAGAAGTTCTGTCGGAGTCGTCACTTCTTAGGAGGCGCCTACGTGCTATTTATGACGTCATTACAAATTGTCTTACACGCAGACCTGACAACTTTCAACCTCTTAAAAAGACTGTTTCCGAAAATAGTTTAGTACGATACGAGTTTATACTTAACTTCTTGGTTCTAAACAGAATTTACTTTTCAGTTCTTTGTATTAAAATACATAGAGAACCAGAAACGGAAACAGAAACAAAAACTTTTTATTTAATATTGATTTAGAAATAATAATTATAGAAATTCACTGTTATTTTATCACTGGTTCGTAAAAACCTCTGTCCTGTCAGGACTGGCAAGAAACCCAGCGGGACTTTTTTTATTTAAATAAGAGCTCATAATCAAGTATGTTACAATTAACAACACAAAACAAATTAGAAAGAAAGAAAGAAACAGATTTTATTTGGCACATGCAACACACTCAAGTGGATTACATAAAACAAATAACATTTAAGTAGTCATACAACAAAAAAATTTTACATAGAAATCATGAAACAGGACATTCACTCCTTGTTTGTAGATATGATAAAACAAAAAAAAAAAACAAAAAAAAGCAAACAATAATATAAAAAAGAAAAAAAAATAATAATAAAGAACTGGATAATAAGGAGTAATGCATAGGGTGTATTACAAAGACAATCCACCCGTTAATGCTGCTCTGTTCCAAAAAGGAAAGCCACTCAGGATATGTTGGAATGTATTAGAAGTACAATACCCCAACCCTGATTTTCAGTGGCACCCTTATATATTTAAAATAAAAATACACAAATAAGTATAAAAATATATATATATATATACATATATTATATATTCTTTATATGCAGAGGGCAGTTCTGTTGTGTTAAACCAAATATAATAACAAAAATTTATTTCTTGTAATATTGTCATAATTCTTATAAAATATTCTTAATACTGTAAGAGGTTGCATTGAAATTCACTCAGGAACGTAATTAAGTTTAAGCTACAAACAAATACACAAACCAGCTGCAGTACACCGCTTCATTACATAATTTCAATAAATAATATATACATACTCAAACACACACACATATACGTATATATATGTATGTACATATATATACATAAATATAAACAAGCACACATACATACACATATACACGCTCATACATTATTTATAAAATTACATACTATCAAAATATCTGCACTACTTGACTTTGAGATTGTTGATCTAAGAGGAACAATTTAAATTTTTGACGGAAGCTATGTATCGATTGTATATTACGGAACGGCGGCGGCAAGTTGTTCCAACACTTGGTTGCTGCATATCGAAAACTGCCTCGAAACGCAGCGGTGCGGTGTTGAGGCAGAAGCAACCCGTACGCTGAAGCTCTTGTCACTACATTTGTTAAGACGTTGTCTCGAGCCCAGCGCAATTTTTCATAGAGATAAGACGGCGTCCTGTATTTTATACAACCAAACAACAGCGTAGCAAAATGCAACTGCCACCGGTAATCCATTTTGAGCATTTTCGCATTATTAATGTAAGGTGTAACATGTGAACGGGGAGGTATTTTAAAACAGAAACGGGCACAGGCATTTTGTACGCGCTGTATAAGTTTCTTTGAACGGTTGAGAAGTCTAGGACCTATTACTGCATCTGCATAATTGAATTTGGAAAGTATCAAGGACTCACATAATCTGATACGAACTTCCGTCTTTAATACATCCCTTATCTGGTATAGAACTTTTAGTCTGTAAAAACAATTTTTAACGTTATTTATTATATGTTTTTCGAAGTTTAGTGCCTCATCCATCAATATTCCTAAATTTCTAATCTCAGTAACTCGATCAATATTTACATTTTTAATTGAAATTAAAGGACGATTTGCCAAAACTTTATTTATTTGTTTTTTGGTACCAAGTAGCATATATTTCGTTTTATTAGGATTGAGTACTAATGTATTTGCTTCAGACCAGTCGACTATACGATTTAGGTCTTCATGTAATTTTTGTATGGCTACAGTACTCTCATTTGGCTTGAAAGAAATATACACTTGTATATCATCAGCATATATATGATAGCTACAGTTTAATATATGTTTTACGATATCAGCACTATACAGCGAAAAAATCAAGGGACCAAGTATTGAACCCTGCGGAACACCTCTTGTAACAGCACAGCAATCAGATGTTATTTTATTGCCGTGTTCATCTATTACTTCGACAATTTGCCTACGGTCATTAAAATAGCTACGAAACCAATCTATAGTTTCCGAGCTTAATCCATAGTAGTTTAATTTAGAGAGTAACAACTCCCTATTTAACGTGTCAAATGCACGGGAATAGTCCAGAAGAACTAGAATTGTAACCATACCGGAATCCCGAGCACTTAGAACATTATCCACTACATCGGCCAAAGCTGTTGTAGTGCTATGTCGTTTCCTAAAGCCAGACTGTACACTCGGTAGAATTTCATTTTGGTCTAAATAATGAGTTAACTGATTACATACAGCTTTCTCTAGGATTTTAGACAAACAGGGTAATACGCTAACAGGTCGCAGGTCTTTAAAATTCCTAATATTATCTGTCTTAGGAATCGGCGTTACTAAAGCAGCCTGCCATTGTTTGGGAAATGTCTTAGCTCTCAGAGAACTATTCATAATTACCGTAATAACATTTAAAGAGTATGGGAGAGTGGATAACAGCATTTCCAGTGAAATTTCATCCAACCCAATGGCATTCGACTTCAGATCATGTAGAATTTTTAAAACTGTATTACTATCTATTTCCTTAAATTCAAAAGTTTTAGAGCTAAATTTATGGGTTTCGAAGTAGTTGATAGCTGATTGAGAAGCAAAATTTTGGCCTGGAACGTCAAGGAAATGTTTATTAATTTTTTTTGGGTCACACAAATTGTATGGTAGACAAGTATTATGTTTATTTTTTATATTTATTTGACGATGCAAGTGCGTCCATAACGTTTTAGAATTTCTAATATTACAATTAATGTGCGTGTTAAAATAAGCGGTCTTTTCGTTATAAATAGCAGTCACGACCTGTTTTTTTAATTGTTTATAATAATTTACATGTGAATCTATTTTTGTTAAACGTGCCCTTGAATGTGCTCGATCACGGAGTCTCATCATTAATTTGACTGTATATGTTAACCAGGGACGATATTGTTCCTTAATATAGGCTTTTTTGATCGGAGCTAACAGATTATATATAGATAATATGGTTGAATTAAATTCAGCAATCATAACATTAACATCTTGCACATTCACGATGTTTTCCCAATTTATACCCTTTAAAACTCGATGAAATTGTTCAGAATTTATGTTTTTAATTGGTCTATAAAAAACAAGTCGCGGTGGACATTTGTGCGTAGTAAGATTGACTTCGCATGATATAAACGCATGATGGCTCAAATCAGGTATGTAATCCACTTCTACTTTGTTTAGGGGTATGTTAGAAAGTATTAGATCCAACAACGTTTTGCTGTTACTTGTGAAATGAGTAGGTTCGTTAACATATTGTTTAAGATTATTTATTAAAATGAATTCATCTAATATTTTAGTATTACGGTTGGATTTATCTAAGTAGTTGATGTTAAAATCGCCAAGAAGTAGTAAATAATCATACGACGAGAACGTGTTTATTGTGTCTGAAAGACCATCAATGAAATTTTGCACTTGAAGCCAAGGTGGTCGATACGCAGTGCCAATTATGACAATTTCACCATTGATTTTGGCGCTTAGCCACATTTGTTCTACAGACTGCGATATAGAGTAGGGTAGATTACGTACTGGTAAACCACGTCTTATGTAGAAACCTACACCGCCACCGCGAGAACGAACTTCTGCCGGCCTAGGAGTATGTCGCAGGTGGTAACCAGGCACACGAGGTGCCCTTCCTTCTTCACCTGCCCTGAGCCAGGTTTCACTCAAAGCCAACACGTCAACTCTCAGACGATCCATAGCTACCACGAACTCATCATGATGCGTACCTAGTGATCCGGGATTTAAAAAACCTAGTTTCTGCGGCCTAACCATTATGTAAGTGTGAGAAAAAGAACAAAAGATATCTTTGATTAAGGCTTAAATTAACTAAGTATTTATCATACAATGTAGATACATATTGAGATATAAAACTATATATATAATAAAGTGTAAATAATTAGAAATAGCTTGGTCGCAATGACCTTTCTCAAGGGTTATAATCATCCATAAATTCCTTAATATTACAATAACCCTTTTTATAAAGCCTAGCTTAAAGTTTTTGAAATTTGTGCAAATCAATTTTGTATATTTTTTGGAATTTTGTTGTGAAAGTTTATACTACCGCAAAGTAAAATCTGCTTCTATGTATTGTGTAAGTAAACACTAAAAATCTCTTGGTTCCGTTGAAATTTGTGCAGAATTGCTCTTCCTTGGGGTTTGTTAGATTGACTGTGGCTATATTGAAGTGCTTATGTATTTTTTGGAGTGGTACTGTGACTATTCGAGAACGCCACATAAAGAGTGTTAAACTTATCCATCTGCGGAGAGGAGTAAGACTGTGAGACATTATATTCCTGAAACTTTTCACCGCTGCATTTGGAGACGTTTTCAAGCTACTAAACTAGATATACTAGGGTATGAACATCAGTGGCGAGTTCATCTCATATCATCGATATGCCTTTATAAACATTATGGCGAGACCGCTGGAGACCTTAACACTATGCTAGATGATGTCAATAGTACCACTCAATTCAAATTATTTAGTTATTTACTCACTCGCCAGACAGACGTTGCTCTGCCCTTTCTTCTTGGTGGGGCAATGAGTTTCATTTTCACATATAAACTTTTCGATAGACTTGTTGTGCGTATAGCTAAATCCACTTTATGTCTAATAGAACCTACAGCAACATAAAATTAAAAAATAGAAAAAAATTACCATTGTTTTTTAATCTTCTGCAAGCGCATAAAAAGTTGCCGGTATGTCATACACGATCATTTACTACACACCAAATTTCATGTAAATCCGGCCAGTAGTCTTTGCGTGAATCTTAAACACACAATTTCTCTATAGATTTA
The DNA here is from genome assembly GCA_036936625.1 of Parnassius smintheus behrii. Taxonomy (NCBI): domain Eukaryota; kingdom Metazoa; phylum Arthropoda; class Insecta; order Lepidoptera; family Papilionidae; genus Parnassius; species Parnassius smintheus. The sequence goes on from JAUPFT010000007.1 coordinate 36,236,124, forward strand.
TCTTATGTATTATAGATAATAATAATCATAATAATAATTTTATAATTATAAATATGTAATACACAGGTCTTTAGTTGAAAATGTACACAAAAAAGATCGAAATATATTAACTACTACTAGCCTTATCTTGTCTTGGTCACCCACGTTAAACGATGAGAAACCCACAGATCTCTCTCGCGGTGGCCGCTCTTAATGGACTTTACGAGCTACTTTGGGTGTGCTTTGGTCGACTTTAGCAGAAGGACTTTTCCTTACCATCCTTGGCTGAAACCTTATTAGTGGTGAAACCATTGATCAGACACAACCTAGACTGTCCTTTTGTGAAGGTACGACATATCTATTCGTCCAGTTTTTTTTATTATCTTAAAACAAAAAGATACAACCAGAGCGTGTAGCTTGTAATGACTTATGGAATTGAGACATGGTTCCTCACTAATGTTTCAGAATAAAGAATCAGGCGTTACTTTGCGGAAATCCATTATAATAAAAATATTAATTATTTTGCAACTTTCCGCTAACTACAAGCGGAAACGGAAGGTTGCAAAATAATTAATATTTTTATTGTCTTAAAATTGCTCAGCGAGCTACGAAAAGAACAATGCTTGTAGTTTCTTTGCATTATTGATATTCGCTCAAAAACAGAAAATATATCAATATGACGCAAAGGATCAGAAAAATAAGTGGCAATGAATAGGCCAAAAAGCTCAAACAGCTGACAGTCTATGGAAAGAAATATTTCGAGTGAACAGTGTTGGACGTCCTTCCAACTGATGAAGTTACGACGATGAATCCTTGAAGATTATTGAAGGATTGAGGATATCAGGATGAATCCTGATAATGAATTCAGTTCAACATTTTAAGCATGATTTAATTACAAAGAGCAAAACATTCAAACTTTTACTTTGCGCTAGTTAAATATCTTTGTATTTGTACAATACTACGAAAACTTATTAGCTATATAGACGAGTCGAAGTCGGTCAGGAAAACTTAGTTTAGAAATAGATGTAACTGTTAACTTCCGGACCTCGTAAAACCTCCCTCTCTACTCGAAGACTTTTCATTATATCTTGGAATAAGTACCACTGCACGAACTCATTGTATGTATGTACGTACGTACGTATGAATAATAAAAAAAGTATTATATTGTGGAAGGAGGAGTTCTACAAGCAAGTATATGGTGTGGCGATGGGCTCACCTGTATCTCCCATTGTCGCCGACATATTCATGGAAGACTTTGAGGAGAAAGCCCTGCTTACTTCTCCCATAAATCCAAGATTCTACAAGCGTTACGTAGACGACGCTTTCACAATTCTACCTTTAGATAAAGTAACTGCATTTTTAGACCATCTTAACTCTATAAATTCTAAAATTCAGTTCACAATGGAGTTAGAAGCAAACAATTCCTTAGCTTTTCTAGATGTGTTAGTAATTCGGAATCCTGATAACACCTTGAGCCATACTGTGTATAGAAAAAAGACCCATACAGATAGATATTTAAACGGTGATTCTCACCACCATCCTTCACAGTTAGCTACCGTGGGTAAATCTTTGTTTCAGAGAGCACGAGGGATCTGTGACAGTAAACACCTGGCTGCCGAGCTCCAACATGTCAAGCAAGTTTTGCATGACAACAAGCTTCGGGTCCGCGCCTATGTCACAGAGAATGAGTGAAGCCGGCCACAGTCGAGCGTGTACCTGCTGTACTGCCATATGTTAGAGGAGTCACTGACAAGATTGGCTACATCTTGAAGCGCGCTTCCATCAAAACATACTTCAAGCCGCCGAAGATTGGTCAGTTTTTACCATCAGTCAAGTGTAACGTCCCTCTGCAAGATGCAGGAGTGTACAAGCTTGATTGTGAATGTGGTCTCTCCTACATAGGACAAACTAAAAGATCAATTAAAACCCGCGTCAAAGAACATATAGCTGATGTGAAGAATCGACGCTTCGGGAAGTCTGCAGTCTGTGAACATGTACAAGATCGCCCCCGTCACTACATCAGATTTGATAGACCACAAATCCTCGCTAAAGAACACCGATTCCTTCCAAGGATGATTCGCGAGGCTATTGAAATCAAAAAACATCCTAATTTCAATAGAGAAGATGGCTGGGTGTTACCATCTGCTTGGGATCCTATAATAAATAAAATTAAATCCCAACCCAAGCATACAACTGCAAGACTCCATGATACCATAAGTTCATACTATGTAGATCGGAACAAAAGTTAAAATTTTAATCTATGGTAACCGCGGTTAACTATGACAGCTGGACGTTGAACATCTCAGTCCTTCACGTGACCATGGGTGCTGTAAAGCTCTCGAAACGTCGGGTAAAAAAGTTAGATATACGCGATAAATTCCGTAAAAACTAGTATTATTTCGATAAAAAAGTGAAGAAAAATAATGTTGCACTTTTTGATATTACAATTGCAAAGTGCATATAATGTGCGAGAACAAAATTTTTCATCATGCCGTAACAGTACACGGCTGTACTTGTGCTTTTTCTACTTTAAATAAGATGTGCTGTAATCGCTACGCTTAGTAGGCAATATTATATTACCTAGTCTTGCAAATTTGACGCCACTTCTCGTCACCAGTTACACTCTTATATTGGGTGCGTTTGGCAGAAAAAAGCGCTAGCAAGCGCTTGTAAGCAAAATGGCGATCGTAAGCGGTAAGCGCTATCAAATCGTAAGTAGCTATTTTCCTCCAGGACACGATGTTAGTTTTAACCGGGGAACCTAACTTAATTTAAATATAGTACCCGGTTGACCGAGCTTTGCTCGGTATTTTTCGCTCGGTTTTTTTTTTATTCGTGTGTTTTGGAAATTATATTTAGATACAAATTACATACTGATGAAATACGAATAATATTTTTTGATCGTAGCGACATAATAGAAAAAACTGGACTGGTTATTTGATAAAAAAATCATAAGTGCAATTAGTTTAATTTAAATTTTCGTGTTTTTAAAAAATACTAAAAAAAAGGGCTCAAAAAAATAGATTTTCTCAAAAAAGAAAGAAACTTGAAAAAAAATTAAAAAAAAGTCGGTCGGCCGGTCTGGGCTCGAACCATGGTATTACAATTTTGTGACTGCCCAATATACCAATTAAGCTATTTGCAATCATTAATAAACTGTCAAAATTTACCTTCTTATTCTAACGATATAATAGCAGTTTTTCATTGCCTAAAAACACGGACAAAAAGACATTTTCTAAAAATAAATCCTAGCTAGATCGATTTATTGCCCCCAAAACTCCCTGCACACAAAATTTTATGAAAATCGTTGGAGCCGTTTCCGAGATTTCGATTATATATTTATATATATACAAGAATTGCTCGTTTAAATGTATAGGATGTTTGTAAAGTATTCATATTAAAAACTTACCAATGGTGAATTTTTAATAACATGTATATGTTTATTCATGTCATTATATTACTTAGAACTAATATTGCACAAAACAACTTATAAACTCTACTTCAAAACAAACAAATTAAATAAGCAAAATGGCGGATTGTGTCATCGCTACTGAAGTAGCAATCGTGTCCTGGCCGAAAACTATTTTAGCGCTTGTAAGCGCTTGCTAGCGCTTTTTCCTGCCAAACGCACCCACTGTGTAATAATACTACCGTCATCTTTCAGCAGCTTTTCCCATAGATTTCGCGATATCGTAAATATCGATCCTAATGAAAGCGATGATGACTACGAGACAAAATGGGGTGATGGAATGTCTTACGCCGCCTTAATTGAAAAAGCCTTTCTAAGGATAAAACATCATCCTTATTTTAATTTTGCCTTATGTTAAAAACAATAAAAAATACGTTCTTAAGCACATAAAGTCAGTAGCAAAACTTATGTTATAGAATTAGGCTTAGTTTACATATGTTCCTGGCCGGGATCGTGGTTGGCTCCAGTTTAATTAATCTGGATTTGATGAGGGATTAAGTTTGCGCGACGCGTGACGGATCGAGAGCTCTACTCGCCCTGCTCTCGTCTGCTGCGGTTTAAACGGATTTACCTCTCATTCCATCTACACACAATTTGTTGGAGAAGTAATTCCGATTTCTTGAATACTACGTTGAAAGTACTTCGAACAATTGTTCAAAAGTAATTTTGACTGAGATAACAGTTAAAAGAGATTTTAACTATTTTATTGGTTTCATTTGTGATAACGTATCATTCTTTGATCATCATAACCGTAATCAGACTATAGTGTCACAGCTGGGCAATGGCTTCATTTCATGCCACTTTTTCTTGTGGAAACTGGAACAGTCGTTTCCAATGTTTAGTGGTGTCTTTATGTATCATTGACCCCTCACAGCAGTGTTCTTTGTAGCTTAGGTAAAAAGGATAAAAAATTCATGTATATTTGTCATTCTGCAATGGTTGTAGCACGAACGCATCGGCTCAACCAGGGAAGGACCACGCTTTAACAGAATACCAGCGTGAAATAGCATCTTAAAGCTGCTTCATATGGTGAGTGTAGGTAACCGAAAATCGGAACCGTTATACTAGAAACTAGGCATTCTTTATTAGTTTTCAAGGGTGACAACGCATTGCGCATTTTCATTCTTAATCGAGTATAGATGAAGATATCTATAGGCTTCAGCATCCACTTACCGTCTAGTAGTCTGTCAGTGCGTCACCTAATTTGTCGTCCTCATTCTAAAAATAATTAAACTTCGCACTATACATGCGATAATTTACGGTACATGAAACAAAGTCCATTACTTTAATGTTAAAGAAGAGCAACAATACGTCACTGTCAACGGATCCGAGTGGGGCCGGAAAGTGATTTCAAAAGCGAAATACCCACAACGTGCCGTGACTTCCGATGTCGTCACGTGGGCTACATTAATATTTCGGTGAATTAGTGGACAAGATGGTCCTTCAACTACAAAAACATTAAATTTTATTATTCTTAGCAATCTCTTAAAACCTCTGGTTTGTAGAATTTTGCTTTTTTGTTTTTATTTGAAATAAATTTTTAACCCTCCCGGGTTCTCATGCACCCAGGAGTCTATCTCAGTAGGAATAAACCTCTTAATTTTTTTTCGATAAATAGGTTTTTTTTAACTTTCCGCTAAGAAAATTAAAAATTTTCAAAAATAGGGAAGTTATCGGTTTCACCTTGATTCTCGAAAATCGAGTTTTTATCAGATCTCAACGTTTTGAGATCTCAGGAATCTATTCTGACTAATTTCACGTGGACGTCCGTACGGATGTATGTATGTATGTGTGTGTGTGTAAGTATGTAAACCTTTCATAACTTTTGAACGTTTTGATCGATTGAGATGCGTTCTAAAGATCTCAATGTGGAATAGATTTGGTGATAACATGAACTGACGAGTAGATTTTGGGAAATCTCAAAAATAAAATTTTTGTAAGACTCTTTTTTAGAATAACTTTTAAATGGCTTTTCCGATCGATTTCGAAAACATCATTATTTTTCATCAGCTTTTAACCTCAAAAAAATGACGTCGAATTCCGTTTAGAAAATAAAAATTGGTTTATTCGTTCGTGAGATATCGAAGGAGTAAAATTTGAAAAAAAAACGTTTTTTTTTTTAACATACCTTCGAGATTTCGCAACATAATTAGGTGAAATTTGAAGCGCTTTGCATTTGAAATTAGCGGGAAGTTCCAGAGATGGCCTGCAGGGTCAAATTTTATATAAACATACAAGCTCACAGTCCACCTGATGGTAAGTGGGTGCAGTGACTCGTAGGCATATACAGCCGCATTTAAGGATCAAATGCCGATGTGATTTCACCCCTGAGGACTAAGATGTAATGTGTCATTACCAGTCAAAAGGATCTTAGGTTCTCATCATTGTCATTCACTGTACGAAACACTGCAGTATTAAGCTGCTATTTCACGCTGGAATTTTTACGAGCGTAGTCCTTCCCGGTAAGGTTGACCCATTCGTGCTGCAGCCATAATACGCAGGAACATGAATCTACTACGTTTAATTATCTACTGTTGTGAGATAATTACAATGTAACGACAAATTTACGCTGTAAATATACTTATAAATAAACTTTCTACCTTTTTCACGTACCTGATACGGTCATGTATCAATTGATATTGATAATAACAATGGATATTGGTTATTATCAATTTCCCATTTGAAGTTTAATTCTTATTTCGTTGAGCTTTTTTTATCTACGCAGTAGTTTAAAAAAGGAGCATCAGTAGGGCGTCGACTAATCGTAATAAATGTTTGATTTCAGCCATTCAGCTCGCGGCGTCGTGTATCGCCAGTAAACGCAAATAGGTTATTATTGCCTTAACTGTGTGCCGTCCTGCAAAAGTACAACTGCGCATCAACAATCTATGAGATCTGGGTTTGGTGTACTTGAATGGAATTTCGCCACAGTTTCTTCACCTCAGCCCCGTAAAGGAATAATCAACCTCCCGATGTATGTTTAGGCCAAAACTCTGAGAGACATGATTTGGGAGCTCTAATTTGTAGAGTCTATTGAATGTCGACCATCAAAAAATATTTTTATCTCACAAATATCCTATACTTTAATAATGATAGAATACATTTTTCATTATACGTCTTTCACGTAAGGAAAAAAATCAACATAATTCAATTAACAATCGAAAAAGCACCGATACAAACCCCAATAACTCCAAAGTTCTACATCATGTTTACGTAAAATTTATACCTATATAAAAAATTATACCTATATATAAATAAATCATCAACATTTGCTTAAACAACACTATGATTTTTACTTTTTAAATCGTTACTATTATTTTTAATTAATTAAATAAAAGTACCATATATTTCACTACGTCCACCATCTGAATTCACTACCGCGTGGCGCCAGCGGTCGTCTAGGTTGGACCTTGGACCTGTGTCAATTTATTTCGCGCATTCCGTCTCGTTTCTATATTATCGTAGTGTGCGTCGATTGCCGTTATGAGCGCTGCTATTTTCCGAAACTTAACTACGATCGTAGTTTTTAATCGTTGGAAGTATTTATTTCGTACAGTATATTTCAGTTAGTATAAAGTTCGCACAATATTATTATGCCAGTTATTTTTTGTTTGATTGTAGCTGAGCTTTATTACTAGTCGGAATGGGGGAAAATAAATACAAGTATCAATGTTTCACTAAACGTAAAGGAGGAAATATCCTACCTTTGGAGAAAAAATAATGGAGAATAAAAATGTCTGCATGCTTGCCATATGGACTAGCCCAGATTATGCAGTAAAAGTACTAAAAATCTACAAAGATGACAAATTTTGGATTTTGAATATGTTACCCAAGTTACGCCCTACCACCCATACAACCATTATATACGTGGTAGAGCCATGCTGCAGTTATATTAGTAGTATAGTTGTAGCACGAATGGGTTGGCTCGACCGGGGAAGGACCACGCTCTCACAGAATACCAGCGTGAAATAGTAGCTTAATGCTGCTGTATTTCGTATGGTGAGTGTAGAGAACCGGAGACCCTTTTTACTGGAAACGAGGCATTCCATCTTAGTCCTCACGGGTGACAACGCATCTGCATTTTGATTCGTAATCGAGGATAGATGTAGATGCTTATGGGCCACAGCAACCACTTACCATCAGGTGGACTGTGTGCTCGTTTGTCACCCTATCCTATAAAAAAAACAACCCAAGTAAGCTTTTTTACACACGTTTTTTTTGTTACAGCGAAAATTATCGACTCGACATAAGCTCGGTTAATGCCGTTGCGGCAAATATTTTTATAATAAAAAAATATGGTAATTGACTGTAAGTAGCGATTAAAGAAATGGTAACAGTTGGTTATTTTATTTAATAAAACAGGTTGCAACCGTACTATTTATTTATTTATAGTCGTACTATTTATTTATATATACCACTATGCTATCGTTAGTAGATATAAACAATTACTAACCAACATCGATTAACAATGGATTACTGCGAAACAATTTAAATATTTGTGTACTTATTTCAACACTGAGGTTCATAAATAATGAAAAATATATCAAATAGATTATAATAAATGAATTAGATAACATAAAAATAACATACCAAAAATTGTATAATGGAAGAACACTTGTTGAACGAACACGTGAAGAAAACTTGTATAATGGAAGATCAAGGTCGTTTAGTCGCTATACTCACAGTATCATAGTACGAACTATTAAATAGAGACATGAAATAAAGTATCGCTCGCGTAAGTCGTCGCCCGCTCGGAGCGTAAAATACCTAAATTTGCGTTATTTACCTCTGCATAAAAATAGGGTTGATTGAAATGTTGAGTATAAAATAGAGTGAGGGTAAAAATGTCACAATAATTTTTGTGATTCCTGTCCTACAAAACCTATTCCCGAGGATTGTTTTCGGCTAGTTGCGTAACTAATGAAGTAACTTGTGACACGGGTCGGACTCGGGATCGACGTAATTAAATTAATGAGAAAACTTCACTTCAATTTAGGATTTCTTGCCTGAATCTTTAGGTTTATTGGCAGCTCAGCGGTCAAGTCCTTCAATAAATGTATTAATTTTATAGTTCCTACAAATTTAAAATGTTCACGTGGAAAAGCTAGTTATTCCCTTAAAATATATAAAATATATTTCTGTCACGTATGCAGTATACGTGATTCTGTATTTAAACAGTGAAACTAGTTTAGCAGTCATTTTTGTTGGAGTAAGTATTGAAGTATAAACTTCTTAAATCAACTAATATTTTCTAACGCAGTGAATCATTCACCCTCAACAGTCTTTCGCGCAACATGTGTGCCTTTTGCCGTGGAAATTTGTCTTCAGTCAAATTCATCTTGTTGATTTCTCTCTGTTTATTTTGAAATCCTTTTAGGTTTGTTTGGAGTTTTGTGATGTGTATTTATTTTACTATATTTTAACAGAAAGTAAATGGTTGAAATTCGAAGTAAAATGTTACCCTGTGTGGTGAGTAGAACTATTTCAAGTAGGTAATGTTAGTTGCTTGGGCGGAGGTTATTTAAAAAAAATAAGATTCGTTATGAACTAAATCATAATCACCGGCTACAGTGGACTTAGTTTTTCTAATTATGTTATTACGAAAAACCAAATTCACGTAGTCCATTTAATGGATTCGTTAAGTTGAAGTGACAATAGGTAAATAATTAAGTTCCTAGAGTAAAGTCCTGCAAGTAGGTTCGAAACAGTTTTTGACCTATATTGTGTAGCGAATGAAAGATAAAATTATCATCAACAACGTCAGCATTAACGCAGTGCAAACTTTCTTAAATGCCAAATTGGACGAGTAGTATCTCTAAGTCTACTAGGCATTTTTAGGACTGCACCAGGAATGGTAAAGACATTTCTCAATCACTTTCTATTTTAACAATATAGTCACAGTAAGAGAATTGCAATAGCGTCTCTAAACGGTTTGGCGTTAGGATGAATGTTGACAATTTTTTTTTGCGCCCGAAGCAATTAAAGGGCTACCCTTTATGTAGGGAGGCGGAAATGCGTTACGCATACCACGACAGCCGGTCTATCGTGGTTATGAGGGACTCACTGCCTACCGGGGGAACCTTTTTTTTTATAGAATAGGGTGACAAACGAGCACACAGTCCACCTGATGGTAAGTGGTTGCTGCGGCCCATAGACATCTACATCTATCTGCCATTGCAAATCAAAATGCAGATGCGTTGTCACCCATGAGGACTGAGATGGAATCCCTCATTTCCAGTAAAAAGGGTCTCCGGTTCTCTACACTCACCATACGAAATACAGCAGCATTAAGCTAGTACTTCACGCTGGTATTCTGTGAGAGCGTGGTCCTTCCCCGGTCGAGCCAACCCATTCGTGCTACAACTATACTACTAATATAACTGCAGCATGGCTCTACCACGTAAAATAAGTGATACTAACCTAAGTGATACCCTCTAAAAACCGCCTTTGGGGACAGGCAACCGGCTGATTAAGCTTTATTGTGCCTTATCGTGAGCGACCCTCTTTTGGGAAAAGAGGGCACAGGCGGCTACGAGCCGCTGAGGGAGTGCCTACGAAGGCAATTTAATTGTGAGTAAATAATTTAATTTAATTAGAGTTGGCCTGAGCCGCCAGGAGGCAGTTCAGGTCGTTTGTTAGTTTATTAGGCGGGTCCGAGAGAGAGTTTCTCGGCTTGCGGACTCGATAGCGAGAGGGGGTGGGGCTGCATAAGTAGCTGCCTCACGAATTAAATGGTTTGAGTGCGACTCTGAGGCTTTGAAGAAGTTCTCAGAGAGTTTTTTGAGAAATTGTTGAATTGTGGGGAGCTCTAGGTCCGGATGAAGGTTGGCATTATGGACGTACCAAGGTGCGTTCGCAGCTCGACGACAGAAAAGGGTTTGAACTATTTGGAGTTCATTAATAATTTTAGGGTCGGCGTGGGCAAAAACGGGGCCCGCGTAGGACTTGACTGGTCGTACACAGACCTTATAAAGGGTACGCTTGTTTCTAAGGGGCATTTTACTGTGTCGGCCCAACATACTGTTGAGCCTACTCAAATAAAAACGTGCGTGACGGGTTACTCTTTAGACGTGGGGCCTGAAAGTGTGTCTAGAGTGACACCTAAATGTTTGGCAGTCGTATGCCAGGGGACAGGGGTCCCTAGCATACGTATTGGTGGAGTGTTTTTGAGACAGCGTCGTTTATAATCAAAGTGAACGGCGGAGCTCTTCTCCGGGTTCACATCGATGCGCCATTTTTTGAACCAAGATCCTAGGTCGTCAACTGACTTTTGAATCTTGTTCCTTATGAAAGGTAGTGAGATACCTTTGCAGTAGATAGCAGTGTTGTCTGCGAAGAGGGAGAGCTGAACACCTTTCGACGGGATGAGAATGTCGTTGGTGAACAGGATGTACAGCAGAAGAGCAAGTACTGAGCCCTGAGGGACACCAGCTTTGATAGTTCGCTGTGAAGATAGCGTGCCTTCGTGTCTAAAACGAAAGGTACGAAACTTTATGTAAGAGGCCACGAGACGTACTAGACGATCGGGGAGACCTATTTTGTAGAGTTTGTAGATAAGGCCTGTATGCCAGACTCTATCGAAGGCTTTAGCTATGTCGAAAAAGACCGCGATGGTCTTATGACGACGAGAATAAAAACCGCTGAGGATATATTCCACAATACGGTGAACTTGTTGGGGACATGAGTGTTGCGCTCGGAATCCGAATTGATGGGGAATGATAAGAGGGTCACCGTCTGTGGGAAACGGATAGCGCCTCATACGAGTTTGGATGTCTCTTTCGAAGAGCTTGCCCATTGCCTTGAGGAGGCTAATGGGGCGATGACTGGAGGGGAGGTTGAGAGGCTTGCCTGGCTTGGGAATACCAATCACAGTTGCCTCTTTCCACGTAGTGGGAAAGTAACTAAGGTTGAAGCAGGCTTTGAAGATAATAGATAAAAAGGTTAACACCTGCTCAGGAAAGTGTTTTAGGGCTTGGTTGGAGATGCCATCCGCGCCCGCAGCCTTTTTAGGCTTAAGTCCTTTGATGAGGGATGAAATCTCATCATTGGACACAGAGATAGGTTCGGAGGCTATAGGGGGTGAGTTCCGGCGGCGGACCTCATCCTCCACTGCCTGGACGTGTGAGGGGTGGACGGATTGAGATCTAGGAGAGCATTGTGCGGCAATGCTATCTGCAAAGCACTCAGCCTTTTCCTCGTCCTCGAAGGCAACCGTGCCGCGGGACGGGAGAGAGGGGGAGTGTGGGTGATAGCGTCTATGCGGAGGGCTCTAGCCATCTGATAGTAAGCTGTATGAGATGGAGAGATATTCTCCACGAGTTTACTCTTTTCGAGGTCTCGAAATTCAGAGAGACGGAAACGGAGTTCTCGTTGAAGACGATTGGCCGCGCGCCTATATTCGGGGTGGGATATTTTGCTGCTCTCCGGAAAGCAGCTTTTTTGGCTTTTAATTGGTCGCTAATATGTAGGGGAAGCCCACTATTGTTAGCAACCAGGACAACCCTTTCGTTCTCCTTAAGGAAGGATTTAATAAGGGTGGAGAGTGAATCGACCGCGGTGTCGATTTTTTCGGGACTGCCTAAGTCCGACGGTAGGGAGATGGTAGAGTCCTGTGAGTCCAGAGCTTTAGCTAGGAACTCCTTGAATCCCTTCCAATTAGTGAAGGTTTTAGTGTTTGTTGGGGGAAGTGGCTGATGGCCAAGAATGAGGACGACCGGTCGGTGATCGGATCCTAGATCGTCTAGTGTCTCGATTGCTCTGAGGTTGAGAGAAACTCCTTGGAGTAACGCAAAATCTAGTACATCGGGGGCGTGATCGGTGTTATCGGGAAAGTGAGTAACACTGAGGGGACTATGGACGGTAATACTAAGAGACTGCGTGATATCGAGCAGTATCTTGCCACTAGGGGACGTAGTACGGCATGTCCATTCAGTATGCTTGGAGTTAAAATCTCCAAACATAATGACTGAATTGCCTAAGAAAAAAGATAAAATGACCTCAAAATCTTTTTTGAGGGGATGGGTTCCTGAAGGGATGTAACAGGAGGCTATGAGCATGGACTGATGTCCAGTCATAGCTAGCCTGCATACCGTGGCTTCCATGTTGGTAAGCTGCGGAGTAGAAATGGGCGAGCAGTGAAGTGTCTTCTTGTAATAGATGGCCGTTCCGCCGCCTCGGCGGTCGGGTCTGTCGCTACGAAGAAGAGAGAAAATTTTAATAGAAAGGCCTTTAGTGTCCTTAGTTTTGAGATTAGTTTTGCTGTAGGAGGAGGAAATCGGCTTCACGATTCCAAAGGAAGAGCTTAAGCTCTGGGAGGTTATTTCGCAAACCGCGAATATTAAAGGATAAAAGCGATAAACCCTTAGGTTTGATACGACCGTGAGATTTTGGTAGAGCAAACTGCTCTGTCATTGAAGTTAAGTTAATTAAGTTAACTTAACTTACAACGCTAACAGAAAATTATTATGCTCTGAAAGAGCGAGGAGACGTTCTTGAGGGGACTTCGCAGCGCGCAGTTTGCGTGCTACTACAGTGATTTCCCTAATGTCAATATTCCTAATAGCGGAATACAGTGTTTTATAGTCATCAGCAGTGGGCTCTGATTCTTGGTGGTAGGAGGTTGTCCACGGTGGGTCTGCCTTTTAGGGGCCCCAGGGAAAGACTAGAGGCTGCATAGGCTTGGAGAAGCCCGAAGGGGGCCGAATTATGCCCTGAGGGGCCTAGGGTGACCCTGAGAGGGCCGAGAGAAGCCCTGGATGGGCTGAGAAAGGCCCTGACGGGTCCGTTGGTGGAGGGCCGGGAATGAGCAGTCATTGACCGGCGGTGGAGCTAGCCTACTGGGGCGAGGTTGAGGTGCGCAGGGGCAGCCCCTGTAGTTAGCCGGGTGGCCTGTCTGTTTGCACAGGACACATGCGGGCGGGGATTCGGCGTCTTTGGGCCGAGGGCACTCTTTAGTGTTGTGGGGTTCGAGGCACTTAACGCACCTGGGGGGGGGGGGCGGAGCAGTTGGCCGCCGCATGACCATATAGTTGGCAGCGGTGGCACTGCGCCGGGAATCCGCGCCTATGTGGGGGCTCAACCTTCACTCTCAACAAGCCACACACTGTGCGTTTCTACCGGAAGATGGCTTTTGCCTCCGGTACGTTGGTTAGGATGCCAAGGGCTAGGTTCAACCTCTTGCCCGTTCTACTGTGCATTTTGTGCACGGCTTCTACGGGAAACCTTGGGACTTAAGGTCCTCAAGGATTTTCTCGTTGGTAAATTCAAAGGGGACGCCTCGGATGACGGCCCTAACTTTTTGCTCTTCCGGAAGAGCGTAGGTGTATACGTAGATACTCGTTCAGCTGTGAAGAGCCTGGTGAGTTGTCGGAAGTTCTCGATTGAATTAGCGCCGATTTTGATAGATTCGCCGAGGTTAATGGCATGGTCATATTTGATTCCTGCGTCGTAGCAGGTTTTTGAGAGTTGGGTAAATTTTGCCTTGTCTCTTAGGAAGACAGGGGGTGGGACTTGCTTCTTAGCAAGGACTGGATTACAACGAGAGGCTGGTTTGGACGGTGTGGGGATGTCTAGTGACATAAGTGGGACGGTGGCAGTGGCGGGGCTGCGGGGGCAGAGGTGGCAGCGGGGGCTGCGGAGGTTGTAGGAGCGGCAAGGGCCGCTGAGATAAGGGGGTTGCGTTTTAACGCAGCGCGCTTACCATTGCGCTTGGAATTTACCGTGGTGAATGTAGACTTCCCGGTTCTCCCGGACTCCGATGAGCCGGTGCCTAAAGTGGTGGCGGGCCTCTTCCGGAAGGCCGGTGCAGAGGACTCGGAGCATGCGTACTCCATCTCTAGGGGGGCAAAGGACTCTAGGGGGGCAAAAGAGTTCCTCGTTTCGAGGTATGTCGCGATTACGGGCGGCGGATGGTGTGCCTGAGGGTCAGGGGGGGGGGAGCCTGGGCGGCGAGGACCGTCTCATTGTTATTTAAACCATATTGGTTTATGAGGGCGGCGAGGGACTCAGATATGCTATATGTGGCCATTTTGGGTCAGTAGAGCTAAGCTCGGTAACGATTGGGACGGGTCCCTGAATAAAATTGAAATGAAAATGAAAGAACAGGGACTTGAACGCGAGATGTGCTACGAGACAATATACGTATAACAATATTAACAAAAAAAGCGAAAAAAAGCGGAGGTCAGTCAAACCTCCCTGCCCGAAGACAGGGGGGCAAGAACTGTTAGCGTGAAAGTGACTTACCAGCCTCGACGCTGTTCAGCGTGAGCAAGACAGCGGAGGCGCGAGAGCGAGACAGCACTACCGTACAGGTACGAGAGCGCGGACCACCTGCAGGCGACCGTTCGAGAACGATGCCACCGGCGGAGTGAGCAATGCGTCGACGCTGTACAGCGCGAGCAGGACAGCGGAGGCGCGAGAGCGAGAGAGCACTACCGTACAGGGACGAAAGCGCGGACTACCTGGATGCGACCGCTCGAAAGCGATGCCACAGGCGGAATGACGATATTGACAAAATAAAGATCATCTAATTTCTATAGAAATAAGGATGACATACAAACCAATATTTTGTGATTGTGTAACACAGCCATTCATGATTGTGAATCTAAATGTAGATATGTTTTTATCCCTGAAAACTAAATGGATTTTTTAAAGAATGAGAGTGACAACCAAGCACACAGCCCATCTGATGTTAAGTGGTTGCTGTGGCCCATAGACATCTACATTTACCCTCGATTAAGAATCAAAACGCAGATGTGTTGTCACCCCTGAGGACTAAGATGTAATGCCTCGTTTCCATTATAAAAGGGTCTCCGGACCTCTATACTCACAATACGAAACACAGCAGCATTTAGCTGCTATTTGACGCTGGTTTTCTATGAGAGCTTGGTCCTTCTCCGTTCGAGCCGGCCCATTCGTGCTACAACTATAATATTATTATTAATTATTAAATTAATTATTATTAATCTAATTAATTTTACAATATAAAGGAGTACGGTACGCTACTCACCAAATGAAACAGTTCAAACTGTTATGTAAAATTAATAGTATCTAAAATATTTATTCAAAAGTTAATCACTGGCTTTCTGATCATATTCTATGCATTAAAATAAGAAAGTGAATTCAACGATCATATATACCTAGCCTCAAATGACTTGCTTAAATTTTCATTGAACGAGTAATGGTTATGCGTATTGCCTATCGTCCCGATACACCTACATAATATGGGTCAACTGTTATATAGTCTTGCATACGTATCAATTTTTGCATATTAATTTTTTTTTAATTTTTATGCGTATGTGCATATGTTTAAAAGAAATACAATAATATGATTACGTTACGCCGCATGGTATAATTTAAAAAAGCTCATTTCAACTTAATTAACTTATCAAAATCATAAATTGCAACAAGTGACACTTGTAAGCTGTTTGTAACAATAGGGATTTAAAGATAGATAGATAGAGGTTTTTTTTATAGAATAAGGGCGACAAAACAGCACAGAGCACAGTCCACCTGATCGTTAGTGGATGCTATGGCTCATAGACATCTACATTTATTCTCGATTAAAAATCAAAATGCAGATGAGTTGCAACACTTAAGGACTGAGATGGAATCGTTTCCAGTATAACGGGTCTCCGGTTCTTAACACTTACCATATGAAACACAGCAGCATTAAGCTGCTAGTTTACGCTAGTACCCCGGTCGAGCCGACCCATTCGTGCTACAAACATATTATAGCTGCAGCGTGGTTGTACGACTTAAAAAAGAGATATGCAACGCGTTTACTCCTGTGGTCAGTGGTACTTGACAGCATCGCGATAGCTCATCGTTGACTTACCAATACTTTTAGGAATGTTCTTGCAAAAGTTAAACATGTCGAGGAGGTTAGTAGGTTGCTAGTTTATTTATTGTAGATGGATTCCTAAGATTTTTTTCAAAAGCACAATACTACTACCATTAGAATATATTATGTAGCCGTAATATCAAAATTTTAAATATATTTTTATTCTGGAGATATACATATATTACGTGTATAACTAGCAGAAAAATGATACGTGGCGTACAGAGATTGAAACGAGTGTGTCATATATTAATCGTTGTAGTCTTACAGGCCAATATATGAAAAGTAATATAGAAAAATAATTAACTTTATATGTTACTAATATTATACTAACCACTGTCCGTCACACATCTCATAATCAGTGAGGATAGCAAAATTATAAAACGTTGAACACGATGGACAAACGGTCGGTAAAAAGATCATTTTAACGTCCATGCCAGTAGTTGTTGAGAATACTACACATCAAACTGTGCACAAGAATGCTTACCTCATTTTTTACGTGGAGAAATTTTAATAGGTACCAGAGGGCAACACATAGGTTATGCCTTATGCCGAATTACTACCGGCTAAAATCATACGGTGTTCATCCCTTAAAATTAAATTATGCATGCATCATAAATTGCCCAATACCTAAAAGTACTCGCAAACGAAAAAGCTTCGACGCTTTTACGAGTTAACACAGAAAATGGTATTTTTAATATAGAAGAGGGGGCAACCAAGCATGCAGCTCACCTGATGGTGACTACCGCCGCCCATGAACAACCGCAACACCAGGGGAATTGCAGATGCGTTGCCGGCCTTTTAGAAAGGAGTAAGCTCTTTTCATGACGGTCCCTAAGTCGTATTGGTACGGAAAAGTCGCCGGTGGTAAACAATTTCACAGAAAAGTTGTACGAGGAAGAAAACTCATAGTAAAACTTACAGTAGTGGACCGCCAAGCATCCAGATGGTAAGGATGGTATCGGGAATTTCGACGCGCTATGCGTTCGTGAAATTTGGCGGCTGGAACTAATCCGAACAATTCCTCAAGACAGTCCCCATGGTAGATACGATAAAAAACAACAAGGGATGCAACATCCCTACGCAGCGCCAGTGAATCGAGCTGATCAGAAAGCACTTGGTCGTCAAAGATTCGAATCGCTCTGCGCTGGATGCGTTCAAGTGGAATGAGCTGGCACTGTGTTGCCCCGGCCCAGAGATGAGAACAGTATTCCATGTGAGGCCGGACTTGTGCTTTGTAAAGTTGCAAGCGATGTGCCGGCATGAAATACTGTCTCACGCTACTGAGCACGCCAAGCTTTTTAGGCGCCAATTTGGCATTCCCCTCCAAGTGACCACAAAACTGCACACTATTTGATATGATATGCCAAGTATTCTGATGCTAGTCGAGGCAGCAAGGGGAGTGCCTTCAAACTGTGGAGACACGACAAAGGGGTTCTTTTTAGCAGTTAATGCGCAATCTTGTGTCTTCTGGGCATTGAATTGAACTAGATTTAGTTGCCTGCAATCCGAGACTTTATTAGGCAAAGACTTAACTTCAGACACAAGTTTGTCCCGGTACTCGGCGACATTTTCCGGGAAATAATGGCACGGCCGGTGTATAATTCATCACCAGTGCTGTCATCTGCATAGCAATAAATGTTAACAGTTTGTAACATATCATTGATGTGCAGAAGAAATAGCGTTGATGATAGCACGCAGCCTTGTGGAACATCAGCATTAATAGGCTTGTAATCAGAGCATGCACCGTCTACTACGACCTTAATGCTCCGATTAGCAATAAAGCTAGTGATCCAATAGCATATTTCTCGGGAAGCCCATAGGTAGGAAGCTTCGAAAGAAGGGCTTTATGCCAGACCTGATCAAAGGCCTTCGCTATGTCCAAACTAACGGCCAATAAACGTCAATAAGTAACGTAAACCAAAAGATCACCAGCTGATCGACCACGACGAAAACCAGTCACTAGCTGGTGGTCCACAGGGCACCTCATGAGCTGGCAGTTTGGACAGGAAATAAATGTATTCGTAATTTTGTGAAAATAGGCTTTTAAAATTATTGATTACGTAATTTTTTTTCTTGGAAAATCAAAATTGTCCATAATCTTTTGAATTATTAAAGCAACATATTCTGTGACGTGTACGTTTTTACTTATTATACACTATTAAAATAAATGAAAAATATTCGACGACGTTAAAAAATATACTTGATAGACCGTTTATTATATTTTATGAATTTTATAACAAAGTTTAGTCCTTAGTAAAAGTTGTGAAACGCTATAGACGTCCGGCCAATTATTTCAAAAGGAAGAATAGGCCCATCTAAATATTTTACTCATAACTTTTTCATACAAGAAAAAGTAGCGCATCTGTCATAATACACACGTCATATTAAACACGATGTAACCAGGGTCGGATTTCGTAGTATAATTATCCCAATTGTACCATTATTTCATAGTTTTTGGTACATAGTATCGTAATAATACTAAGCGAAAATACCATAATTTTACCTAAAGTTCGACTTGTATTATTATTGGGTCCTTTTACATTTTAATTTTAACCCTACGATATCGGGAATTGCTGTATTGTACATGAGTACTACGGTTTTTTTTAATAAAATTAGAATTAGCTCCATTTCTGGTTAATCGATACTCGATCGATGCATTTATGTTGCATGCTTGATATAACTATAATGAGGAGCTACCACAATAAAAAATTTATGCTCCAGCAATCGGTTTGAAAAAAGAATTTTAAGATATTTTATGAATCAGATTTTCAGATTCAATTAAACAGATAAGGTCTCTTTTGTACTCTTTTCGTTTTACCCTTATATTAGGTACAAATATTCAAAATTTAACTTACACTAGGTTCTTTAGACAAAAATTAAACAGAAATAAAAATAAAACCGCCAAAAAACGAAACGTATAGATAAACTTGACGCGTGACGCCAAAATCCCGGCACGTGGGAAAAAAGAAACATGAAACGTCAAACGTGATATAATTTTTTTTAAATATATATTATATTTTTATTCTCCATGTACAATATTTTTGAGGGTCTGAATCCAACCCTGGCCTAGTCTTAGTAACGTAAATAACCAAATTGTAAAATAAAACCTTAAAAATGCGTTTAAATAATAATTTAATTGTAACAAAATTAATATTAGGTTATTTACCGATGATACGACATCCCATGTTTTTTTAAATCTTTGTATCGTAATTTTTGCATTCTTTTACCACGCAACTAGACAGATTTGTGACAGGTAAATCTGTCCTGCGCGCGCACTACTGCCGACCGATTGGCGTTGGCCCTAAACTGTTTTAGGGGCAGCGCACTGGTCCCTTTTAGTTGTTCGGTCAGTCCGGTCCTTACGCTAGTAATAATATTTAAGTCAGCAACAGTCAGGGCGCGTTCCCACTATGTCGTAACGACTAATTTATCGTTCGACGACTGTCGTCTCTACCTGTTCCCATTATAACGATTGTTTGTCGTCAACATTTTTTATCGTTTAGCGACTGTCGTATCTAGCTGTTCCCATTGGATCGCTCAGATCGCTCGCATCATCAGCAAGCTACAAATCTAGTCGCCTCTGCGTTCGCTTGGTGATTACTAGTGCGTTTACTCTCCTGAGTTCAATGGACGAAGATGAAATTTTAATAATGTATTACTTTTTGAAAAGAAGGAAAATGAAGCAAGAAATGAAAAGAAAGTACTGGGTACATCCAATGTTAATGAAAAGAATTCCATTAGGATTATGTCAGAGTTATATAGAAGAATTAAAAAGTGATGATGGAAAGTTTTATGAGTATTTAAGAATGACTGTCTCCACCTTTGATAGCCTACTGGCACGACTTGCAGATAATCTTAGAAGAGAAAACACACATTTCAGAAATTGTATAAGTGCCGAAGAAAGACTAGTGATAACTTTAAGGTAAGTAAATAAAATGAAAATTCTTTATTAATGTATACATTTATTTATTTAGAGATTTATTTTAGAGTTACACGTTTTATAAGTAAAGACATCTTTAAATTATATATTGTCAAAATTAAAAGAATCTTGTGTGCTATCAGACAAATTAGTATAGACTGAATTTGGTGATGCAGCCGGTTCCATAACTTGAATGCTAGTCGAAGTTGATGCACCTGGATCTTGTGTAAAATATCCTGTCGGTTGTGATAAATGGTTTTGGTAGTCACCATAGTTTGCATAAGTATCATATAAATTATTACGAAGGCGTTTCTTTTTAATTTTTTCAATCAGTTGCATAATACCCGTTTGGAATTCAAAATTGTCATCATTGTCAAATGATGCCAAAGATGGTAAAATTCCTTTAATAAAGGACACATGTGGGTGTTCTTGATTATTTAATTTATAATCTAGAAATTGTGACATTTTATCATCTAATGTGTCAGTCTTAGTTTTCTTTTGAGTAGAAGGTGCTGCATCACTTAATGTATCAGAGATAGAATTATTAGGCTCATTAGATGAATCAGAGGTCATACGGGGCTCAGTAACTTTTAATAAAAAAGACAGCTGATTCTTATAAACATACGGCCTAGTAGTTTTTGCGCCTGCACCAGATCGCTTTTTTTCTTTTTCATTTTTCAGGGATCTCATAAATGCATCTCGAATATGTGTCCACTTTGTAGATATCTGTGTAGCTGTAAAAGTAAAATAGACTTAAAATTAAAATTTGTTTATGTATAGATTTAACATTATATGTATTAACATATAATCAGTCTAATACGTAGTCAAATTATTGTTCACGCAAACATCTGCACGTTTTTCAGAGTTTAAAAAACTATACTAAGATCGAGTTTTTCCACTAGTATCCCCGGATGTTTCCGTGAACAAGTAAGGGACTACGTATTAGACTGATTATATGTTTATACATAATTATAATGTTAGGGCATTGGTCCTCGAATATAAGCGTATTATAATAGCTGTTGTATTTATTTACAGATATTTGGCGTCGGGATGTTCGTTTAAACAACTGCATTATAATTTTAGAGTGGGAATGTCAACCATCAGCAAAATAATCAAAGAAACGTGTTCTGTTATTTGGAGCGTATTAAGTGCAGAATATTTAAAGTTGCCCAATACCGAAGAAGAATGGAAAGCGATCGCTGAAGCTTTTAAAACGAAAGCAAATTTTCCTCATTGCCTCGGTGCGATGGACGGCAAGCACATAAGGATTACAAAGCCAATAAATAGTGGTTCTATGTTTTTTAACTATAAGGATTATTTTTCTTTTATTTTATTTGCAATTGTTGATTCAGAATACCGTTTCATTTACGTTAGTATTGGTTCATACGGAAAAGAGTGTGATTCATCTATCCTAAAACAATCCAATTTTTGGAAGAAACTAAATGATGGTACTTTAAATATACCAAGACCCACGCCATTACACGAAAATATGCAAGAAGAAATACCATATGTATTTGTTGGAGACGAAGCCTTTACATTGTCACAAAATTTATTGCGACCTTATGGCGGTACTCATTTAGACAATAAGAAAAAGATATTTAATTACCGTCTAAGCCGCGCGAGAAGATATGTTGTATGCGCTTTTGGTATCTTATCCAATAAATGGAGGATCTTGCATAGACCATTGGATGTATGTGCAGAAACAGCTATTGAAGTTGTAAAGGCTTGTACGGTATTACATAATTTTTTAATAAAAAAAGACGCTATATACTTGGAGAATACCCCAACCGTTATGCCCCTGGTAAACATGCCTGCAACATAGCTGCGTTTAAACGAAGGTGGTGAAAACGCAGTGCGCTTACAATTTTCCGACTATTTTGTATCTGAAATAGGCTCCGTACCTTGGCAAAACATTACAGCACATGTATCATAATAAATAAAAAGTTTCAGAAACTTACCGAAATCTTTTTTTTCCTTTTCCTCCAACTTGTCAAAATTAGGTTCAAAAACGCAACAAATTTCTCTCCACGCGGCTAATTTCAAACCTTTGTCTTTATAAATGTCTAAAGTTTTGTCCCAAAGGACAGCCCTTTGTTCCACAAGTGGAATTAAAACTTCCGGTGTTATATTATTAGCCATTGTTATACGTCCACCATGCGCAGGAGTCTGACAAGTTCTAACACGCACAAAGCAAACCGAGTACAGACGCGAGGGGCGCGCGGGTGCGAGAGGGAAGGGAAAACACGTGTTCGTCTACCGAATAGAACACGAGTTGCCGTCCACGAATTTTTTATCGTTTTACGACTGCCGTGCTTGCCGTTCCCACTGTCACGATAAAGTGTCGTCACTGCAAAAACACGACACTTAAAACTACACGATTATCTGTCGTCACGACACGGTGGGAACGCGCCCTCAGGCGACATTGCCGGACGCATTGTCCGGCAATGTCGCCGACTGCGTAGGTATTTACGCGGCTAGCGTTCTTGTGTGGTTGTCACAAAATGTAAACAAAATTATTTTGGATATTATAATGCTGATTATTAACATAATGTAAATACTTATAAGTTAAAAACGTTTATTGAACAAGATCATTTTTAGTACTACATGAAAAAACACATTTAGAAGTGTTGCACTGCCACATATTTTCGTGACACTTTCTTTTTATAGCTGTTTTCGGTTTTCGAATATTAAATTTAGTTATGTAATGTATTCGCATTCGAATAAATAATTTCATCAACAAAAAAATGTGGGAATCATAAGCATGGCTGTCATTTTAATTCAATTTTACTTAGGAACTCATATAACTATAACAGCAATTCACCATTCTAGTTTTTATATTTTTCGAAAACGGCACTTAAAATTAGTTGAATAAATACTATAAAACTTGCTCGCTCCAACCGCAAGTATTGTCTATCAGACTCAGTGAAGTGCGATAACACAAGGTCAACCCACCCCCTGCTCCTCAGTAC
The DNA here is from genome assembly GCA_036936625.1 of Parnassius smintheus behrii. Taxonomy (NCBI): domain Eukaryota; kingdom Metazoa; phylum Arthropoda; class Insecta; order Lepidoptera; family Papilionidae; genus Parnassius; species Parnassius smintheus. The sequence goes on from JAUPFT010000007.1 coordinate 36,259,301, forward strand.
CCCCAACGTTTTTCTGAACAAGTACAATCGTTCACCAACTGTACGGTTTTTAAACTGCGTTAATATCGTCAACTAAATCACAAGAAAACCGTTTGGATCTTACAATTTAATTTAGCTTTTTTATGTTTTTTTTTTATAATCTCTTTGAAATAATACAAACATAACAACTTTTTTATTTATTCAAGACAAGTAGTACTTTAAATAAAAATGTTGAGAGCTTCCTCGTTTCCACCAATTCTTCAAAAGCCAAATTATTACGAATATGACCGATTTATGTTCCAATAACATAATTTCATTTAACATCGCACAAACTAAAAGAAATAAATGAGGCTATTAACGTTATGACGATTTCTAAGTTTAAAAAAAATATATTGGTCTGTACAACCAAAAAAAATATTAGGATAGAAATAAGGGAGTACAGAACTCCACTACCACTACTATGCTTTGAATTTAACGAGAGGTCCTTTAGAAACTAGTAACATAATATAAATAATGCTACAATAAACCCCCGCATAGTTTTTAAATTAAAATGCTTTTTCGTTAAAATGACTCTAATCAAAAGCTACTTCTTTTCATCAAAATATTGCTGAAGTTTTCGGTAAACTAGACTTGATTGTAGTAAGTCTAAATAAACCAGCTATTAGTTACAAATATACTTAAATCATTTGCCTTACAGTGACCTTTATTAAAAGAGGTGAAGAAAGTTAAGTTGCAAGGTGTTCAGTTAGCGTTATTCTGCTCCACACCAATAGAAAGACGTGGCAGACTATGTATAGTATAAGCTTATAATAGAAAATACAACTTCTAATGATTTAATGATTATGAAAGAATACATGACTCAACAATTTGAAGGTTGTTAAATTGAAATCAGTAACTGTAATCTTATAATTTTATGCATAAATCAAACATCTAATTCAGACATACATATTTTCCAAAAAAAAAATTATTATTAAAATTATCAAGAGGGAATAGAAAACGAACAATCATTCCAGGATATTCATATATAGACACTATGAAGGTTAGTAAATTTTCTTTGTTTTTCGTCCTTTGTATTATTTTGTTTTAAGAAATGCAATAAAGAATAAGTAAAATAAAAAATACTCTAAAAAGCTAAAAGACGTATTACTAAATTTTGATTTTACACATCACATAAATTAGCAGAATGTCACAGGCTAAACTCGTGTCAATAAACAAATGCGTAAGAATTATTATTATTATTGTTATTTTTAAGTTTGAAAGGAAGTAATTAGCAATAATGTGATTACAAATTACTACCGAACTAATTAATTAATTACTAATTAATAACGGATGCCATCTTTTGTAAATTTGACGTAGCAGGTCTATTTTTTCAACAGAATACTGAACAGACAGACTTCGATTCAGCCGCGCAACTCAATTAGTTTAGTAAGTAGTGCAGCTGAAATTAGTTTTAGTATTATTTAGGCGGCGGCCCATGTTGTTCTAATGTTTTAATAATAATTTGGTAGCATTCTAAGTAAATAATTCTGAAATTCCTCTGGTGTTGCGGTTGATCATGGGCGGCGGTAGTCACTTAACATCAGGTGAGCCGCATGCTCGTTTGCCCCCTCTTCTATAAAAAAAAAGTAATTAGAAATAACAAATGGCCAAGCCGCTATACGCCGAATGTACAGTAACGTGAATAAATATTGGTTTTGACCGAAAATAGAAATTGAAGCAAAGGATATTGTTGGACGTGGCAATAAAAATGTCAAACTTATAGATACTCTATTTCGATAAAATTACCGATGGTTATGGCAACTACGCCTTCCTAAGCATTCGAAAAATTTTCTTGACCCTCGAAACTGACAATAATAATTATTACTTAATATCGATATTCCGTAGGTCATCTGGCAACACGCACTGGTTGTACAGCTTAGTTTTCAGGTTTTGAGGTATACCTGACGAGAAGATGTGTCGTAATTTCCCGAACGCCGCCCAGCCGAGTTGAATCAGTCGATTGACCTCTTGGTCGAAATTGGACAACCAGTCCAGTGCGTGCCACCAGTGCGTGTTTCCAGTGATGACCTACGGAACTGAGACGTGGTCATTCGTTGTTGGCCGTATGAGGACGCTCAAAGTCGGTCAGCGAGGTATGAACAGGGCTATGCTCGGAGTTTCTCTGCGAGATAGACTCAGAAATGAGGATATCCGCGGTAGAACCAGAGTGGCCGACATAGCCCAACGGATTAGTAAGCTGAAGTGGCAATGGGCCGGCCATATAGCTCGAAAAACCGACAACCGTTGGGGAAAAAAGGTTCTCGAGTGGCATCCTCGTACCGGTAGGCGAAGTGTAGGGCGCCCCCCACTAGATGGCGTGACGACCTAGTAAGACATGCAAGAAGTCGATGGATGCAGGTGGCTCAGGACCGTGCTTTGTGGCATACCTCGGGAGAGGCCTATGTAGCAGTGGACCTGTAAAGGGCTGTAATGATGATGATGATGATGATCGATATTCCAGTGTGAGTTGAGTAAATACGCCGAAGCGTATCCCTTGGCTTCCAGGAAAAGTAAATAGGTAGCTAGACAATGTGTCAGTTAATAATTAAATTCTAAAATGTGCGCAAGCAAATTGCAACTGACAAGGGTACGAAGTTTCTCTCAGGCAACTTCAAAGTGGTATATAAACCTCAAAAAAATTTCAATTAGATTCTGCAGCGTACCACCATCAAATCACCAGACTACTCAAAAACTGATCAAATACCGATCTCCTTTCTTACGCATTCAAGCGGAAAATCGTCCAGATACTTTGAGTATATACCTACCCTTTTGAAGTTTTTCATTCAGTTGCTTTCAGAATCGAAGTTCATGCCATTTAATCTTGTGTTGAGTATAAAATGATCTTATTATTCTTTTATTACATAAAATGATATTGTGAATATAAATACCGTATCTAGTCCTAACAAAAGACAACTAGACAAAACTGACTAAAAGTAAAATAGAGATAATATTAAAACATGATTCAAACGAAAACCCGATTACATATAACCCTAATTATTACGTCCTATTCCGTAATAAAGATCGCAACTCCGAAATTGTATATCAGCCGGAGCAGCGAATATTTATAAAAAAAAAAACCGCTAAGAGTCGTCAAAATGCGTAGCGTAGCGATTATGGCAAATCTTTCCAACATTGGAAGATGTTTTTGATTTGTTTGAGATTTAATGATTTAAGAGTGAAGAATAAGGTGGATTATAAGTTAGTGCCGTGTAGTGGCGGTTAAGAATATCCTCTACCCCATATCTTCCCGTGGGTGTCATAAAAGGCGACAGAGGGAAACAGGCAGGAGATGGGCAGCAGCATCTTCCTGATAACAGCAACTGTACTAAAAAAAAACTGCGGTTGCCAACCCGCTCGCCAAGCGTGGCAACTATGGCAATATACCCCCCATGAACAATTACACAAATAGACGGCCCCCAGTTCCCGGCGGCCCCGCTAATCCTGGCTACGGTGGCGACCATGGTAACGGCGGGCCAGGGGGTGCTAAGAATCTCCGATGGAGGTTCGGTTGCCACCTACGACGACTCGACCTGGCAACATTTAACGCACGCAAACTGAGGACTGACGAGAAGATCCTGGAGTTGGAAGAAGAGATAGACAAGTTGCGCTGGAGTATTATAGGATTATCCAAGGTCCGAAGAGAGGGGGAGGACACGGTGATTCTCGAATCCGGCAACTTGTTCTATCACCGGGAGGGCGACCATCTGTCCCAAGGAGGTGTCGGATTTATCGTCCACAAGTCTCTCGTCAACAACGTTGTAAAGATTGGGAGTGTGTCGACGAGGGTCGCGTACCTGATACTCAGAATCACCAAACGGTATTCGCTGAAGGTCATACAGGTTTACGCACCAACCTCGGCACATCCCGATGAGGAGGTGGAGGAAATGTATGAGGATATTTCCAAAGCCATGCATGCCTCCAAAACCCACTACACGGTGTTAATGGGAGACTTTAACGCAAAACTAGGCACAAGAGAAAGCGGTGAGCTGAAGTTAGGGAAATTTGGAGTAGGGCAACGGAACCGAAGGGGCTAGCAGCTGGCCGACTTTATGGAGAAAGGGGGACTCTTTATGATGAACTCTTTCTTCCAGAAGCGGCCCCACAGGAAGTGGACCTGGTCGAGCCCCGACGGTTCGACAAAAAATGAGATTGACTTCATTATGACGACCAGACGCCAACTGTTCAGTGATGTCTCAGTGTTCGCAAGGGTGAAAACCGGCAGCGATCATCGAATGGTTAGAGGCACACTGAACCTAAACGTTAAGTTGGAGAGGTCTCGTCTAATGAAGTCAACGCTCCGTCCCCCTCGTGCTCTAATCCAGAATCCCGAGACTTTTCAGCTCAAGTTACGTAACCGCTTTCAGTGCCTAGAAGATTGCAATGCAGTGGACGATATGAATGACAAACTCGTGGAAACTGTCCATGCGGTCGGAGCGAAGTTCTGCAAGACCCGCCGCAGAAGAACACAAAAACTCTCCAATCACACTCTTAATCTCATGGCTGTTAGACGGGAGATGAGGCTGCAATCGTCAACAGATTTGACAGTATACAGGCATCTGAACAGACAGATCTCCAAATGCATGCGGCGAGACTTACGTAACTTTAATACTGCTCGTATTAAAGAAGCGATCGAGCGTAACCAGGGCTCCAAAGTCTTTGCCAGAGACCTGTCTGCCAGAAAGAGCCAACTGTCAAAGCTGAAGACTGAGTGTGGCAGCATCGTTTCCGGGACACCTGAGATTTTGAGTGAGATTGAGAGGTTCTATGGGCAGCTGTACACATCATCGTTGGAGCCAAACGCAAGTGTGAGTAACGATCCAAGAGCAAGTCTTACCGGATACTATTCCGATGATATCCCGGACGTCAGTCTGAGCGAGATTAGAATGGCTCTTCAGCACCTTAAAAACGGCAGTGCCCTAGGCGAGGATGGAATTACAGCGGAGCTTCTGAAAGCGGGTGGAACACCGGTACTTGAAGTCCTTCAGAAGCTCTTCAATTCCGTCCTCCATGGTGGCACTACTCCGGAGGCGTGGAGCAGAAGTGCGGTGGTCTTGTTCTTTAAGAAAGGCGACAACGCTCTCTTGAAGAACTACAGACCGATTTCCCTTCTGAGCCTCGTCTACGTGCTGTTTTCGAGAGTCATTACGAATCGTCTCGCACGCAGACTCGAAGACTTCCAGCCTCCCGAACAAGCCGGTTTCCGAAAAGGCTTCAGTACCATAGACCATATACATACCCTGCGGCAGATTGTACAGAAGACCGAAGAGTACAATCTGCCACTTTGCCTGGCGTATGTGGACTATGAGAAAGCCTTTGATTCCGTCGAAATTTGGGCGGTGCTACAGTCCCTTCAGCGGTGCCAAGTTGACTGTCGGTATATCGAAGTGCTGAAGTGTTTGAACAGTAGGGCTACGATGGCTATCCGAGTACAGAACCAGAGCTCGAAACCTATCCAACTGCAGAGAGGTGTAAGACAGGGTGACGTTATATCCCCGAAACTCTTCACCGCTACTTTGGAAGACGTTTTCAAGCTACTGGACTGGAAAGGATACGGTATTAACATCAATGGCGAGTACATCATCACCTTCGATTTGCCGACGATATAGTCCTTATAGCAGAATCGCTGGAGGACTTAAGCACTATGCTCAATGACCTCAATAGTGCCTCCCAACGGATAGGTCTTAAGATGAACATGGACAAAACAAAGATCATGTTTAATGTCCATGTCACACCTATGCCGGTAGTTGTTGGGAGCACTATGCTCGAAGTTGTTGACGAGTACGTTTACCTGGGACAAATAGTCTGACTAGGTAAGTCCAACTTCGACCGAGAGGTCAATCGACGGATTCAACTCGGCTGGGCAGCGTTCGGGAAATTACGACATATCTTCTCGTCAGGTATACCTCAATCTCTAAAAACCAGATTGTACAACCAGTGCGTGTTGCCAGTGATGACTTACGGATCTGAGACGTGGCCCTTCACTGCTGGCCGTATGAGGACGCTCAAGGTCGCTCAGCGAGCTGTGGAGAGGGCTATGCTCGGAGTTTCTCTGCGTGATAGACTCAGAAATGAGGATATCCGCAGTAAAACTAGAGTGACCGACATAGCCCAACGGATCAGTAAGCTGAAGTGGCAATGGACCGGCCATATAGCTCGAAGAACCGATAACCGATGGGGAAGAAAGGTTCTCGAGTGGCAGCCTCGTACCGGTAGGCGTAGTGTACCCCCCACTAGACGGAGTGACGACCTGGTAAGATATGCAGGAAGTCGATGGATGCAGGTGGCTCAGGACCGTGCTTTGTGGCATTACTTGGGGGAGGCCTATGTTCAGCAGTGGACTTGTGAAGGGCTGTAATGATGATGAATGATGATAAGTTAGATATTGTCTATTTAGCCTCATATAATCTTTGATCTTATCTTATCTTTGAATCTTGATCTTTCCCCTCATCTATAAATAAATTTAATGAAAATTCAATGTTAGTGTTATCCTTGTCAGCAATAAGAAAGAAAAATAAAAATAAAAGATGTTGGTTTTGCCTCTTACAATGAGAGCTATAAGAAGTGTTTAAGTTAGTGTTTAGGTTCATAACTTTAATACGTGTGTGTACCTTTACAAACATGTAATGTTTTTTATAATGTAATTTAATATTAGTTTAAATTTAAATTATAAAATAATCTTATACCAGTGACTGGTTTGTTTGTCCTGGTATAGATCTATTTATATAACATAACAGCTCAAGGGATAACCTATTCACGAAGAACTGATCACCAATGAGTAAGGAAAGTTCTCCAGTGGCAGTTTTGTACCGATAAGTGGAGTGTAGGATGAGCCCGAATCCCTCCCCACCCCCACAATATGGTACTAACCACATAAGGGTATTGGTTTTAAGCTCACCTGTGTTCTTGACAATTATTACCGTTATGTATAATTAGTGGATTGAACAAGACTGATAAACAAGAAATAGGTACCTCACCGGACGTATGGTATAATGGTTTCTCCTCAAGAAGGCGTTTACTCCGGCTACACCTCATTACCTCGTACTTTATCCTCTTTTAAACAAACAAATAACGATTCAAGAAGAAAACGGAACAATGACAATTCAAATAATTTGAATTGTCATTTTTCTTTATTCTTCCTACAACCGGGAGAGTCCGATGTCCATCAATTGGATTCCTACGCGTTGATAATTGAAGAAGAAGAACACGAAGAATGATTCTAAGATTACAACAACGATTGATTTGTTAGCTTTTTAACAACGTAAGAACTACCTTGGAGCTAGAAATTATAACTTTTTAAACAATAAAAAAACGTTCAGATATGCTTGAGACTTCTTTTTGCTACAAAAACTTTCTTTATGACAGATCCCAAAAGTACCTAAATAAATTTTACAATAACAAATAGCATAAAAACATTACGTGTATTATAATTAAGTTAATTTATTTTTTGATACAAGATCACATCTTTGCGACTTTAAATTCCATCAAAATAAAATTGTCCCTTGGGAAGCATCTATTCAGGCTCATTTTGAAATAAATAAAATGAGCTAAAATTTTCTGTCGTCACATTTTTTTTTTGGCAACGCAATGAACCACATTTTTTACTTACATTATCAGACTTTTTACTTACATTAAGCCAATAACATTTTTTTTTTACTTACTGTAAGTCAATAAGATTTTTTACTATAGTAGAAAACAGTGACGTCTTAGGGTAACAAAAACCAATTCACCCTTGCATTACGCAGATTGTACTCCGATGGCAAGGCAGACGAAGCAAACCGATTGGTTAGAATATAATACATAATATAGACAACAAAGGTAGAGGTATAACGGTAGAGATTCACCGACCATCTAATTGTCCGATGGTGAAAAGGTGTGGGAGTAATTAAAATATGTAGTTCCTGCGGGAGTAATTAAAATATGTTCTGAATGTATTTACCTTTTTATATGTATTTATTTTATAAACACAAATACTTTATAATTGACAAGATTAAACATATCGATCGAAAGTGTTACGGAGAACACGGTTGCCTCCACCTGGTGGCAGGTGGATGTTATGGCCCATAGACGTCTTATCTATTAAGATTGAAAATGCATATGCGTTGTCACTCCTGAGGACTAAATTGGAATGCCTCGTTCCTAGTAAAAAGGGTCACCGGTTCTCGATCGTTCTCGACCAACACAAAACGTAGCAATATTGAGCTGCCATTTTACACTGGTATTCTGTAATTTAATTTACGCAAACAATCAATCATTTTCGCTTTGATTTTTTAAGTAAAGAATAATACCGGAAAAGTAAAACAGGCCAGGTATAATGTTAGAAAAAAGGAACAGGCATATTAAGTCCCCAAATCCTATAATTTGCGTGACACGTAAGCTTAAAGGCTTTAAACCAAAATCAGGGCTTCGCCAGTTATTATATACGAGTACCTTTGTTTTTTCGGCGTTTCGCACCTTTAACGTATTTTCCATCGCCTATCTGGGTTATTTATATCTTGTGTATAACAAAAGATATTTATCCAGAATCTGACTAGGTTTTAAAACTTTTGGAAGTTTTTGAAAATCTAAACTTGAAAACGAGATCGTACAACCTGTGCGTGTTGCCAGTGATGGCTTATGAATCTGAGACGTGGTTCTTCATTGCTGTATGAGGAAGCTTAAGATCACCCAGCGAGTTACGGAGAGGGCTATACTTGGGGTGTCTCTGTGGGATAAAATTATAAATGATGATATTTGCAGTAGAACCAGATTGATCGACATAGCCCAACATATTAGTAAGCTGAAGTGGCAATGAGCAGCCATATATCTCGAAAAACAACAACCGATGGAGAAGAAAGGTTCTCGAGTGACAACCTCGTACCGGTAGGTGAAATGTAGGGCGAGTCCCCAGTAGATGGAGTGACGACTATAAGACATGAAGGAAGTCGATGGATACGGGTGGCTCAGGACCGTGCTTTGTGGCATTCCTAGAAGGAGGCCTATATTCAGTAGTGGACTTTTGGAGTGCTGTAATGATGATTTTCTGAGTGTTGTAAGAGGAGATTATACGAAGAGACTGAGAGATATGACCAAACGGCTGTGTGACCTCTGACAGGGCAGCATAACCATCGCATATATGTCAGACATGAAATATCCAGAACGGTCACAAGGTGACGTAACAAATGTGGCGATCATGGCAAATCCTTCTTACAATATTACAGAACAACTGTTCCTTCGTTAGACATATTTTGATTATTTTTTAAATAAAACTATTATAAAATTTATTTATTTTATTCAATGTTTTATGCACATGGATATTTAACCCGGAATAATTTTATTTACAGGACTCACAAAAACTTTGCTCCGATGGACCGAAGCGAAATGACTGGTTTTTGATGATGTTAATGCTGTTAGGCTTTTGGCTTTAATAGCTTCATAGGTCTCAGCTGCAGCAAAACGGTGAGATTAATTTGTTTACAATGAACTAAAAAGTATTTGAAGAGTAGAATGTAATATTACACGGTACAACACAATCAAAAACTCAAAATACTTCATCATTTTAATTGCGGTTTCTAGTATCCAGTATTACTAAAGATAATATGATACAGCCGATAAAGTACTTAAAAGCTCCCTAATTTCAACAGTTCACTAAATAAATTCCTTTGTACGTTCTAAATATTAATTAACGTTTGATCGAAATGTAAAGATTCAATTACCGAATTTGTACCGAATATACGTTCTCCACGATAAATACTATCATTAGTCATGTACCCCAATTTCGAAAATACCTTTTCCGGTTAATACCGACACTTTATTTAACATGTCACTCCTATCCTTAACATTATACATACATAATATTATATAATTACGAAGCAGGAGGGAAAATTTAACAGTAACATAAGCAATACGGGTTAGATTCCCGCAGGCACCAATGAAATTGATGGTTCCAATCTAAGTAATAATATACCACATGTTCGGCGAAGAAGGAAATTTCGTGAGGAAATCTCGTGAGGAAACTCCAGAATATTACTTGTACTTTTTTCCATATTAAATGATCCATCTTCGCCTTCTTATCTTAAGAGTAAATTTCATTATCTTTCTTCATCTCATGATAGGGTCCTACGCTCTTCTTCTAACAACAAAATCTGTACTCCAGTTCACTTCACCGAGTTCTATGGTAACTCCTTCACAGTTCAGGCTACACGCCTTTGGAGCTCCTTGCCCGATGACATCAGAAAAGCTCCCAATAAGTACGCTTTTAAAAAGTTGGTCCGTGATCATTTCTTAAGACAATGCATTTTACATGACTCATCAATTTAATATGTATTGCCAAACAGACGTATATATTCATAGTCATTTGTATATACTAATTATGTATGTATTTAAATATATATATACTTGTATGTATATCCATTTATTTATATATTTGTATATATGTAAGGATAGATCATATATGTATAGTTTATTTATTAGTAGTTTGTATATATTATGTAGTTAATTATCATTTGTATAGTGTTCTCTTATTGCCACACCTACATCAAATTCTCACCACTCCATGGGTTGACTGGTAGAGAATGCCTCAAGGCATTAAGTCCGCCCTTTGTATTCTTTTGTTTAAGGATGCAATAAAGAATAAAATAAATAAATAAATCTGCATGTTTGAAAAATAAAATATTTTGAGGACATATTAAGCCACTAATATGCAGTGCTTCCATCTGTCCGTTAGTCAAAATTTCTTTCTCAGGAGCGGGTAGAGATATAAAGTTAAAATAATGATTAAATAATAAAATTTATGATCCCTTTTAGGTGTGAATAGTCACACTTTTTTCCTTTACAGTTCAAGCTACACGTCTTTGGAACTCCTTACCGGATGATATCAGAAAAGCTCTAAATGAGTTTGCTTTTAAAAAGTTTTTTTTAAACGTTACCCTTACACTAGGATTTTCTCCTGTATCGTAGGGGCAGTTTACAAACATAAATTGCACAAGAACAAACATCCAGAGCCGGAACAATTATTTGCAGGCCATACAAATACTTGTTCCGTGCGGGATTCGAACCCGCGACCCGCAGCGCAGCCACTCATTGCTATGCCACTGCGCCACGTAGTCGTCTTGATGCGTATTAAAGTCTCCAATGAGCACTTATGGCTTGCCTGAACCTGGAAGGAACCTTTAAGGATTTCTTCTGTTTCGGCATGAGGTTTTGTCCAAGAGAATATAATAACAACTAATGACAAAAATCTGCGATTGCCAACCCACCTGCCAAGCGTGGCAACTATGGCAAATATCCCCCATATGAGGGAATCTATGAGAAGGACTATGTTCAGTAGACTTTTAATAGGCTATAACGGTAACGGTAATGGTCTCAGTTTGGTCCTTTATGAAGTTGAGTTGGCTTAGTTACTCTGGTAAATATTCATTCTACCAAGTCTCTTTGTTAGAATGAATATTCACCCAAGAAATCTAAAGCCACTTCATATTATTTATTTAGAACCCCTTTCATCATGAAAGAATTTAAAACAGGTTAAAGGGCATAAAATCTTGGAATCCAACTTTGGAAATCCACCATATTGAATTTAAAGTGGCAACGCAAAATTTGAAATCCAACTCGTGGGGGTTACATAAGCAACATAATCCGCTATTTTTGTGTGTCCACTGTCCACTATATTTTTTCTCATCCCTAATAACCCCTTATATTATATATTAAAAACCCCTACATTTGACATACCATGCGAGTCCTTAGAAAATAACTAGGCCGCCATCTCGAGATGTCCGCCAAATTGGATTTAGTATGGCGTCAATCAGCTAACTGTAACTAACTGTATATAAAAAAAAATTTTTATTTTAAAAATAAAAAAATAAAAAGAAACTTTTGATTAATGTTCAAGATCATCATTTAAAAAAATCGATAAACTTTTAATACATATTTATTTGTAAATAGGATGCAGTTTGGCATTTTCTATATAATTTGCATGCGAAATTTGGAAACGATTGTAACACAATCGTTTCCAAATTAAAACACATCTCGTGTTGACATTAATACGTGTGAATTTACTTGTTAGTGACATTTTGGTGGCTACGCGGGCTCCGCCCACTCCCCCGTTCTATTATGTATGTATTATAATATTCTATGTGGGATACAATTATAGCTTACAGCGTTTGTGTTTCGTAATTCTTAACCGTTACGTTACTTTTTTATCGTTTTACCTTCTTCACCAGCCCATAAAAGTACACTGCTAGATGTGGGCCTTTTCCGGTTGTAGAGAGAATTTGTCTTATTTTTATTCCTTATTCTTCTTGACGATCGCAATGTAATGTGACTTTGTTGCCCGTTGCTGATCTGAATATTCTGATCTGGCGTAAATGACATGATCATACTACCAGCTACACAACAACATTTCCCTTAGGCGCTCTTTACGGCATCCATGAGACAGATTGTCCTACGTCACCACTAGGCGAGATAAAATTATTAAATTACTGCTTAAATGATATTTATCATATCATCATCATTATCATCATTACAGCCCTTCACAAGGCCACTGCTGAATATAGGCTTCCCTCAAGTAACACCACAAAGCACGGTCACCTGCCACCTGCATCCATCGACTTCCTGCATGTCTTACCAGGTCGTCACTCCATCTAGTGGGGGTCGCCCTACACTACGCCTACCGGTATGAGGCTGCCACTCGAGAACCTTTCTTCCCCATCGGTTATCGGTTTTTCGAGCTATATGGCCGGCCCATTGCCACTTCAGCTTACTAATCCGTTGGGCTATGTCGGACACTCTGGTTTTACTGCAGATATCCTCATTTCTGAGTCTATCAGGCTGAGAACTGGGTGACCTTGAGCTTCCTGATACGGCCGGTAGTGAAGGACCACGTCTCAGATCCGTAAGTCATCACTGGCAACACGCACTGACTATGCACTTTAGTTTTCAGAGATTGAGGTATACCTGACGAGAAGATGTGTCGTAATTTCCCTAACGCTGCCCAGCCGAGTTGAATCCGTCGATTGACCTCGCGGTCGAAGTTGGACTAACCTAGTCGGACTATTTGTCCCAGATAAACGTACTCGTCAACAACTTCGAGCATAGTGCTCCTAACAACTACCGGCATGGGTGTGACACAATCTCAAACATGATCTTTGTTTTTTCCATGTTCATCTTAAGACCTATCCGTTGGGAGACACCGTTGAGGTCATCATTACACCATTTATCATATAAATGAAACATATTTAATAATTTTAAATGTAACATTTAAAATTATTTTCAATTTCAAAAATGTTACATTTAAAATTATTTTTTTAAATTGAATGGCTATTAATACAATATCTGTCATTTAAGTTTGTTCCAATGGATTCAAGCTAACTAATTCACAGAGTTTGAGGTAAAATATTTGCTTCTATTAGTTGAGTAATTATTTTCTAAACACGTTAGAAGTTATGTTTGACATTTTGAGAATACGAAGTGGCTTTTAATAAGGTATCACGGCTAACGTAATAATCCTATGGTAGACATGTATTAATTGTTGATGTAATATTACAATAGTGATATCGCTAGAGTTAAATCGCTAATATTACGCTTTACTCGAAAGTTACGGTCACAATGGCACAATTACGCGTTATTACATCACCATAAGCGTGCTATCTGTGATGTTATGATACGTAGTCGAAGCGACGTACGATATGCTGAGTCGAATTGGTATCGTTTGGTCGTGATTTAGCTGTTTTTATATATAATAAATACTCAAGTAGCAAATGAAATTACAGTCCACCAGATAGTAAGTAGCTACTGTAGTCAATGTACACCAACACCGAACTTCAAACAAGGCTTCAGGCAAGGCTTTTGATGCATTGTCAGCTCTGAGTACTAAGGTGAAACACTTCCCAGTCTATAATTATACTGGCACTCTATTACCTTCTGACTGGTACAAAGCTGTGCAAGCACTGCACAGCTGATGGCTGAAATAGTAGTGTTTATGAATGTTAATGTGATAATATTATATATAACTTAACATTTATAAATACTCGCTTTCATACAATTACATCAAAGAGAATTAGAGGGTGGAAAAAACTATTATTACTTATGTAAAATTTAAGGTTATAACGTATTGGTTTCCTTATATTTTTATAGAAATAACGGTTAACCTACTAGCATATAATTTACCTCATGAGAAGCGAATATTTCCCTCAATAACCATCTTTAATCAATTTTGAATTACCAGCTGCAAGCTCGGTTGCCTAGGTACTTTTAACCTTACAACTGTGTACTGTCAAAAGCCGCACTTGTCAGATGTGTGCAACCGGCTCCCGGTCGCAACACATTCAGGGCTTGTGGAGGGCAATTATTTCATACCAATTGGAATATCTCTAATTATAATTAGGATAATGGATATTTATTAGTAAATTGTGACTCCAAGACAAAAATTCTACAAATTGTATTCAATTTTTTATCATTAGTATTAAATTGGACGGTTAAATATAGCCCATAATGTAGGTTCCTCCAAATTTGATGATTTTTATTATTTATTGTACAAATAAAACAATTAATAGCTTTTATATGTTATTTTATTAATAGTAAAACATATTTGAAATAAAAAAAATAATACAAACATCACACGTCATCATACATTTTTTACACACCACTTGTTTTAATAAAAGCGACTAAAATCAACCACTCTGTTTGGTATTTTAATTGGCCGTCATGTTTCTCAATAGTTTGAAAAGACTCTTTGTTTAAGGGTCAAACATTTTATGTTTACAGTAAGTTGAGCATATCAGCTACAAGTTAAAATAGCAACATAGTTCTAAGATTAATATAACTTGAGTAAGAGCTGAACAAATATGGTACTTAAAATGGGCACAAAACACAGTGCTCATTTAAAACTCTTTTCTTTGGTTTTAGGTACATACTATCAAAAGAGTGTTATACTTACCAAGATTTACATAGATCAAGGTATCAAATTCAAACAGAAAATAAGTTTGCTTCCTAGAAATATTTTAAGAACAATGTTGATAAAAATTGTAAAAAAACAACTACTTTAGTCTCAATGAGGTTAGAAAAATATGGATACGACTCTTTATTTTTTGTTGTATGTAATATTATAAAATAACTTTTCTGCGTTTTAGGATAGTGTTTCTGTATAGTTTTACTGTGGTGAGTGGTGTGGCTCAAAGCAGGTAAATACACATAGGGGGACATTGCACGCTTTGCAATAAGCGGTTGTTCGTTTTTTACACACGGCGCACAAACGTCGCAACCGCTCATGTTGTTTGCCGGCAACAAACTCGTATTGTGCTGGAAAATGCCCCCCTAAAACCGAAGGAGCCACAACTATTTGTGCAGTCGTGTGATGTGCTATCAATTGACCCACCAGAGTTTTACGAAAATTTCGGTGGGTAATTTGGTGTTGTGATTTAAGTAATGTGTAAGCGTTTAGAACACTCACATTCAATAAGCGTCGGAAAAATTTTTTCTACCACACTCGAGTACGCTTTCGTTCAATCGGGAACATGGCGATCATTTGATCCTTTCGGTCAACCCCTCCCATACAGATATTATAATCCGATATGATCGAGGGCTTTAAAGTGTCACCGCACCTAACAGATGCTAAACCATGGTATGTTGAAATAAGAGCTACACGGTTCTTATCTCTCCATACTACGATATCCACATCCTGCGAGGTGCAGCCACACAATTGACCAATCGACATGTCACTTTTTTTAAGTTTGTGATTTCTGAGGGAACAAACTGGCGATTTGTTCGAAGCGTTCCCACGCAGTCAAAGCCCCGAACTTTCAACTCTCGCGCAAGGGCTGGGGAATTGTAAAAATTATCCATCCAGATAGTATGGCCTTTGTGCTCAAGACCATTTAAAAGCCTGATCACTAAGGAGGGGATAATTCCAGAAATTGGACCTTCTTGTGGAGTCGAGGAATCATCTTGCCCTGCGTGGACTTCGAAACGCCACAAGTAACCAGTCTGGGATTCACATACTTCGTAGGTTTTTATTCCTACTGAAGCAGCCTTATTTTTTATAAACTGGTTTATGTCTAACCAGCCCTTCCACATAGTTAGACTCTCGTCCAAAGCTACATTTTGTGACATTTTATATAGTTGTGGGAATCTGGAATTAAGATGGTCTAGTATAGGTTTAATTTTAAACAATTTAGCCTCAGAACGCGTCATCAATTCCGGGTTACAACTATCATTGTCTTGAAAATGGAGACATTTGCTCAACAGCACAAAACGATCATACTTCATCGACGCCGAGAACCCGGGTGTACTGAAAATTTCCTCAGTCTTATTCCAGTACTCCTCGAGACGTGATTTGACTACAATTCCAGTGGCCAGAATTATAGCCAAATACACGTATAGTTCATCGACGTCGGTGGGCTGCCACTTTGTAATACGGCTGTTAGGGCGTATGGAGCCTTCCTCCAGCATGTACGTTGCCAGCTGCTGTGCGTATTTATTTGTTTCACTAGCTATGTATTCCATTATTTGCCGATCCCAAATGGCAGTAAAAGCTTCATATGGGGTCGCTAATGAAACAGTGGGACCACAATTACTGTCGGAGAAAGGTTCTCTTCTCAACTCAGGTGGAATTTGAGGTTGCGAGAACGCTCTCCAATTGAACACAAATTTTGATGACGGTTGTAACCCAGTTGTGGGTTCCGGCTCGGTTATGGGTTCGGAATCGGTTGTGGGCTCAGGATTGGTTGTGGATTCGGGATCGGGGATGTTAAAAATTGGTAGTACGGCCTCGAACTGCTGCGGCTGCTGCGACTGAGGTGGCCATTGAAACGATGGTATCGCATCAGTTTTAACCACATCGTCGTCTTCCTCTTGAAAATAAAATCGTGCAGCTCTCGGCACCATTGGCGATGTGGTAAAATCATCGTTCTCCCCATCGTCCTCGGAGTCCTCTTCACTGCCTGAACAAAAACATCTTAATTACTACATCATTAAAATTATTGATAGAATTCCGTCAGAAGATGTAATAATAAAAAATTCAGGTACCATAATTTAGTATTGTGCTTATATCATTATCCCTAAGAGGCTGTCTTGGGCGATGGGATGACGAAGATGAAATTCTGTAAAAATACATAGATCAAATCTTAAAATTGAGATCAATTTTATCTTAATACGTATTTATTTTTGCATGTCATGAGCACCGCCTCTTTTGTGATCCAGCGGGGGGGGTCCTTAGTATTTCTGAATATATAAATAATAAAGTCAATAAAAAGATATAATAATAATAAGTTCTTTTTTACTAATACTACTGCTAAAATTACAATAATAAAACTAACCTGGGTCGTTTTGCTGCACCGATTACGATTGAATGTGTCGTATAGGTCCCGCTACTGCCACATTCAATGTGCCTGCAAATGTTTTTATGTTTAATTTATTATATATTTATGTAAAATAAATACATAAAATTGTCAATAATTACAGAGCGGGTGAAGGGGGGCCAGAGCGTGCACACAGTGTGGCAGGCGTAGGGGGGCTCTCAGGCAGTGTGATTGGTTCTGAAGCTGGGTCGCATGTCATTACCTTCAGAGACGACCACAAATGTTGTGTTCTAAAAACCAAATTATTATCACATGTCAACGCATTATTTTCTACATACATTAATAAAAGGACGTAATAAGTAAATATTTACGTAGTCGATGTCGATGGTCTTGGTTCAGGAAGAATTCGTGGGCGTTTAGAAGTTATGGCTCTCTCCAGAGCCAGAGTCTCCGAGATATCATCGAGGGTGCCACTGAATATCCTAAAATACAATTTTGAGCATTATATATATATATATATATATATATATATATATATATATATATATATATATATATATATATATATATATATATATATATATATTACTAATTGTATAATAATTATTTATGTGTTAATAAAAAGCCGCTATTACGAGTCAGAAGAAGGCCTTTGTAAGCCGCCACCACCTCCACCAGGCCGCCCACCACGCGTACGGGGACCAGAGGCCCTGCGTGCCCCGCGTCCACCGGCGCCTCTTCTCTGTCCGCCTCTTGTTGTTGATCTTATGCATCGAAAAAACAAAAGAGAGCACTCAAAACAGAACAAAGCAAATAAAAACACTAAACGGAAATAGTATTAAAAATTCCAAACAGAAATTTAAAAAAATCATGAAAATAAAAAATGAGCGTACATAACTTTTCAAAAATATTATGAAACATTAAAAATTTGTAGTGCTTCAACAGAAAAAAATAACACCGACTTTAATTTCATCCCATTAGGCGAAGAATATTTTTTCAATAATAATAACAAATTTTAAAATGTGTGTAAATGTAAATGAAGTAAAATTGGATAACAAACACGTGAAAAATCAGTCGTATTGCGACCCTCCTACTTCTTTGTGAAGTCGATTGAAAAATTCTAACACGCAGGGAATATCCGTACTATACTTAGTCTTAAATAGGATCTGTCAAACAATGTCTGTGGTGAGACCGATTCCCGGTTTGAAAGTAAAGTACATCTATTTATTACTTTTTTAAGTATTAATACATGTTAACACTAAATCCAAGCTAAATTCATTAAGTGGGCGACTAGTTCATGATATTAAATTAATAAGTTAGATGTGTTTTAATAAAAATTAAACCAAATCAAAATCATACTCGTAGTTCGACACAGAGTAGTTTAATATTATTCATAGAAATTAAACATAACTTACCTTTCCATCGTATTTTCTTCTTTATCAACCTATTTAACAGCTGGTTACCTTTTATAACACAGTTAAACAAGGTGGTCAGACGTATGTGACCGGCGAACTTCTCTTCATAATATTTGACTCTTACATGACGTAATCCGGCAAAGACGCGGTCCAATAGCTAACATGTTTAAGCATTATGCTTTCGTAATGAGTTAAAAGGAGAAAGATATATGCGAAAACCCTTAATATAAGCAAGACGAAGGACTACTTATTGGATCCGGCTCCCGGTCGCTTCACAAACGCGCATATTCTGTCACTAACCGGGACCCGGTCACCTCACAGACGAGAGGTTAAGAAAAATAATATTACTTATCGTTTATCATTATCTAAAAGATTACATAATGACATTCACTAAACGTGCTGGTCATTATTCATGTCACTTAATAAATATAATGTATCTCATAAAAATAAATTGAAACACAATTAGAGGAAATAAAGTTTATTACCTTCTTAATGACTTAAAAGGAAGTAATTACGACTTACAAATACAATTATTTAATTTTTTAAGCATTTATGAATAATTAAGAATTTCTCTTAAAATTTGTTTGATGTATAAAAAAGCATACATCTGTATTACAGCAGCCGAAACAATATTTAGTCGGCTCGAGCAAGGCAGAACCACTCTTGCACATAAAAACAGCGTAATCCATTTTACACCATTTAAGACCCTAGTAATATACAACTCCACTCGCCTCTGAATATTATTTTTTAACCGTAGATAGATATAGGTTAAAGTGATGTCACCTCTCAAACTAAGATAGAATATCTTATAATCAGTAAAAAGGGTCTCCAATTCTCTACACCCGCCATATAAAATATAGCAGCATTAAGGTGCTATTTATCCCATACGTGATACGTTGAAATGCCATACGAAGAGCTCCGCTCATGTGGGATTTAACGACCAGTAATTTTTTTATAGAATAAGGGTGACATACTAGCACACATTCTACCTGATGGTAAGGGAATTCCGTGACTCATAGGCCTTCCCTTACCATCATTTCACACCTACCCACGTCGCGCGTCATAAAATATTACATCTCGATGCAGACCGCCCGCTCAGGAAATTTAATCGCGACAAAACGTTTGATAAGCGTATGATAAGGAGGATAAGCCGCTCGCGTTCGTAGGCTTCGACCACCTAATCCTAAGTCCACCCTTCACATGTTCCCCGAGTGGAGCTAAATCAGCGACGAGCCGAAAGCACAGACTTGGCTCCTCGCCGTGGTAGCGGCGTAAAATGTACCACCCAATATTTCGCACGATGAGAAACCAAATAAGAGAAATGGCCCCGAGTTTCCGGCGCCCCTTTAATGGGCAGGGGTGCGGAGAATCTCCGGGAGGAAAACCGGCGACGAGGATTTCCACTCTTCACGTTCTGTCTCCCGGAGGGGCGAAAAGTGGATTGCAGAAGCCCGTCTAGCCACGCTGAATGTATGTGGAGCAACGAATCATAGGATAGATGAAGTATGCGATATTTTTTTTTGCTTTTTAAGGAAAACATACTGTACAATAAAAAATATATTATAAAACATATAAAAGTAATCCTAAAACCAATGAAGTTTCCACAGATATCTAATACATATTAAAAACTTGCAACCACGATATGTTTAAAGATTAAAAAAATAACTAAATAGTATTTATTTAGGGATGCTGACCTTCTGCAATCTGACTTAAACAAACTCATGGATTGGTGTGCAATCAACGGAATGATTTTAAATCCTAACAAATGCTACCACATAAGCTACACCAGAAAAAGATGCCCCATCACTACTACCTACTCATTGGGTGACGTGACCTTGGCGGAGGTGAGGGAGATCAGGGACCTTGGCGTCTTGTTGGATTGTAAGCTAAAACTGACCGCTCACACTGATAATATCGTCAAAAAGGCGACTCGTATGTTGGGATTCCTAAAAAGAAACGCGAAAAGCTTCCGATGTGTCCAAACTAAGAAAGTTCTTTTCAATGCTCTAGTACTTAGCAACCTCGAATTTGCAAGTGCTGCATGGAACCCAGTTTATAGTGCGTCTCCTCAGCGAATCGAAATGATTCAAAGAGCTTTTATACGCTACCTTGTCTTTTCAACTCCAGGCATATCGCATAGACACCCCTATAGTCAGAGGCTAGCATTTTTCAAAATGACAACCTTACGTGATCGACGTCTCATTGCAGACTTAGTGTTCCTACACAAGTTACTGCATAACAAAATCAAAAGTACGCACCTCCTCGATCACATTAAATTAGTTATCCCGTACAGATATCCTCGATATCCAATTCGCAAACTATTTAGCATAACTTGCCACAAAACTAATTTAGGCGCGCATTATCCCCTAGCCAGAATATGTAACACATACAATGAAATTATGACCAAGATACCGGACATTGACTTTTCACCGACTCTGCCCGATGCTTCAAAAAAAAATTGACCAATTTCTTTTCACCCTCTCAGCACACACTCATTCCTTAGTTAGTTTTTTTTTATGTAAGTTGTTTTGTATTCAGTGCCATTGTGGTGTAATGAGCTGCACATTACGGTAAATGTTGTGTATACCTGTAATTGGCAAACATATTTAACCATATACATTTGTTATTGTGTTGTTGTTAATGTTTAATGTGTTTTGCTGTTGGTGTACCTTATAAATAAATAAATAAATTTATAATTAAACATTAAGTACTAAGCGGTAAAATTAATCAATACATACAACCAATAGTGAAGCTACCAATTATAAATTAAGTTTTACAATATTTTTATAACTATTATATTTAAGGTGAAAAATATCTAGTTCACAATATTTTAAGTTAAAATTTTTACATGTACGAGATACAAAATTATTTGAAGCATACTTCGTTTTAACTTTACGTAATGCAAAAAGGGGTTTATTTCGTGCACCTAACTGATGACACGCAAGATTCACTTTGCTTAAAAGTAGGAAAGAGTCGATGATATTATGTAGATGATATATGATGTATGATAGAGGAATAGATCTGTTATGTGTAAATGAGATGAAACGGAAGAGGAAGGATGTAACTACACATGGCATGTATACCGAATACTGGTGTGGTGTAGATGAGATCGAGCAGAAATGCCAGGGAGTAAGTATCATACTTTCAGAAAGAATTGGCCAATGTTTGAAAGAGTATGAATGTGTAAGTGTTAAAGAAAACTTTTACACATTCATATTCTGGTGGGCTTAAAGAAGTTGTTTGTGCTAGAAGTCTACGCCCCAGACATGTCTAAGCCCACTTATATCCGAGAGCAGTTTTGGAAAATGGTAAGGATGGTGTTAATAAAATATAAGGGAAATGAAAATACTATTACGCTAGGAGATTTTAATGGAAAGGTTGGGGTGAAGAGACTTGGTCATGAAAGGAAATTGGGAACGTTTGGTGATGAAAGTATAAACGAGAATGGTGAAAACCTCCTCACCGTACCTATGGAAAAGAAAATTTTTGTGACGAACACTTTCTTTAGCCACAAGAGGATTCACATGTATATTGGGGAAAGAGGTTATGATAGAAGCACGATAGATTTCATGATTGTGGATGAAAAAATGAGGAGCTCAGTGGTAGATACCAAAGGTTTACCAGGGGTACAACGTAGGAACGGTCTATTCAGACGTTGGCGCCATCGGACATCTGTGTCCACCACTGCGTTACAGCGTATTAGAACAGAAAGGTTACAAGATGAAGGTGACAAAATCAAGTACAAATGTAGACTGAAAGAAAATATGAGTGGTTTGAATGAATTATATATGAATGAGCCAGACTTGGAGAATGTACGGCAAGATGTTAGGAAAGGTTTAGTGGATGCATCTACCGAAGTATGTAGTGTTAGTAAGAAAACAAACGAAAGGAAAAATAATAAGTTATGGTGGGATGATGAGGTACATATGGATGTTGAAGCAAAGAAAAGAGCATGGCTGGATTTACTAGCAACAAAGGCTGGTAATTATGGCGATTCGAATGATGATATTGAAAGAAAAAAGCAGTTTTTAGACATCAAAATAAGAGAGTAAAAGACGTAGTTGAAATGAAAAAGTAAGAAAGAATGGACAAGAATGATATCATAATAATCAAATATATAATATATAATAAAATCGGAATACTTCCAGGCAAATATTAAAATTTTCTGAAAACTCGTAAGAACTGTCGGGGCACATTCAAAACAGCCTATTGTTACGGGCTTGAGGTTCGTGACAATAAAAATTGCCGATAGAATTACCAAAATTAATTCTTTTATTAACTTTACACTAATTAAACTTAAAACACTAATAATTAATCACACTGATTTACTTTATTCCGCTCCGAAGCTTCGCTTGTCTCGCCAAATTCAATACTTCCCCGATCGCACCTTGCAGCGCCTATAAATACACATTAGCACCGAAACATCCAGAACATTCGCGCAAGGCGTCGAAAGTTCGATTGTCGGCTTCTAGATGCTTAATTCTTCGTTTCGACACTAGACGGCGCTGTCGGTTGAAAGATTAGTGATGTCATTTTCTGGAAAGTTCCCCTCGCTCTCGTCCCTGACACAACATGACGTCAACTTAGGTGTGCAACACTATTATTAATGCTAGAAGAGACGAGAATGGCTATATTTTGCATGATGAAGTTTTGAATTTAAAGAGATAGAGGGAATATTTTGAAAGCGTGTTTATGAGTGAGGAGACGACGTATCAACTAAATGAAATAGAAACTCCGAAAGAAGAGGAAAGAGATAGCGAGATAAGTATAGATGAAATAATGAAAAGTATGAAAACAGGTAAAGCAGCTGGATATGATAAAGTTTCACTCGAAATGCTAAGGGCTGTAGAGGAAGTGGTGGCAGGTCTGCTGTACACCTTATTTAATTTATGCTGGGAACTGCAGCAGGTATCGGAAGACTGGTGCAAATCCGTGATAGTCCCAATAAATAAAGGAAAAAGAGCGCTGCAGGACTGCAAAAATTACCGTGGTATTAGCCTTCTAAGCATTGTGGGAAAACTGTATGCTAAGGTACTAATTGAAAGGGTTATGAAAGAAACTGATGGAAAAATTTGGGATGTGCAAGCGGGATTTAGAAAGGGAAGGGGGTGTACATGTCAAGTCTTTTCCATGCGCATGATCTCGGAGAAGTTTTTGGCGAGAAACCAAAAAGTTTTTTGTGCGCTCATGGACTTGGAAAAGGCTTATGACAGAGTGGACAGGAATGTGTTATGGTAAACACAGAACTCATTTTTTCTCACATCTTAGCTGCATTATTAGCATGGAGTGGTTTCTGATCGTACCCGAAGTTTAAAGAGTCATTTTTATCGCGTAATTCGAGATCAAATTTTGTCTTTTGAAGAATTAAGCACTGTACTCGCACAAATCGAGTGCATTATAAACAGCCGTCCCTTTTGTCGTATGTTTTCTAGTGACCCATCGGAGCCGCTGGCTCTATCTTCAGCACATCTTTTGAATCTAACGCCTTTGAAATACTTACCGGCTACAGACATAGAGGATGATAAACACCATGTTCTTTCACATAATGACTTATTAGACCGGCTAGTGCAGTCATTTTGTAAGCAATGGAAAACGGAATATCTGCATACGTTGCAATCTAGGCAGAAATGGAACATGACTACTAAACCATTAACAGTCGGAACGGTAGTTGTTCTTACCAAAGAGAATACGCCGTCTCTTCATTGGGCATTGGGGATCGTCGAAGAGGTTTTTCCCAGATCCAACGGGAGTAACTAAGATAGCTCGTATTAAGACCGCGACCGGACCATATATGCGTCCTGTTTTCTGTCTCTGTCCTTTGCCCAATTAGTAGTTTCGAATTATCCTTCTAGGCTCGGCTAATAGTTTAAATTAGGTTTAAATAGTAGCCTTAGTTAGTTGCTGGGAACCCTTCAAGCCGAGGGGGAATAGTTGCGCGGAAAAGGAGTACCCTCGTAGTTTATTTAGTTGGTTAGTAGCTGGCCGGTGCCTTCCTCCATCCCATTCGCATTCCTCTCGCACGCACTGAAAGGGGGGTAGGAAGCTGGAATATGTGGCATCATTTTTGCGGCCAATTAGAAACACGCCCCGCCTAGATGGAAGTGGAGATGGCCGACAAATAAAAAGACGTACGCTACCGCCGCAGTTGAAAATCGACGCTAGATGTAATTGCACCTGTGGCAGTCGGTCACAGAACAATCTAGTAGTAACCGCTTTGTATAGTGCAATTTGACATCGTGCACCACTCTTGCAACGCAGTCGCCACACAAATGCCATCGCTCTAGAGGCCGCAGATCAAGAAGCAGTAAGAAACTCACCCCGGTAAGTGCTCTCGTTTTTTAAATCATCTTGAGCTGTTCTTTTGGTTTTCTCTTTACTGTGTCCCGTCTCCCTAACAGCTCATAATTATTGCCCGTGTAATACACCTGCTAGATATAATAGATTAGGTACCTAATAGCAAGTGCATTGCCCAAGCCTGCCATGTGCCACATCCGTCATCTGGTTTTGATTATAGGTAATCACGCATATACAGTCCACATATAGTTAATCTCGCATAATTGAATTTGGCCCGACCAGGGAATGGAACGCGGGACCTTATAGCCCCACCATTTTCTGGTTCCTGCTTACAGGATACGAAGGGCAACATAGTCACTCTAACCATTTAGTGACCAATCGTTTCCGAATTCATACCCAGGAACCATTAGCGCAACATTTTCTGGTCATTCGCCCCGGATTTAAAATTAGCACCCTTCAGCTAAACCAGTGGTTGTTTATAATTAATCATTCAATATTTTCAGTAACTGCGTAAATTAATAAAAGATGTATAATAGTCAAATAAATTTTATTTTAGTAATAATTTATCCCATGGCCGTCACGTCACAGGCGCCATTATAAAATTGTAGTTCACGTGTTCAGGCTAATATTACGTAGGTGTATCAACGTGCTTTGTGATATTAACAAGAGCAGTTTGATAAATTGCGGGCAAAATTTAACCGAGTCTATGCAGTACCAAAATGCGAGTACATTACTCAGCTTAAATAAACACAATAAATATTAATTAATGTTTATTGTGTACTACTGAAATCACGAATTAATTATTTTTAATACAACCATACCACGGACCATAGACTCTGCTCTGAGTTTCCAGTGAGGTCACTTACACTTGTCATATAAAAGATGGTATCCATTAAATCTATCAAATACTGTTTATGGAGGTGGTATTTTTCTCTTTGCACTGAGACCAAAATTGGCAATAAAACTGAATAGGTTCACGACAAATTTATTTTTGCGGCACGCCACCTAGGTTGGTCAAGTAAATAATATAAGCTCTAACAGATAAGTAAAATTTACAGCCTTTAGCGCCCACGGCTGGGCACAGGGCTCTTCTCATTACTTAGATGCTTCGTTCACTAAATAACTAAACGCTGCTCTAGCACTAGACCAATGATACAGTTTTTTCACAAAGTATTTCAATTATATCAGGAACATTTCTCTTCAATGGAAAATTCTGGAACGGATTCCAAGCAACGTTATTAATAGCCTCTACGCCATTCTCTTCCTGAAAGTACATGAGACCACTAAAGAGCACAGGCACACGCATCGAGGAATAAAATTCATTAACAATCCGCTATCTTCTCTATACTGCAAAACGCTTTTCACACTGGAACTGTTTTGCTTAATAAAATACTGCGCTTTAAGCTTTCATATTCATTTATGGAATGTAATATGATAATTAATACATTTTTAAAATTTCGAATATAATTTTTTTGTATTTATACAAAAATCTCGTCGAGATAGTGACTATAAGTTGATTAAACCCATAAAATAGTCTGAAATGCAGCAAATAAAACAAGCCAAATCGTAAAAACAGTAATTACGAAACCTTCGACTGCGTAAAAAATCTACTGAAAAGAGAAAACTTAGAATCTTACCCATAAAATAGTCCAAAATGCAGCAAATAAAACAAGCCCAATCGTAAAAACAGTAATTACGAAACCTTCGACTACGTAAAAAATCTACTGAAAAGAGAAAACTTAGAATATTACACCCTATGTAGTGACATAGGGTGTAAGTTTTCTCTTTTCTCTAAGTGGATGTGTCCACAATAAAGATGAATCCGACGAAAAACCGTACGCTAAAAATAAATCAAGCCATTTAGGCCGTTTACATATGTACATACGTACATATACTCGATAAACATTATCCTCCTTCTGGTCCAATCAGGTAATAAGCACTTTTCCGATTTGTGTGCTGATTGTGCAACTTCATCGCAACCTTTTAGATTTGATAAACAAGTAAGTTGCAAGATGGATAAATTATTAACATGAACAAGGCTGTAGAGCTCGACAAATGACAAGATATCCAATACGAATATACCTTCACCGTTAACATTACAGTCTACTGCCTATGAGTCAATCATAAATTGCCCTATTGAGAGTTAGACACTACTATTTTTTTATTATTTAGTGGTAATTAGGAAAATGTTCCATTTCCGGTTTTTTTTTCTCTGTCGCCTCGTATAACATCCATGAGACGATATAGGTTAGTGTATCTCTTGCGCCGCCACTTCACGGTTAAATAGTTATGTAGATCCGTAATCCTATAGGCTGACAAATAGCATCATTACCCATGCATGAAAATCTGCTCTTGGCTCAGCAAACTGACTGCAAAACAATGTATTGATGCAACCGATCCACATTTTGAATGAAACATTTTATTGAAAACATTTTGAAAAAAAAGCGTAGCGATTGTGGCACTGAACCGCCCAATGCAAAGTTTTTTTTGTAAATAATAACCAATAATATTACATAGCAATCGTATTGCCGATACAACAGTTAAAAGGCTATTATAATTAATTACTATTTTTTCACATTTATCCTCAGTCGAGAATCAAAATGCATGTCATGTCACCCTTCAAAATTAAGATGGAATGCTTTGTTTTCCTTAAAAATGTAGACTTTTTTGAGTCTCCAGTTCTGCGGTGAGTATAATAATAATATAATTATAATATTCCACAACTATCACACAACGCCACCTAGTCCCAAGCTAAGCAGAGCTTGTGTTATGGGTACTAGACAACTGATAAACATACTTATATATTTCTAAATACATAAATATTATAGATAAACCATACGAAATACAACAGCATTAAGCTTTTAATTTACGATGGTATTAGAAGAGATAGTCCTATCACAGTCGAGCCGACCCATTCATGCTCTTATATCCATATTATTGGCTATATTGCGTACTACAATAGTAATATAGCGTGACTCCACTACGTGTTAAAACAAAAACCAACGTAATTAATACCACATGATCGGTGATGAAGAACAAAATGGTAGTCAAATTTGTCTAAGTGATTAAATATACCAAGTTCTGGAAGTCTTGAAGTCCGCCGCAATAGGGCAGAGAGCTGACTTCGCAACCATTTCGAAATCAAATAGAGGCGAGAGGCCCAACAGGGGAGATATATTATAGCCTATTCGTTTATTTGTTTATATGGTTATCGTTAAACAGCTTTAGCTTAAATGATCAATAACATGCAGTGCTAGAATTATTAGACTTTGCTGCTATAGTAGTTTGTATCAAGTTGTTTAATTTGTTTTAAATGCATTCAAAAACGTTGCGGAAATGTAACTTTTGGTAATAGATTCTAGTCGTATTCGTTTATTGTTCCATTGTACTTTCACAAAAGCCTTAGCAACATGCATTTGGCCAAGCAAACGATGTGTTTTTACGTGGTGGAGCCGCGCTGCAGCTATATTGAAGTTGCAGCACGAATGGGACGGCTTGACCGGGGCAGGACCACGCTCTCACATAATACCCGCGTAATATAGCAGCGTAATGGTGCTGTCTTTCGTATAGTGAGTGTAGAGAACCAGAGACCCTTTTTTCTAGAATCGAGGCATTCCATCTTACTCCTTGTGGGTGACAACACATTTGCATTTTGATTCATAGTTAAGGATAAATGTCGATGTCTTTGGGCCACAGCATCCACTTACCATCATGTGGACAGTGTGCTCGTTTCTCACCCAATGCTATAAAAAAGAGTTTGAAATATCACGCTCTAAACTTATGCGGTGGCCATTAGACGGTTTTCAATCTTCTTTTCTTATAATCCTAGGATATTTTGTATTTTTCGTAAACTTTAATGGTACATTTTCATTTTAAAAGCTTTTAAGATCCCCGCATAGTCGTCGAGCAGTGCCGCGTGAAGCGCAATGCGTACAACCTTTTCTCATAGGACTGTAGTGTCTGCGGTGTTTTCCTATATTTGCTACATTAATTTACTCATTTACTTTACGTTCAGTTCAATTACTTTTATATAATTATGAATATAAATAATTTTGAGCTATCAAATTGGGTGGCTCTGAGAACTTAACTAAGCGATACATTTGAGAAAAATTACGCCAATCAATACGAGTATGTGACGGTTGCGTCTGTGAGCTCGCGGTGCAGATCGTAGTGCGGATATCCTAAAAAGAAAGTAAGGGGAAATCTGGTAGATTATGAGGTGGTGACAGATGCCAACAATCATCTCGTATACGAGTAAGATATCACGACAGATATTTGCTACTGCGACCCCTTA
The DNA here is from genome assembly GCA_036936625.1 of Parnassius smintheus behrii. NCBI lineage: Eukaryota > Metazoa > Arthropoda > Insecta > Lepidoptera > Papilionidae > Parnassius > Parnassius smintheus. Next base: position 36,288,589 of record JAUPFT010000007.1, read on the forward strand.
TCATAACAAGCCTGACAATGAAAAAAACACCAAGCCTTTATAATAATGGGAGAGGCTCATGTTCAACTTTTGGACGGGCTGATAAGGAAATAGAATGAATTGAAAGGTTATACTGTAATGAATAACAGCCATCCTTCACTTGGTAGCCTACAGGGTAGGGGCTGGGCGCTGGCATTCAAATATTCGTAAACCTATTTTAGATTCTAACTTACCGAATATCGATTGGTCAATTTTATTAATTTTTATTATTTAATGTTTATTAATACATATTGCTATAAATATTAATCTATTTATAAAAGTGTTTCATAAAAACAAAAGTTAAAGCTGCACCTATCCATATGCACCAAGGTACGAGCACCGGCTTTCCCGCTGTCATATTCTAGGTAATGAAAGGATTTCACTGAGGTCTAAACATACATAGATTATCTATTGAATAATATCAAACGCTGACAACAGACATTTCAGTTACAATGGACATGAAATGCTGTAGACGGAGAACTGTTTACAGAGGCTACGGCTTTGTTCCGTTTTGTCCCGTAGTACAGATACTTTAATTTTCAGATTTTTCCATACCTTCTCATTTTTTAAATTGTCAACACCTCATACTGCACTGCACTGCATCTGGAAATAAGCCTCCCAACCATTTATCTTCCAAAACTTGCTTCTGCCCGTAGTGCTTGCATGGAAATATGTTCGTGTGGCCACTGTAAATTTTATTTTCTCTTGGTGAAAAATATGATCATGTTATATTTAAATGCGTTATACATTTACTAACCTAACAAAACAATTAATAAATCATTTATTATCAAAATATATTATTTTAATAAACTGGTCCTTAACAATTGTATCATTAACTGAACTTATAACAATTAATGTAATGGCCTGAAGTTATGTAAGGAATTGAAAAATAAAAATTATATAATTACTTTGAAAACTAATAATTTAGAAATAATTGACTTTTTGAAACCTATTACATATATATAACACCGGCTTCGCACACGCCGGCACCGCCCCGGTTTCAATTGAGGTTTTAAACCATCCATGAGTCCACCCAAATACACACAAAAAAATCATCAAAATTGTTCGAACCGTTTTCGAGTTTTAGCGAGCCTAACGAGCAATTGATTTTTATATATAAGAAGAAGATTTAGTAGGTTTATAGGAATTAATTTTAAGGATAATTTCAATTTTACTCGTACGAATTATTTATGGTAGTTTTCAAACTAGAAAATTTTTCATTTTCTTTTTCGCTATTAAGATAAATTGCGAAGATAGCGGTACTCCAGAGCACATTATGTGAATACATTGTTGGATGACGGTAAAGATGGACTCGTATGTTCACCTGCAAGTTGATTCATTGCTCACTAGATACCAATCGTCATCCAACTAGAAAATTCTCTTTTACAGCTTCATTGAAGATAAAATACTATTTTCACATTTACTACTTAAATTATTATAAAATAAATATACATAGTAGGTTATGCAGCATCATTGCTTAAAAAAAAATAAGTGAAAAAAGTAACTATTATTCGAACTGGTGGTAAGCGACTAATGGAGTCGATGAACACCTACGACCGATTTCAAGCAAAAAGGCTATAAGTCCGTTGCTCATTTCTGAGGACTAACATTGAACGCATCAAATCATATAATCACATTGTCTCTCTGTACTATTCAAATGTTCTGGACATAGCAGTGCATGTACTGCCGTTTAGCAATAAATTAGGTAAGAGGTTGGTACCTTCTCAAATCCTTGCCAAAAAAGTAAATCTACTACTTAGAAAAAATATATTAGAAACCAGTGGTCTACACTAAAATTAGCTATACGGTACACTTATGGAATAGCCTTGGTATCTGCTCGTATAACGGACACACAGGCAGATACTAAGTACGTTTATCACAAACAAAGTTATGTCGCTTATATGATTTAAATTGGCATACCTGATATAAACAGTTGCTTAAGCACGGATGTAGGCTTTTTTTTTTAAAACAGTAACAGAAACTTTATTCAATATGGATTATAAAAATACCTATGGAAAGTCACTCTTTTGTTTACTTTATCACTAGTTCGGAAAAACCTATACCCGGGGAAGATCCACCAAGAACCCAGCCGGACATTCCTTCTAATTGGAGTTTTAAAATTAAGAGATTAATTTTACGACGGAAAATGGGAAGTTCAATATTGAAAATGTTTCCGACCAAGATCCATTTTTAATTAAATATGATAGTTGAAATTGGAACGTTCGTATTTTTACCTGCAAAAGGTCGTATTTTCCTAATATAACTGACCAGTGTCTCATATAAAAAAACATATTACGTAATGATTTCTTATATTTACGCGAACACTACACATTGAAATAATACTAGTTTTTACGGAATTTTTCGCGTATATTTAACTTTTTAAATACCCGACGTTTCGAACGCTTTACAGCACTCATGGTCACGGGCGGGACTGAGATTTTCAACGTCCATATGTCATAGTTAACCTTCAGTTTTTACCATCAGTCAAGTGTAATGTCCTTCTGCAAGATGCAGGAGTGTACAAGCTTGATTTTGAATGTGGTCTCTCCTACATAGGACAAACTAAAAGATCAATAAAAACCCGCGTTAAAGAACATATAGCTGATGTGAGGAATCGACGCTCCGGGAAGTCTGCAGTCTGTGAACACGTACAGAATCGCCCCCGTCACTACATCAGATTTGATAGACCGCAAATATTCGCTAAAGAATACCGATTCCTTCCAAAGATGATACGCGAGGCTATTGAAATCAAAAAACATCCTAATTCCAATAGAGAAGATGCCTGGGTGCTACCATCTGCTTGGGATCCTATAATAAATAAAATTAAATCCCAACCCAAGCATACAACTGCAAGACTTCAAGATACCATAAGTTCATACTGTATAGATCGGAACAAAAGTTAAATTTTAATCTATGGTAACCGCGGTTAACTATGACATATGGACGTTGAACCATGAGTGCTGTAAAGCGTTCGAATCGTCGGGTATTTAAAAAGTTAAATATACACGATAAATTCCGTGAAAACTAGTATTATTTCAACATATTACGTAAAACTTTTTGCGTGGTCTGTCATATATATTATTCCGGTGAAAAACTTTCTACACATCAGAAGGTTGTGTGTGTGTTGCGTTATATACAGACATACAGATAAAATTACCAATTGCATTGTTTTGGCTTAAATATAACTTATAATAGTCCAGTTGACAACAAAACATGTAAAAAGTACTCACCCAACTTTTTTACACATTCATTGTTTTATATAAAGAATTCTATCCAAAGTCAAACATGGCTATAAAAACAGCGAAAAATAAAGATAAAACAAAATAGACTAACATTCTTTAAGAATAACTTCAAGAAAACTTGACCTCCGAATACGAAAGCTAAATTTATTCATGAATGTTATATAAGTATAAAAAATTCTATACGTACAAAGATATGCTTATAGACATACAATCTGATAGAATTCGTTACTCTAGTTCAATACACACAACATAAACAAACACATAAAATTTATTATAACCCTACTCATACTCATAAATATGTTCATCTGCGACAAATAGTCCGTATAGGTAAGTCCGACCTTGACCGAAAGGTCAATTGACGGATTCAATTCGGCTGAGCTGCGTTCGGGAGATTACAACACATCTTCTCGTCAGGTAAACCTCAAAACCTCAAAACTAGATTGTACAACCAGTGCGTGTTGCCAGTGATGACCTATGGATCTGAGTCCCTCAGTGCTGGCCGTATGAAGAAGCTCAAAGTCGCTCAGCGAGCTATGCTCGGAGTTTCTCTGCGTGATAAACTAAGCAACTAGGATATCCGCAGTAGAACCAAAGTGACCGATATATCCCTACGGTTTAGAAAGCTGTAGTGACAATTGGCCGGCCATATAGCTCGAAGAAACAGTAACCGATGGGGAACAGAGACAGCTCGAGTGTCTCGAGTGACAGCCTCGTACCGGCGGGCGAAGTGTAGGGTGTGCTCCCACTATATGGACGATCTGGTAAAACATGCAGGAAGTCTATGGATACAGGTGACTCTGGACCGTGCTTTGTGGCATTCCATGGAGGTGTTCTACGTTCAGTGGACTTGTAATGATAATGATGATGATTATGAGTTTTCGAAATTATAACATTTACCAATTAATTGGCAATTTCAAATAAGACGTAAGCGGCACAACAACTGAAATAAAAAATACACAGGAGGGGAAAGCTTTGACAGTAGTTTGAAAGGATTTTGTTAATCTTTTAAAGAGAATGGGTTCTTATTTACCTTATCTCTAGACTTATCGGCGGAGGCTTGCATATCGAAATCGAAAGGCAGGCAGCAGAGTCGTCCTTGGCTTTAATATGATAACTTTTAAAGTGAAGGAACGTTCTGAGACATTAATGCAGCCTGAACCTCCCCAACGCCAATCATCCCAGCCCTCGATCTCTCGGGGTGATACTAGAACGGCATCAGCGAGAGTGGCTAAGATCCAAGGAGCTGATCTCACCTCGGTCCAGGGGCCTCAGCTGGTGTCGGCCAGGGGTAAGGGGAAAGGAGGTGGGAGCGGTAAAGCGAAAGGTAAGGCGGGGATCAAGAGCGCCAGTGAAGGACGTCTTCATCCTTAACAGGCGAAAAAGCCCATGGGTAAGACGAGGGTCATCCAGAAAAACTTTTACCATACAGCAGCTGTTTCTGCCGTGGTGGAAGTTCACTTTGCAGAGAACAACATTGACCTCGCCCTCATACAAGAGCCTTGTATAGCCAACACTCAAGTTATGGGTTTAGCGGCTGCCGATAAGATTCTAGTCAATACTTATAATATATATTGCTGCAACTTTTAGCTGTTCCAAAGTACTACAACGATGACCTGGTTACAGCCTTCATAAATCTTAGGTGATGCACAGGGGCTAGAGTTATAATTTATTCAGCCAATATTCCCGGAGAGAACTCAGAGCCTACCATCGAGTTAGTGCGAGTGGCGGCGTTCGCCCGTAAACACAACGCCGAACTTGTTGTGGGTTGTGATGGTAATGCTCACCACACAGCCTGAGGTGAGTTATTTTATGATTTTCTCATCTCCAA